>OY821518.1:275690125-276155125 GCA_963682025.1 Cordilura impudica | reverse complement strand
TACCAGAAGAGAATACTAAAATATCTAAAATCTAAATTTACAGTAAAGAAGGTATACTACGTTTCGGACGGAGCTCGTCAACATTTTAAAAACAAAGTAGCTTGGCAAATCTTATGGCCCATGAAAAAGATTTTGGAATGCCAGCTGAGTGGATTTTCATCCTACTGCTCATGGTAAAGGAGCATGTGATGGTATTGCAGCAAACTTTAAAAGAAATGCAGCGAAGTATAGCCTCCAGTGCTCTCATCAAGATCGCATCTTAGATGCGACTGCTTTATTCCATTGGGCAAAGAGTTATTGTAAAGAAAGTAATATAGTTTTTAGTAGCAAAGACGATCATCAGGAAACATTGAAAACACTGAAGAGCAGATTCGATGCTGCGGTAACAATCGATGGCACCGCCCAATACCATGCTTTTATACCGCTTGTCGATAGAAGACTCAAGTTGAAAAAGTTTTCTGCCTCTATTCAATGCGATTTCTTTCCAAAGACAACAAATAAACCAGCAGTGAAATCAACAGCTGAACCTAGTAACGCCAAGAAAGGATTGACAAAAAACGCAGTAAATAAAGGCGACAAAAAAGCTGGATGAAAGACTGGGTATTTAAAAATTTACAAGACTTAAGTACTTCATCAGCTACAATAAATTAAGTATAAAAATAGTTATAATATAAATGGATCTAATGCAATTAAGATTAAATTTTAATAAATTATTTATCTTTTTATTTTTAATATTATTATTATTATTATTATACATTAATTTAATTATTATTAAAAATAAATAAAAAATAATAATTTTTCAACATTTCTATAGAAAAAAAGCGATTTTTTTTATGAGGTTAACATATTCTGGGTATTACAGTATCGAGGGTATAAATTTTAGTTAGGTATGTTACATACCTTCGGAAAGTTTAGTTTGTCTAGTTTCTCAGTATAAGTTTTACTTGTAAGGTTTTAGACACAAATCGGAAAAAAATCAAAATAGTGCATTTATGAAAAATTGAAAAACCGTTGTCTTGAGTTACAAAACATTTATTTTGATAGATATCCCACTCCCACAAAGACTTAAGTACTTCATCAGCTACAATAAATTAAGTATAAAAATAGTTATAATATAAATGGATCTAATGCAATTAAGATTAAATTTTAATAAATTATTTATCTTTTTATTTTTAATATTATTATTATTATTATACATTAATTTAATTATTATTAAAAATAAATAAAAAATAATAATTTTTCAACATTTCTATAGAAAAAAAGCGATTTTTTTTATGAGGTTAACATATTCTGGGTATTACAGTATCGAGGGTATAAATTTTAGTTAGGTATGTTACATACCTTCGGAAAGTTTAGTTTGTCTAGTTTCTCAGTATAAGTTTTACTTGTAAGGTTTTAGACACAAATCGGAAAAAAATCAAAATAGTGCATTTGTGAAAAATTGAAAAACCGTTGTCTTGAGTTACAAAACATTTATTTTGATAGATATCCCACTCCCATCCCACAAAGCGACCAAAAAGCTCTTAAAGGAAAAATCCCAAGCTTTCTTATGAAAAAAAAAAAATGCCCTTTTTGAAAAAAAAGGCAACAAATGCTTTAATTTAGCAAAAAAAAAAAAAATAGTCTACAAAATTTTTTTTTTTTTTAAAGTATTTTTTTCCGAAATATTGAAGAAATAGCTATCTAAACTCTTTTGGATAAAATTTTCTAAGAACAATAGGTAATAAGTTACATGGATGAGAAAAAACACCTGTTTGGCCAAAATGTCAAATTTTGATCCCCTCTAACTCAGAGAGATCTGGACCCATCTTGTTGAAAAATTGTGTCTAAACTACTATCCAATAGGATTAACCTTGGTGCAAATTTCATCCCGATCGGAAGACATCGGTTTCAAAAGTTGGTGCACTTGACGTGAAATCCCCCATATATATGTTTACCTATTGTTGACATCATGTAAAGAATTGATCTTTTTGTAATTAATGAAAATTTCCGATTGCTAATTTTTTTAGATGAAATTAATTTGAAAGTCTGATTTTCAATTATTTACACATTGTTGACATTTTGTAAACTATTCAAATTGATTATTTTTTGATATCTTTTTATCGGTTTCAATAAAAAAGAAAACAAATATATATGTTTACTTCATATTTTTTGTAATTATATATAAATTTAATTAAAAAGTTTTATCTGCAATTGTATACATTGTATAGTCATTACGTAAAAACTATAACTGTTCCTAATCTAGGAATATTTTTGAATGGCTAAAATTAATGAGTTCGATTTAGCCCCTCAAATTATATCCCCTATCGGAAGAAATGGGTTCGCTGTAAATGATTTGACAACATTTAAAATGAGATCTCTGCAGGTGATGGCATCTATGTACTTACGTACGACTTTGGGGTTTTCTTGGTAAGGCCGTTTAATTTGGAAAGCACCATCGTAGTTAACTGTATATATGTAAAATGTACATGAATAAATTAATTTATATTCCAGAGGATTTAATAACAAATGCTATGCATTTATTTTATGACACATCCTGTGCTTATCCATTTATTTATATTTATTTATTTAGCAATTATTCTGCGTAATATTGTTGTGCATATAAATTGATATTTAGAATATATGAAAACATTTAAAAGCTTTTAAACTTATGATCTTTTATTGACAATACAATTTAGTAGTGACACTCAGTATGAATAAAAAAAACATTCTGTCTGTAAAGTATGTGTCAAATTAATAAGCTAAAACTCAATTTCAGAAGTAAATTTGGAAATTTTTCATTGTGTGAAAGATGATAAACAGAGACAAAGATATCGAGGCATGACCGCAGTAAAAGCTTAAATGACATGATATTTGGTTTTTCCTTTTTGGTGGAAATCAAAATCTTACGATTAGTCAAAATTTCATAGGAATTTACAGAAAAAGTAATTTCAGCTTAAGAGTTCACATTCTTATTGGGTTTACAATTAAACATAAAGCCAAGGCAATTCCAAAAAAAAACTTACTGCTGGAAAATTTTTATGTTGACACTGAACAAAATTTTATAAGCAGAAGTTAAAATCAAATCTTTTTACTTTTATAGTTTAGTGTAAATATCTGTCCATGATTACCAATATATTTTTATAACCTATAAATACAATTTTCAGGTCAGGGTATAATTAGTTTTTGCAAACGTTTGTAATTAACAAATATGCTGGAACTAAATTCCACTTTATACCGATCGACTCCAAATAACTTTTCAAGTCGATGTAATCATGTCCGCCTTTCCGTTTTTGTGTTCAAGTAAAACCGTGTGCGCAAACTATATTTTTTATAACTTAGAAATACCAATTTCTGGTCGGAGAGTAATTAGTTTCTGTAAATGTTTGTAATTAACAGATGTACTGAAAGTACATAAATATTCTTAACCAGATTGCTTTCTGGCGTTTCAGCCTTATTAGTATTTGCTTTAAACATTGTAATAATTTTTATGTTATAATTGATTAGATTGTATCCATATGAAAATTTTCTACTTTATCGCGGCCGTGAGGTTTGACCTATGTCTATCTCATATACTTTTTGGTAATGCGCTTTAACACACTCACCTAAAATAAGTCATATGAGCAGTGTGGTTAAGAATCAGCTTTATACCATACAGCTTTTAATTCCCAAGATCCCACCTTGGACCTATCGACTCAGAGCAACTTTCCAATCCGATTTAACCATGTCCATCTTTCCGTTTATGTGTGCAAGTAAACCTTGTGCGCATATTACAGGTTGCAAATTTAAATATATTTTGAAAATTTGGTATATAAGCTTATCACACGGCAGCCGCTATTGAAAGAGGTGAACATCGATGCATGTTCAGACGTAGACTCCATCCCGATGATTATATAGTGACCAAAGTGTTTGCTTTTTTATAATTTCCATAAACCATTAAAAATAAAGAATGCAATTCCAAATCGATCGTTTATCCCCATATAAAACAACCTCCCGTTATGCACTTAATTCGATCTAAAATTCAGAAAAGCTTTCCATAATGAAAGACAATTTCTTTTAGAAAACGTTATTGTTTCCTTTAACACAGTTTGTTCAACGTGTCTCAAATTTTTATACGTTACAATTGATAGGATTTCTCAATATCCAAAAATTGGTACATATTTGTTTCTTTGTAATATTTAGATCTACCGTAGCAACCCATTTGGTTATATTGTGGCCTATATTCAAATTTATTAAAAGTTCTCTATGTCAAGCTTTATACATGTAAGTATAGAGGATAGCGAAAAGTGTATTAAGTCCTAAGCGCCTAAATTTAGTTATGACAACTTTGATTTCTAGCTCTTCAAAGTTCGACGTATTGACGAAAGATATTTGTCATGGTGTCATCATCTTCCAGAAGCAGGCAACACAGCGGCGAAGATGTCAGTATAATGTTACATAATGTTACATAAATAGTAGTGCAATCTGTAGTGTCCCTAAAGGAATCCTGCTAGTAATGTGATTCATGCGGAAAGAATTATCAATATCTTCGATACCTAAGACCGTTCAATATGTTCTAAAGTCGCAATCTATCAGTATATTCAGTTTCCATAAATAGAGACGTTAGGGTGAAGAAAAAGTTCATAAGAAATTATGCCCAAAAAAGTATCCATTTAGTTTATTGCAAATAATAGAATTTATCAATGTCCTCAAAACAGGGATTTATTTGAATTCGGCCAGAATTGCGTTATAGAATAGTAATACTCGAAATGCTACAGTGAGAGTTTAAGTTCATATTTCCAAGGATAAATAGCTAGAAATATTGCCTAGCTATCAGAAAATAATTCGCCATAGTGCAAAGTATAAATTTTTGTATTTCAGTCCACTGCTTTGGTGCTTCCAGTATTTGAACCATTTAAGGTATCCCAAAAAGCTCAAATCTACTCACTATGATCGAAATGGTATGATGATTCTAAATTTCTTTCGAAAGCGAGAATATGATAGAAGAGGTCGAAATAATTAATAATAAATAATAAGTTAATTGATAATAAATATTTGAAAGTATTTTCTATAAATTTATTTATTTTTGCTTGTAGTTCCCTTTCAAATTTGTTATTAGGAAAGAAAAAATTACCTTGAAATAAAAGTTCATAAAAAAGTATGCCTCAACAAAGTCCCCTTTTAGCTTATTGCAAATAATATGATTTCTCAATCTCTTCAAAATAGGCAGTTATTTGATCAATGATTTCATCGATGCCATTTCTTCTTTCAGTTTCGAAATAGAAAATATTCAATGGAGGATAAATACAGAGAATACAGCGAAATTTCTTTCAGCAAAAGCTCGATCTACTTGATAAAATTTGTTTTTTTAAGTCGTCGTTCAGTCGATCCCGTCGTCATATCTTTGATGACCTATGAGCTTACCTTGGGCTTCTTTGACGCCGGTTCGCCCGATAAGACCGCAGCTGTATTGCTATATATCCATATTTCATTCACCATTATTAAGCGGCGCAAAAACTCATCGGTATAACGGTTGGACAACGCCAAACACTACTTGGAAGTTGTCACACGATTGCAGATTGCTTTATGAATTTGAAATGGTCATTTAAAAATGGTATCACGGAGCAACATAATATGCATATGCTATCATCAACCACATGCACTTTCATATTCTGAGCGGCCAACAACATACATACGTATAGTGAATTTTTTTCCACCTTTTTCGATTTAATGAACTCCATTAACCGTGTAGAACGTTCGGAGTTACTATTGCTTGTGCGATCACAATGAAGCTAGTTATACATCAAGGCTTTTCTTGGTTTATCTGATGGTTTTTTTTCCAAAAAGAATAACGTTCATGAGTTTAAGAAAATCGGTCAAAGGTGCAGCCAACTATAAACCACAAACAAAATACGATGGCGGTCCCAGAACAAGCCAACCTCACGTATAGATGGCGACAGTAGTTTGAAAAGAAAAAAACTTTGGTGAAAAGTGGCAACCCTATAAAATATATATTTTAACTTTCAAGGCACCATGCGGTTTAGTATTTGTGTTGAAGCTATCAATATAAAATGATCCGGCTGAATTTGTAAACATGGGTAAAATTCGTCACCGGTACGTAATTCAGTACTTTCATTTGGAAATTATCAAGTAGCCAATATTCAAGCCGAGCTAGTTTCTACTCTGTGGGACTCTGCTCCTTCATATACGACTGTAAAATATTGGTCGGCAGAGTTTAAACGAGGCCGTACGAGCTGCCAAGACGAACGCAGTGGTAATCGTCAGCTGAATGTGCGGTAGCTAGCTGCAGTGATATGCATTTTAAAAAGAACTATACATCGCATAGTGCCCCATAATTTGAAGATGAGAAAGCTGTCCAGAAAACGGGTGTCGCGTTTGCTTACAGTAGAACAAAAAAAAAAAAAAACGTAGATGCTTCTATAGAGTGCTTGACGATGTTTTTGCGCAATAAAGTCGAGTTCTTGCGCCGATTCATGGCCATGGATAGGAACATGGATCCACCACTTTACATTTGTTAGAAAGGAACAGTCAAAATAGTAGCCTGAAATAGGCGAATCATGTCAACAGAAGGGGAATAGACTTCCATCTGCTGCCAAGGTTGTGGTGTTTGTTTTTAGGTATGCCTGTGGGATAATTTTTATTGATTATCTTCGAAAAGGCAAACTTATCAACGGCGAGAATTCTGCTAACTAATTGCAGCGCTTAAAAGATGAAATTAAGAAAAAAAAAAAAAAAACGAAATTGGTGAAAAAGAAAGTGTTGTTTCATCAAGACAATGCACATCGGAAGTCGGAATTGCTTCATCACCCAACTTATTCAACAGATTTAGCTCCCTAGAATTATTTCCTATTTCAAAACTTGAAAAATGGCTGAATGGTGAAAGGTTTGTCAAGAATGAAGTGGTGGATTCTCCGGTGGATGGCTGTTTTAAGAAGCTAGACAGTTCTTACTATAAACACGGTATCGATGTTATCGAATATCGCTGGGAAAAGTGTATCGCGCTCAAAGGAGATTATTTTAGAAATAAAGAAAATGTTACTTAACTTTTTCGTGTTTTCTTTCTCATAGAATGTTTTGATTTTCTATATAAAGATTGACTAACGATTTTTCTTAGAGAAATATTTGCATTTTAAATGGCCAAAATAAAAACTTTATGTAAAAATTCGATATTTCCAAAAAACGCTACGAAATAAAAATAGAATATTTTTATATCATTTTCGAAAAAGATAGAAATGTCATTAAAACATTATTACAATTTGAACCACCGAGATCGATGGATTAAAAAAAATTATATAAAGAATGAAATAGCTATCTTTAAAATTTTTTGATTTAATAAATGAAATCTCGAAATGGGCCTCTAGAGTTTTTGTGAGCTACATATTAAGAAAATTGAAACATTCAAGCTCTAATATAGTAATTTTTGGCCTATCTCGCATGTAATGCTTGATACGACATTTGAATTTAAGTTTCGTGGGTTTATCGATTTGGGCAAATAACTTTTTTTTTGATACATAGTAATGTCTTTAATAGGTTTAATGGGCTCAATGAAATTAGCATTATATCAAGATTCTTCTGGACTTGTGTGATGGTTTTTCCGCAACGAAGAACGTTCTATGAGTACACGAAATTTAATTTCTTCAGTTTTGCGTAAATTCTCGATGTTGTGTTTTTGGAGTAGCTGCCAAAAACAAACGTAATGACGGAGTTTGCTCAAAATTTAGTCTTGGTTTACTAATAGAAGGGAGTGTTGTTTTTTAATAAACTACGAGGGAAACTCAAAAGGTGTCGGGCATATTGACTCGTTTTCGTATTTTACTTAATTTTGATTTTATGTGTTTGAAACACATGAATAACCTAACCAAACATGTTACTGCCCGCTAATTTCTATATAAAGGAAACTAAAATTTCTAGCGAAAAGGGCATGATATTAGCAAAATTTTTTTATATTTTATTCCATTCATGACTCCACATCACTATGGTTGTACTAAAGACCCCTTTTTAAACTCTTTTTTTTAACTCAATCTCTCTGTCTGTCTGTCGTGGGGCAACCCCATTCCCCTTATCCAATTGGTCTGAAACTTGGCCCATAGTCTTGTTGTGATTACAGACTAATTCTGGGGTAGTCGCGCACAGTCGCGGAGTGATATAAATGTCATTTCCCCTCATCCGATTGATCTGAAACTTGGTCCATACACTTGCTGTGAAAGAATGATTAACCTTGCCATAGCCACGCATAGTCATGCATAGTCACGCAGAGTCACGGAGTAATTTAAAACCCATTGCCCCATATCCGATCGAGCTGAAACTTGGTCGATAGACTTGGTATGAGAATTTTGGCATATTCACGCACAGTCGCGCATAGTCACGCACAGCCACGGAGAGTAAAACATCACTTCCCCTTATCCGATCGATCTGAAACTCTGTTCATACACTTGCTGTGAATAATATGTCAACTTCGACTTAGTCACGCACAGTCACGCATAGTCACGCACAGTCACGGAGTGATTTAAAACCCATTTCCCCTTAGTCTTAGTCTTTTTGTGACTACAGATTAATTTTGAGGTAGTCACGCACAGTCACGGAGTGATTTAAAACCCATTTGACATAGTCACGAACAGTCACGGAGAGATTAAAACCTCACTTCCCTTCATCAAATCGATCTGAAACTTTGTCCGTAGACTTGCCGTGGGCAATGATTAATTTTAAGATAGTCATGCATAGTCACATACAGTCACGGAGAGATTCAAAACTCATATCCATAAGGAAAGAAAGAGTTTTAATAAAAACTATATTTTTATGGGTTAGATTATTAGAACCCGTAAGGCATTGCATAGTCGAGTATAACGTTATTCTTTATTTATTTATATTATAGTGCAAAGTTTTATCACCTCATATTAAATAATATATATTTGGACACAACACCTGCGTTGGCAACACAAAACAATTTAACACACCAATCGACTAACTGACTGACAACGACTCATTCCGGCCGACAGACAGACCAAAAGCCATTCATATGTATATAAAGAACATTAAACACAATAGCACACTTCAAAACACCTGTGTTGTTTTAGGAATATTTCAATTAATATTTCGAACGATTTGTTGTTTTTTAATCAATTCAACACAGATTTTTCATAAACAAACACCTCAGCATAAATAAAATTAAATATGGTTTTGGTAAATGGTACGTACGTCCCCCTATAGGCCGAAAAGTAGGTTGTCTTTACGATTATACATTTATACGTACGTGCTTTGAGAATTTCAATAAAATTCAAAAAAAAAAAAAAAAAATTATTTTGTATGTTATTATTGTCATTGTTGGAATAGAAAAAAATGCATAAATTTTACTACATATATACATACATATGAGTATAACTAAAATTAATGGATATTTACACAATCTGGATATCCCATAGAATTGCATTTTTGAAAGAGTAGATTTTGTTTTTGCATCAAGTGGTCTGCATACAAAATTTACATATTTAAATAGAACATTTTTCGATAAAATGCATAAACTAAATATAAAATACATTAAAATGAAGACATAAAAAACAAAATAAACAACTTCAAAAAAAAAAACATAAACTACATAAAAATAAATAAAATAGAATATTTTAATTTAACTTCATGCAACAGCACTAAATATGAATACAAATAAATCCGAATACACAATTCTGTAAAATAAAATAAAATAAAATAAAAAAAAGAAGAACATAAAAATATTATGCAATTGGATTCTTTGCATACACAATAGGGCCACAAATTCCGATTTTAAATTTAGCTAGAGATAAGATATTTAAATAAGTTGATATATTATATGTAGTACGGCAAGCATACGAAATTGAATTTCGGCCAAAAACGGGCTGATGGCACAAGAAGGACCCTAATAATTCCACTAAAAGCAAATCACAGTTCCAGGGGACCATGAAGATGGTTGTTGTTTGGGTATCGAATTGAATTTGTTTCAAGGTTAGTTAGTAGCGGCATTTTCCGAACCATTTTTCCAAATCCGGAAAATATATCGGGCCATAGTGGATAGTGGATGTGTAAACTGGAGCATTATCGTTTAAAATTATATAACATACACAAATAAGAAAATTATAGTCGGTCGAGACCGACTATGCCATACCCTATACTATGCGTTTAGAGACCCCATCTCTTAGGTCCAACTAATTGGATATAGAAAATAAGCATAAACCAATTTTTAGTGACATTGATATTAATTTTTTTTTTGGCTGCAGCTATGAAAAATTTCATATCGAATGCCGATCCTGAACTATTTGTGTTTTTTGATAGATTTAAGTGAAGACTAGGAAGCAGCTTTATATGTGGGCTATGACCAATGATTATCATATATGGTTTATTTTTGAAGTACTGATTAATGGATGAATTAAACACACACAAACCCAATTTGACTAATAGTTATGTCGATAATTTGTATCTTATGGCAATTTAAGTCGATTTCACAGGGGTTATATCTATGGGTCTGAACATGCACCAATTTTCACCGATTTCAACAGCGTTCATCCTACGGCCGGTAGAAGATTATAATCCAGATTTCATCAAAACGTATTCATAATTGCGATCTGTAGTTAATATACAAGGTTCACATGGACTCACAGACGGACGGACAGACGGACAGACGGACGGACGAACATCGCTAAATCGACTCAGAAAGTGAGTCGATCGGTATAATAAGAGAAGAGTCTAGGTCAAATATTTTTGGTAGTTACAAACATCAGCACAAAGGCATTATACCCTGACCACATAGTGGTATAGGGTATAAATAACACTGTGAATTTTGATTTGGTTTTAGACCAGGTTATGATGTTTATTTTGTACACTTACTTGGCTATACTGGTCAAGAGTTAAAAGAAAAACTAATACGTTCTTTTTTCTCCAACGTTCCGCCGGATTTTCCCGGCTTCTTCAGGGAGATTTTATTACATTAGTTTATAATTTAAGACAATAATTTTATTATTCATTTAAAAGTTAATTGACTTTTAATTATTTGAAATACAACTTTTTCACATTAACCTTGTTGGTACGAGGGCGGTCTCGAAACAACCTGGCTTGACAAAGAGAACACAACAAATTTGGGAAAAATTTTCTTTATTTCACAACAAAATTTCTTTTGTCTCTATACACTTTTTCCAGCGATATTCAGCGATTTTTCACCAAATGCGCCCAATTCTTCCATCTCATAACTTAAAAAAGGCTGCAATAAGTTATCATAATACTTGAGCGTTGAGTGTTTTTCCTTTTTGAAGGTAATCAATGAAAATTATCCAACAAACGGTAAAGTGAAGCTAATGCAGATATTTGTTCACATAGCTAATCCTTTTCAAATGACCACCTCACACACTGTCCACCCTGAGGCCAACAAGGCTCTGTCGACCGACCCAAGGCAATATGATCTTTCTTTGTCGTCCCTTTGGCAACCCCAGCACCGGGATCGGATGCGTTAGCCTAATCAGCTGGCCATCTTTAAAACCAATGATTACCGAAACATATACAAATACTAGTGAAAATCAATCCCACTTGCCGGTGACGACTTTTGGCATGAATCTATCAAATCCTAGATAAAGCGATAACAACAACCAATCGTGGCGGCATTTCACTGACTATGGGTGATTTCGATTCTCAAATGGGTCCAGATAACACCAATCATGTTGGAATAATGGGAACCCATGCACTGGGGCGAAAAACCGAAAATGGGGAAATTTTCTTAGAAATATGTGTCTCAAATAGTCTCGTGCCTCAAATAGGTTCGTGGTCTCTCAGTAACGAATACATAAAGTAACTTGGAAGTGCCCTGATCTCGTTACCGAAAATCAGATAGAATACATTACAATTTCCAGGAGCGGATTTGGCAAGTGATCATCATCTGCTCGTGGCATCTAAGCGTATTAAGCTTACTGCCATTAATGAAAACAAAACCCAGCTTCAGCGACGGATCGACAAACGCAGAATGAAAAATGGTGCAGTTACTACGCGATACATTGAAGCTTTAACTCATCCTGCGACACATGCCTGAAAGTCAATGGAAAAAATTAAAAAGATCTTCATGAAATCTGCAACTAATGTAATTGGCTATCCTGTGCGTACCCACAAAGAGTGGATATCTGAAGAAACGTGGAGCCTAATTGAATCACGATGAGTGTTGAAATCTGCTGTAAACATGACCAGATCCCGAACTAGATCGCTTAGTTGAAAAGAGGGCAAGGCAAGACAAGCACAATTGGACTAACAAAGTTGCATAAGAAGCTCAAGCTGCAGCTGACATCCAGAGGTCTAGTGACCGATATAGAGCTGTTAAGAAACTGTTCTAAGCTATACTGCTACACTAAAACCACTGAAAAGTGATAGTGGTGACCTTATTACATCTGTGCACGAATAAATGGTTCTCTGGGAAGAATTGTACTCGAACCTGTTTGTAACGCGAACTGGAAGTGTCTAATTCGTGCACTTGCATAACCCACAATGTCAACACCAGCATTGCAACTTCATGTCCTACTATACCTGAGGTTGTTAGTGCAATAAGATTACTCAAGAACAACAGTACCCCAGTCTTAGATGACATTCCATCTGAACTGCTAAAAGCCGCTCCATATGTTAGTGCACAAATCATCTTGCCCCTTATCACAGACTTCAGGACAGCTGAAGCACTACCCAGCAAGTTTAAAGGAGGTGTGATCCTTAAGATTCCCAAAAAGGTGACCTTACGAATCGAAACAATTGGCGAGCTTTGAGATATGAACAAGCAGGCTTTAGGCCGCATAAGTCCTGTAATAACCATGTCAATACAAATCAAAGTAATTTTTCAAACTACTACCGCCATCTACACATCAGGTCACACTGTTCTGTGACCGCCCTCGTATACGGATGTTCAAAAACCCTATCCAGTCAATAGAATTTATTTTAGCCACATTATGAGTGAAACCTTTTCTAGTTAAAGTAAAAAAAAAATTTATGAAAGAAATCATCTTTGAGTGAATCCCCTGAATTCCATTGAAATTTACTTTTTTACTTGAACCTTAATATTTATATATTTGTAGTAAAAAGCCAGTTATTGCAATCTGTCCTATTATAGCCATTACTTTTTACAGAATTCAAGATATATGATATTTTATAATTACTTTGTATGGGAGGTGCCACCCCCACTGATCCGCTACAGCTCGCATTTGGCTTGACTGCTTACGTAAGCAACTAGTCCCACAACGTTTGAAAGCTTATGCTATCATAATAGCTCAGCTACTCAAATTTGCTCAGTATTAACAACTTACGAACTCGTATAAAGTTTCAATGCCCTCAGTATCATAGCATTTGAGCTTGAATTTTTGCTGATATTTGTAATTACCAAAATTATTTGAACATGGCCTACCATTAATAATACTAATCAGGTGACTTAGCGATATCCGTCCGTCCATCTGTGTGTTCATGTTAACCTTGTATCAGTCTACAGGTCGTAGATATGAATTTATTTTCATGAACGCTTTTACTTGATATACCATTGTTTCCAAATGAAATGCTTACTTTTGAATTTAAAATACGCGGGTTTATCGATTTGGATAAATTACGTTTTTTTTTTGTTACGTTTGTTGTCATCTGTGTCAAATTTCCTGCCTTTATTGGTTTTATAGTGAAGGTCGCTTTTACAAAAAAATTGAAATTGAATTTTTGCATTATCTGATTTTGTTGAACAAAGATGTTCCATTAAATTTTTCTTTGCGGAATGAAATTTGTGCCTCAAACTTCTGCCAAAGACTGTTGCTTATTTATACCTTTCTCCTCTAGAGTGCTTTTTGTGTTCGATCTAACCAGCCATTAACATTTATTTGTTCTCTATTTTAGTTTTATTCCTTTGGAAAAATATATTTTAATTTTTTATGTCAGTAAAAGAAATGAATTTGCATTTTACATGTTTGCTAAGCATTGCATTTGTAATTTAATAAAATTGTTTGCTTCAACAAGACGTTTCGTTAGAGGCTGGTCTCTCCTTCTCTACATTATACCATTTATACTATAATACGCCTGTGACAAATAATGTTGTAAGCACTAGACACACTAGGAAATTAAATGAATTTACTAAAAAGTTTTTTGTGGAAGTTCTTGACAAGGTAATGTGATTTGGTAAAAACTCAATTTTCTTAAATTACTCTGGTCTTGTTTCTGAATAATGGTTGTTTCTGAATAATGGTTGGTGACTTGACACGTAATATTAGTAATTATTCAATATAGTTTCGTATTGTTTCAATATTTTTCGAACTATTTCCTATTGGCCCTTTACTTTACAATTGCTTGGCCATACCCTTACAAACACATGGGCAGTGTGTCCATTGTTAACTATATTGTGACAGACAGTTGTTGGCAATTGGTACAAGACTAAAATAATAAAAAAATACTACTTGCATAAACAGTAACTAGAAACTCGTAACATTTTCAAAAGGAAATTAAGAAATTTCCCAGCTCAATGTTGTCTCTGAAATAAACTAGTTCTATATAGAAGTTGGAGAGATTTCATGAATAACAAAAAATATCATTTCTAAACTAGCAGTTTCCAGCCCTCGCAATTCGAGCGCAAATTCTAGGAAATATTATTTTTTCATTAAATAAAGACCCTAAAAGTATGCTAATCAGTTATAGCCAATTCACAAATTAACACAAAAAACATACTCGTTTTTATTACAAACACATTAAAAAATTTAATAAACACACACTGTATAATTTCATGTATGTGTTAGTAGCAACTTTAAATGCAATTTACTCAAAATAAAGGAAAAAATTTTCAAATCTGTAAATCTGCAAATCAGCTAAAAAGAAATCCCTTTCAAATAATATACTTTTGGTCAAAATCGGGATAAAACGGTAGAACGGAACTTCGGTCACAAGAAATCGCCTAGCCTATTAATATTATAGATATGATAATTTTTAGGAGTTCGAGTTAGAAGTATTTGAAAGTCAGCTCAATATTTTATGCTCGCGCTTTGGTTATCTAAATTTATTCTTTCAGACACAAGAGACTTCCAGGTGAGACCTCTTAAAGAAAGTATTGAGACAATCTTTAACATAAAATTTAACAAAATGTTTATGTCATTATCTTATCATTTAAATTTTAGAAATAAATCTATATATTAATACGTGAAGGAACATTTTTAGTTCCATTTCTAAGAAATATGCTAGCACGGAGGAATGTGAAAATTTGCACAGTTATAGTTCATGCGGAGGAGAAGCTGAGAATGATAAATTAATGTTTCATCTGTCTTAAAAATATATTAAATTAAACAAAATCAAATATTTATAATAATTCGTTACACCCTGTTAATGCGAATGATTTAAATTATATATCAGACGCTCTGTGTTGAATTGTGAATTGTTAAAATTGAGTAACATACCTTTAGGCTCATTTAAATATTCATAAATTTTTTATATATGAAAAAATAATATTTCCTTGAATTTGCACTCGAATTTCGAGTGCTGGGATATACTAGTATATACAATATCGCATTTGGTTTAAAATGAAACATATCTTTTTGTGCTTATTTAAGAAAATCTAGTTCTTTAAGAAAAAGTACTTTTCTGAGAAAAACTACTTTTTTAAGACAATGTACTTTTTTTTTTTAGAAAAAGTACTTTTTTATTGAAAAGTAAAATTTTTAAGAAGAGGATGTATTTTTAGGAAAATTAGGAAAATTGTGTTTTAAATAAAGATAATTTTTTAAGAAATATGCTTTTTTACAAAACATAATATTTTAAAAAATGTACTTTGCAAGAAACGGAAATTTTCTCAGAAAAGGTACTTTTTCAGAAAAATAACTTTTTTAAGAAAATGTACTGTTTAAAAAACACTTTTTTAAAAACATGTACTTTTTTTTAGAGAAAGGTACATTTTTAACAAAAGGTACTTTTTTAAGAAGAGGTACTATTTAAAACATTTTTCTTATTTAAGAAAATGTAGTTTTCTAACAAGAGGTACTTTTTCAGGAAGAGGTACTTTTTTAAGCCAAGACTACAAAGGAAAAGTAAACTTTTTAAGAAAAGGTAGTTTTTTAAGAAAAGTTCCGTTTTAACAAACGATAATTTTTAGAGTTTAGTTTTTAAAAAAAAATTTACTTTTTTAAGAAAATATATTATTTTTTAAGAAAATATACTTTAAAAAAAGGAACTTTTTAAGGAAGGGTACTTTTTTAAGAAAAGGTACTTTTTTAAGAAAAGGTACTTTTTTAAGAAAACGTACTTTTTTAAGAAAAGATTCTTTATTAAGAAAAGTAAGTTTTTGGGCAATTTCACTTCCTTAAGAAAGGGTACTGTTTAAGAAAATTTTCCTTTATTAAATTAAATGGTGCTTTTTTGGAAAAATAAAAATTTATTTGAGAAAAATTTGCTTTTTTACTTATCTAAAAAGGGTAATTTTTGAAAAAAATACTATGTTAAGAAAGGTACTTCTTCTAAAATAATTTACTAATTTTTTAAGGAAAAGCTTAATTTTACAGAGAAGTACTTTTTTACGGAAAGGCACTTTTTTTTGCGAACAGGTACCTTTATGTACACTATTATACAAAAAGGTACTTTTTTGTATAAAAATATACTCTTTTACAAAAGAAAATATTGTATTTTTTACAAAAAAATATACTTTTTGCAAAAAGATATTTTTTTTAAGAAAAAGCGTTTCATAAGAAAATGTACTTTTTAAGAAAATGTATTTCTTGCAAGAAACAGTATCTTTTAAGAAATTGAACTTTTTTAAGAAACTTTAATTTAAAAAGGTATTTTTTAATGAAGAGGTTCTCTTTTGAGAAAAAGTCCTTTTTTCAGAAAAGGTCTTGAAAAAAACGGTAGCGTAAAGTGGTGGGTTGCCGGCACTGTTCGGTTATCGGCACGTCGCCTTAGCTTTTCACAGACTGATCATACGGTCATTCTGACAAATGCCAAATGTGCGTTTTATTAGCACGTTCTTACTGCGCCGAATACCGAATATAACAGGCGCATATGCTTTGATTTTACATTCAAAATACTTTTTTAAGAGTGATATTCAACTTTGAAGTTTTATATTGCAGATGTGCTTGGTGTTTTAAAGTGAAGTAAATCGATCGAAAATGTAAGTGAATTAAATATTTGTGAAACAAATTTAGTCTATTTTGTAATCCAACAATAAGCGCCACCAAAGTGTTCTTGTCGGCACCCAGACAAGTTCGGTTATCCGCACACCTTTTTTTTGTGATAAATGGTGAAATATCATCGGGGATGTAAATGTAGTTAATTTCAGTGTTGCTTTTAAGAAATTTTTCATTATTTTTAGCCAGGTCATCCGAAAAACAATAGTCTTCTTCGATGTGTGGTGGAAAAGCTGCCAATAAAATCGACTGCTACAGCGTAATCGATTCTGATGACGACTAACGTGAAAAGTGCCATTGATAGTCATTAAAATAAATAAATTTTACTCGATTCTGATGAGATTAATGTGAAAACTACCATTGATAGTCACTAAAATAAATAAATTTAATTTTTCCTTTGAATACTGGTAGTTTTCATTCATATTATTCCATTATCAGTGGATTTTCTTAGGGTGCCGACTAGTTATTAGCTCCTCCGCTAGTTATTAGCTGTGTTATCTAGCTTTTCACTGGTATGAACATGTCGACATATTGTGCAATTGGACAAAAGCTATGAGCTAAAAACAAAAGGATGCAACCGAAAACATTCCCCTATTTTAAAGAAAGCACTTTTTTAAAAAAAGTACTTTTTAAGAATATATATTTTTTTAAGAAAAGGAATTTCTTTAAAGAAAGTTAATTTTTTATAAAATGTACTTTTTTAAGAAAACTTATTTATTTTTTTTTAAGAAAAGATACTTTTTAATGAAGAAGATACTTTTTTAGGAAAGTTTTGAAGAAAGGCATATTTTATAAAAAGGTACCTTTTTAAGAAAAGGTACTTTTAAGAAAAGGTACTTTTCAAGAAAAAGTCCTTTTTAAGAAAAGGTTTTTTTAAAAAGGTTCTTTGTAAGGAAAGGTACTTTTTTAGGAAAAGGGACTTTTGTAAGGGACTTTTATAAGAAAACATAATTTTTTAAGAAAAGGTAATTTTTAGAAAATTCACTTCTTAAGAAAAGGCACTTTGTAAGAATTCATACTTATTAAGAAATGGCACTTTTTTAAGAAACGGTAATTTGTTAAGAAGTCGTTATTTCTAAGATAAGTGATTCTTGTAAGAAAATTTATTTATTTCATAAAGTTTAGAAAGAGTATTGTTTTAAGAAAATTCACTTTTTGAAGAAATTTCTTGATAAATCGTATTTTCTAGGAAAAGTAACTTTTGTAAGAAAATTTACTTTTTCATAAATTTTAGTTGTTTAAAAATAAAAATATTTTTTAAGGAAAAGTTTTTTTTTTTTAAAAACAAAGAAAATTTTAAGAAAATTCACTTATTTAAGAAATCTATTTTTTGAAGAAGCGATAATTTTTTTAATACTTTTTTTTTACGAAATGTAATATTTTTAAGAAAAAATAATTTTTTGGAAGGTACTTTTCAAGAAAACTTAATTTAAAAAAAGGCACTGTTTTAAGAAAAGGCACTTTTTAACAAAGGTGCATTTTAAAGAAAGGGTACTTTTTAAGGAAAAGTACTTTTAGGGAACTGTACTTTTGTAAGAAAATCTACTTTTCTCAGAAAAGGTACCTATTTAAGTAAGGTACTAATTAAAATAGGTACTTTTTTAGGAAAAGCTAGTGTAAAGAAAATGTAATTTTTTAAGAAAAGCAACTTTTTTAAGATAATTGGTTTTCGAAGAAAATGCTATTGAAGAAAATGTACTTTTTTTAGAAAATTTACTTTTTTCTAAAAATTTGAAAATGCAGTTCTTTAAGAAACGGTATTTTGTTCCATATTTTTTTTAATTAAGGTACCATTTTTAAGAAGATTCTTTTCTAAGAAAGATACTGGTTAAAGAAAGGTACTTTTAAGAAAAAGTACTTTTAAGGAAAGCTTTTTTTTAAAGAAAAGTATTTTTTAAGAAAAGTTGCCTTTTGAAGAAAATCTGCTTTTTCATAAAAAGTACTTTTTTAAATAAGGTCCTATTTTTAAAAAAGACGAAAATTTACTTTTTTGGAGTTTAGGTTAATTCTTTTTCAAGTTTTTCTTAACATCACATTTGAGATCTGCTGGGTTACTGCCACTTGTCAGACTTTATGAAGTGAAAATTTAGCTGACTTTGAAAATTTACAATTTCTTTCTTAGATATTTTTTTTTTTACTATTGTATTTCAAAAATATTAGCATGTGTTGCCTCCTGCATTGGTATGTATATCTGTAGTTTTGCAGCATAAGAGTTTAATATAAATGTGGGTGTTTTAAAACAGCATTTTTCAGATAAATGTTTATAACCAAGTCTTGATTAAATGAAATTGTTAAATATAAAAACTAACAATTGAAATTCTTTTTATGATATGTAGTTTAAACAAAACGTATACACATTTCAATTAATATTGCCTAAAATGGTGCATGAAAATATTTTTAGGTAACTCCATTATATTCAAGCTATTTAGTACTTTTGCTATACAAAAAATAAAAGCAATCCTTTAAAGAAAAGGGTATTTGTGACTATATGGCTAAAAATATTTACATTCGAAATTTGGGAACTTTAAATACTTCTAGTAAAATAAATTAAAATTTAATTTTAAATTCCCTTAATTACTCTATAGAAATTATTCATTTTTCTACCTCGTTTTAAACAAATTAAATTTAAATACCACAAACACTTTGTTGCCTGGCTCAATTATAAATCATGCATAGTCTCTGCCTATGCTTGGTTTGGTTTAAACTACACTGTCCACGCTTTACGGTTTACGCGTCACATATATTGTTAGCGATAGATGTCTTTTATGCATTTCCCTTTCCGTTTTTATGCGTGCAACACGCATTTTCCGGTTTTACTTATAACTTGCCTTTAACAAACTACAACGACGAAGAAGTGAAAAAACCGTAATTAAAAAAAAAAAAGATTGCAAAATGAAAAACAGAGTAGGAAAACTCTAGGGTCTGCCTACTAAAAGTTGTTAGGAGACTTAAGGCATTGTTGGCACTTAAGCTTAATATGTCTAATACTTGCCAATAACATGGTTAAGGTAAATAACTGGAAAAACTGTGCGTAACAAATTATGAACATACATACAATACTTTAACCAGTTAGCTGAAGCTACCTGGCTTTAATAAAACTTATCTTTACAACCTAATGACATGAAAAGAGGTTGTACATATAGCATAACGTGACCAACTAGCTATTGAAAATGGTCTAATCCCAATGATTTTTTGAAAAAACCCTTAATGTCTTATATATGATAAATTTTTTCCAAGGAAAAAACTACAAAGACATAATTTTCTTTGTTTTGGCAACAGAACTATCCGATTACCAAACTGAGATTCAGTGAAGGAAGCAACCGCATTTGTTACCAATCTTACCATTTAGTTGATGAGACTGAATTTCTAGGTTATCACATACGAAATTCAAGTCACATAAGTATTTCTGCTCCCTTGATCAAACGTGTGTTCCTTCAACCAAATTTTTGTTCCCTCAGTTAACTTTCTGGTTTGATAATCGAATAGCCTCACGTGCTTCCCCCAAGAATCCCAACGAGCACCAAATTTATTTTTTACGTGTTTCTGTAAATTGGGCAGCCTCAGAAATAAAAAAAAATATATTTTCTTCGTGTTCGAATATTTTAGTTGTTAGCTGTCAACGAATATCAGTTCTCTCAATTGAATTTCTCTAGTGGCAATATAATTTTAGTTAGTTATTTTATCATATGATTTTATTGGTAACAAATTCGGACGGAGCCTTAGAAGAAAATTCGTTTTTTTTCAAGATTCTGTTTCCTCAATTCATCTTTATTTATTGAATCTTCACATAGGTTTGTGAACTAACAATAAGTTATTCAAATCTTAAAACTAAAGCTCAAAAATTAAATCCAGCCAGTGCCAGACAAAATTTCATTTATTCTATATAAATAATCTAATGATAAGAAATTGTTTGTATATCAAACCATTTTTCATCCAATGAGATCAGCAGTCTCCCTCCTTCTTAAGCGTTGGTGGATACAATTGTTGATTAAGTTACGTGCTAGTAGATTCGGGTGAGACTCTAGCTTTTCCAAATAGTTTGCACTATATCTAGTGATTTCGTATTTAACTAGAGAAACATTTAAGTTGCTGTGCAAATGTAAGTGATCATTCTCAAAATCTTGTTTTTGCATCTTTGTATTCTTTCCGTATTTGAAGCAGAGGCTGTTCCCCATAACTGAATACCATGGCACCAAATGGGTTTGAAAATCGAGATATAAATCAAGAGCTTACAATCGAGACTTAATTTCGAGTTCCTACCAATTAGCCATGTGAATTGGACTAAGTTAAATTTTATTTGTGTTAATTGAGCATCTATATGGTTTTTCAGGTAAGCCGGCAATCAAGATGTAGTCCGAGACATTTAACAGAGGAAAGTTTAGGTATAGGCTGGTTCCTTATTCGAATTTGAGGGCGTCTTCCTTCTTAGGGTAAAAGTTACGTGGATACACTTTTGTTCATTTACTTTAATCTTCCACATATCTAGCCAATCTTCCAGCTATTCAATATGGCTTTTTAAAAGAAGAGATGCTGCTGAGGGGTTATCGTGTATGCTTAAAATTGCTAAGTCATCCGCAAAAGTTGACGTAATGTATTTTCATTTATTGGCATGTCTGATGTGTAAAGGATGTACAGAAGCGGGCTCATGATACTACCTTGTGGTATACCAGCATGAATTGCCTGTGGAGCGCTCATAAAGTTTTTCTCTTTTACAGAGAATTTTCTGTTAAGTATATAGCTCTCCATTAGGTTATGTCTGTTCGGGGGCAACAACTGTTTAACTTTATAGAGGAGTCCCACGTGCCAAATCCGGTCGAAGGCTTGTGAAACGTTTATAAAATGTCTAGAGCAGTACTTTCTCTCTTCAAGGGCTCTTCTTATGGCACCTACAATTTTGTGAACTTGCTCAGTGGTGCTGTGCTTTCGTCTGAAAACAAATTGATGTGCTGGAATGACATTGTTTTGATCCACGGATATTGTAAGTTTATTTACCAAAATTCTCTCGAATAATTTTGACAAGTTCGACGGTAAACTTATGGGTCCATACGAAGCGACGTTTGTAACAACTGAAACTTTTCATTCTGGGGGAAAATGTTCAAGGCGCATTATAGCATTAAAAATAAACAACATTATTCCTACAATTATTATTCGGGGTAGCTCCAAAAGTATTTTATTACTGATTCCATCGATTACCGATGCACTGCTCCATGCTGTGGGTTAACAGATGGCAATTCATTCATAGAACTAGTGGTTATATTCGGAGTAAAAACTTTGTTTACATGTTCCACAAACAGATGTCCTTTTTCTCGGTCATTTCTAGCCCATCCTCCACTCTCAGTTCTTATAGGAGGCCTGCATACAACAGGTCTTTTAAGATTTTTTGTAGCACGCCACAAAGGTAATCAGTTTTTTCTGTTGGATCCAGATTTTCGAGCAGCTAGTTTGAGATTTTGTTCGAAGTTAACAATCGAGAGGTCAATATCATATGGTGTTCTAAGCGGAAAGCTTTCCTTGCGGTACATCACCAGATGAGGACACAATTTCTTGAGGGTTCGATATAGTAACAATAACGGGTGTGTGGTTACATGAGAGTTCCAATGAAGATTCTACATGCACAAGTTCTTTTGCGATGTTCTTTGTCAATTCGAAGTCGATTAAATCGGTTATTTTTTGCCTGTTATCTGTTAGCCAGTACGTTGGTTCCCCGCTTGTGACCACATCCATACCCATTTTAGAAATTGTGCTGAACAAAACACAACCCTTCGGAGAAATTAGCCGCGACCCCCAGAATGTATGCTTGGCATTAAAATTGCCAGCTACTATGAAACGATGGCCTAGTGATTTAAAAAAAAACTTGTGTATTGATTTTCTTATATAGAAAACCTTGGGGGAGAATATATCTATGAAACCACTAGGCTGTTTCCAAGTTCTGCAAAGCAAATAGTAGTAGGTTGAAGGTAGTTTTCACAATGTTCACACATTAGACAATGTTTTAAACTGGATTTAATTAGGATAGCTGAGCCGCCACAGGCCCTACCTCTTGGATCCTTTTTATCATAAAAAGTGTATCCGCGCAGTGATTCCAACAATTGTTGTTACTTCAGAAGAAAGTTAGTTTTCTCTAAATTTCTGTTCGCTAAAAAAATTGCTGTCGCTATAATCGAAAATTTCAGTTCTTTTAATAAAGTGAGTCGTTTGGCAATATATTTGGTTGCTACTACAAAATTTGCTTTTCCGGATTTGTGGTGTTTTCACGAATGTCTGTTCTCTCAATTGAATTTCTTTAGTGGTAATAGAATATATCAGTTATTTCACTGAAATGGTCTGATTGACAATTAAATCGGTATAATAAAAAATAATTTTTCTCAGAATTTATGTACCATCAACTGAATTTCCATTGTGGTAATCGAATATTCAATTTAGTTAATCAAAAGATTCAATTTATAATAAAATAGGTTGCCCCCTTTCGTATCAAAATTTTTGTTCTCGCAACAAAATTCCTGTTATGGTAATCGAATATTTCAAAATGTCGTTTATTAATAAATAGAAAATAATTTTTCTATAAATTTCTTTTCTCTCAGCAAAATTGCTGTTACGATAATCTAATATTTAAATTTATTTAATTATGTATTCTTATTAAATATATTTAGTTGCAGCAATAAACTTTGTTTTCTCCCAATTTCTGTTGTGATTAAATATCTCAGTAGATACTTTTTAAATAATGTCCATTTCTCCACCGAATATTTCTTAAGGTAATCAAATATTTCGATTGTTTGAACTAAACGATATCTAAAAAATTCGGCAGCCTCACAATTCTCCGAATTTCGATTACCGCAACCGAACTTCCGTTGTGATTGAAGAATTTTTCGGTTGTGATTTTTGTTCCTTCAAAAAATTGCTGTTACCATAATCAAATATTTCAGTTCCTTCAATCAATTGATTTATTTGGTACTATATTTATTTTAACAACAAAATTTGTTTCTCCCAATTTCTGTTCCGATAACTATTTATTTAAATATATTCATCAATTGATTCAAATGACAAACAATTTGCTTGATTCAAGACAAAAATTTTTCTTCCATTTCTGTGCCTTTGTGATTGCCACGACGATTTTTTTTGAGTATTTATTCCCTTTAGTAAGAACAGCTCAAATGTTCTTTCCCATTGAGTGAATTGCAAAATTCATTGTGCCCGGTATAGATGCCCCTGTTAAGGTGTGCAAACAAATCCTTAAGCATAGAATGCTTTTATCGTAAAAGTAGTCTTGTTTGTAGCAGTTGGTTGTTACTTTACAAGTTTGTTTCCGATTTTTTTTTCTTCTGTTTATTCTTGTTTTATTAAACAAAAATGTAAATAAAAAAATGTAGTTGTTGCATGTCTTAAGGGTTGGCTTTTGATAGATGGGCTTTAAATTAAAACAATACAAAAAAAAAAGAATGACTAAGAATATTCATCCTTCTTTAGTCGTTGGTACTATTTTGCGTACTATTGTTTCTTTTAGTTGTTGCTGGAAAATATGTTGCTTTATTTAATTACTTTTGTTGTTCAAAACTAAGCAATGTTAATTTTATAGTCCTGCTAGCGAGCAACATAAACTATATTTGTATACATGAGCTGCGTGTGGCAGTCTATTGTATGGACGAAAACATTGGAAGGCGTTTTATTTATGTTTTTTGTTTAACACAAAAAAAAGAAAAAAAAGAATTAAAAACAACAAAATAGCGTGAGCATCTCATTTGCTTTTATATATTTTGTTTTCATGTTTAACAAACAGCTTTCGTTCTAAAGCGTTATATTGTTAAAAAGAATATATGTTTATATATTTTTTGGCTCGCGTAACTTTTTATTTTTATATGAAAACCTGTAATAAATTGTCCTTTTAATGGTAGTGTTATCCCTTCGCTTTAGTTTAAATTAAAAATCTTTCAAAACTCTTATGAATTTAGAGATTTATAACTGAATTAAAAGTTAATATCAATCATACGTGCTGTGCTACAAAACCAAAAAAATTTTGTTTTTGGAATATCTTATTTGAAACTAAAGATTTTGTCTTAGGAGTGCTAGATAATTAGTAACTAGCTAGAAAAAATTACATTTGAAAAATTATTTTTCCTATGGCATTATGATGACATTTGTTTTCGGTCTGTTATAGGACTTTTTATATTTCATCGCCTATAACCATCCAAAATTTAAATTGTTTTACATAGGAATAATATTATTTTATAAAATTTAGAACATTATTAATGTTTTAACTAAATTACTTTTGAAGATTATATACAGCTACGCTAATCACTGAATCACTGACTGACTTTCATATGTCTTAGTATCATTAGCTTCGAGCTAGGAACTTGAAAAATCGAATGCAGATTTTTTAAATAATCTAACCCATAAATAATCTAAGTTGTTATTAAAACTCTTTCTTTCTTTTTAAATATGAGTTTTGAATCTATCCGTGACTGTGTGTGACTATCTTAAAATTAATCTTTTGCTATAACAAGTCTATGGACAAATTTCACATCGATCGGGTGAGGGGAAGTGAGGTTTTAAATCACTCTGTGACTGTGCGTGACTGTGCGTGACTATGCGTGACTGTGCATGACTATGTCAAAGTTAATCTTTTTTCACAGCAAGTGTGTTGGCGAAGTTTTAGATTGATGGGATGAGGGGAAATGACATTTAGATCACTTCGTGACTGTGCGTGACTATGCGTGATTGTGCGTGACTACCCCAAAATTAATCTGTAGTCACAACAAAACTATAGGCCAAGTTTTAGATCAATTGGATAAGGGGGAATGGGGTTGCCCCACGACAGACAGACAGAGAGTATGAGTTAAAGAAAAAAGTTTAAAAAAGTATATTTTCTTACAAAAATTCTTTTTTTCTATTAACCTCTTCTTAATAGTACCTTTTGCTTATATAGTACCTTGTTTAAAAAAACCTTTTTCTTTAAATACCATAACTTAGAGAAGTCAATTTTCACACAGAAAACGGATTTGTTGTTGCAACCGAATTTGCTGCCAACCGAATTTTGATAGTCCGTGTACTATCCACATTATTCTGTTGTGATTACTTTATTTATATATAGTATGAATTGTGATATTTAGTTGATACAATGGAATATTTAATTTTAATTATTGGTTGTCATAACCATTTTTCGTTTTTTTTTACTGATACATATGAAATAGAAATATTAAATATTATTATTAACTAGAAAAGTATGTATGTACTAGCTGTTTTTACGCGGTCTTGCCTTGAAACATGGTTCACTATGCTTACCAGGCGCTGAGTACTTAATCCCCGATGAACCATTCCTCAAAAAAATTTACTTACTCCCAAAAAATTTTTATGGGATTGGGGAATTTGTTCATGGTGAAAAAATTCCCTATGTTCACGTTTTTTGGGGGAACAAATTCATGTTTTATTTCAATTTAAAATTTTGTGATTTTTTAATTTAGACCTTTTTTTTGTAAGACGCTACAGCAAAAATACTTCAAAAATAAGCTGCGAAACCGCCTTAAGTTTCTTTTTTTTTTTTATTTTAAGTTTATTTATTTTGTAAATATCAAATATAACGGAATCGTTTCCAAATTAAGGGAATCAGAACTTTTAAAAATTTAAATTTATTCAATAAGTGATCATCATTGAGCAGAGACGTCAAAGAAAAACAGAAAATGAATGCGACGTTTAATATTGTGCCGCAATGTTGCTTTAAGCAACTGCTTATAGTGTATGTATAGTAATTATTGCCCATACGTAGATAACATTTAACATAAGACTTTTCACTGAGCTGTGCCCAGCGAGCGAGTCGCGTCCGCGTCCGCGCATTTGGCAGCTACACCCGTGCTGCCGCGCAGTTGTCAACTTATTTTAAGCGCCAAAATATATTTTTCAGATCATTGGAATATTTTAGCTGAGCTGTGTTCGCGAGCGCGTCGCATCCGCGTCCGCGCGTTTGGCAGCCACACCAGTGCTGCCGCGCAGTTGTTGTCAACCTATTTTAATTTCCAAATATTATTTTTCAGATCATCCGATATTTGAGCGCAACTGTGTTCTGCGAGCGCATCGCGTCGCGTCCGCGCGTTTGGCAGCCATACCAGTACTGCCGCGCAGTTGTTGTCAACCTATTTTAATTGCCAAATTTAATTTTTCAGATCATCCGATATTTGAGCGCAGCTGTGTTCCGCGAGCGCATCGCGTCGCGTCCGCGTGCCGCTTTCGCATATCGAAATTATGCTATTGAAAAGAATACAGATTTTAAATATGTTTATTGAGAGCAGTATGGAGATTTTGTTCATTTCTTTTGGGGACCTTTATTTAAAAATTTGGGGATTTGTTCATTTTTTGGGGAATTTGTGCATTGGGCGCTAAGTGCTGAGCGCTTGCTTACCACTACAACTTAGCATGGATTATTTTGTGAGTATTATGTCTAAAAGTTACGAATTTTAGTTATTCTAGAGCTTGGGGATATACGGCAATTCTGGTTTTTCCTTCTGGTGCATGTACGAAAAGCTTGTGCTGGCTCCCAACTCTGGAGCAGGCGACAAATAATTGTCTATGAGAAAAACAGGGAGATTCTAAGTTGATACCTGCTACCTTAAGAGATGGTCCTCTTATGTACGTTATGTTAGGAACAACTTTTTGTACCATCTCTTGCAATGAAAAACCAACTTACAAAAGTCTTCTGGTAGGGATATTACAGTCGTTTCAAGAGTTTCACATTCCCCGGAGTAAGCTTGTCTTATCCGTTGGGCCTGAAGACATTGTTGAGTCGTTTCCGGAGTTTCAGATTCCCTCGACTAAGCTTGGCTTAGCTGCTGGATTTCTAGACGCACTGGAGTAGATTCAGGCATATCCGCTTGTCTTACAAAGCTTGTCTTGATCTTTGGGCTTCAAGACGTTATTGGGTTTGCATTTCTCTACTCAGATTGTCTAACTCGTTGAGACTCTCTAGAGTTCTGTTTTTTTTAAGCCTTTTTGCATTTGAGGTAGTACGGCATATATGCTATGCTTTCATGTCCAAGGCACAATTGCAAATACTTATTTTTCCACCTTTACAACTCATTTATTTAGTGAAAAAGATGAAATGGAAATATTTGTAACAGGTTGCTTTCCAATGTAGCCAAAAGGCATTATGGAAATAAATGTAATATTTTGTTTTGCGTTGTATTTAAAAAGGCGAGCTGCAAATATTTACAATCGGAATAATCCTGCAGCGGTAGTCAAGCTATGAAATAAATCTGCACTAATTTTGGAGTGTTGCAACTCACATAGTAACAAGTAAGAAAATTATAGTCGGTCTAGACCGACTATACGATACCCTATACCATGCGTTTAGAAACCCTATCTCTTAGGCCCAACTAACTGGACATAGAAAATAAGCAAAAACCAAATTTGAGTGGGATTTTTATTAATTTTTTTGGCTGCAGATATGAAAAAGTTCATATCGGATGCTATATCTATATGGGGACTAGGTCCAAAAATGGACCAATCCTGATCATGTTTGGTAAAGTCTCTTGTATTTTGCAAAAATATATACAAACAAAATTTGAGAAGAATCAATGCATTATTTTTGTTTTTAATAGATTTAAGTGAAGATCAGGAAGCAGTCTATATGGGGCCAAAGGGGTCATTTTTGGACTACTGATTAATGGATGTAATGAACGCATACAAACACAATTTGAGTAAGATCTATATGAAAATTTGGATCTTATGGAAATTTATGTTGATTTTATAGGGGTCATTTGTATGGGGGCTAGGTCTGAACATGGACCGATTCTCACCAATTTCAATACCGTTCATCCCATGGACGACAAAAGCTTATATACCAAATATCATCAAAATATATTCATATTTGCGACCTGCAGTTTGATTACAAGGTTTACATGGACACACAGACGGACGGACGGACATTGTTAAATCAACTCAAAAAGTGATTCTGATTCGATCGGTATAATTAAAGATGGGTCTAGGTCAAATATTTTTGGTTGTTACAAACAGCAGCACAAAGTCATTATACCCAAACCACATAGTGGTATAGGGTATAAAAAAAATAAGACGGGAAAATTTGTAATAGGTTGATTTAAAATCTTCATTTCATAATGGTGTAAACTCAAGACTAGTAAGTAAAGAGATTTATGTACAAAATTTTTGGGAAGTCCATTGAAAAATTAAAATACGAACAAACACTAAAAGCGTATATAGAAAATTAAAACAAGTGGGCGTGGCCGATAAAAGTATATGACGACCTTACCTGGGATTTGAGAATAATGTGCAGTAAATGCGAGCGAAACCCATAAAAAAATAAAAAAGTGGTCGCAAAAGTAGGCGTGGCCGATAAAAAGCATATGGTGACTTTCCCTGTGGTACAGAGATCGTGTGTACCAACTTTCAGAGAAAATCGTTAACAAATATAAATTTCTATAGCGAACATATATACCAAAAAGCAAAAATGAATTGTATATAAAAAGTGGACGTAAAAGTAGGCGCGGCCGGTAAAAAGTATATGGCGACCTTTCCTGGGGTATAGAGATCGAGTGTACAAAATTTCAGGGAAATTCGTTGAAAAATAAAAATTTGTATAGCGGTCAAACAAACAAACAAACAAACAGAAAATGAATTTTATATATATATAGATTAATAAATAAAATAGTATATTATATGATAAATAAAAGAGGTATCCTTGGCTCCATTATAAGATCCCGTGTAGTACAATATTGTACTTCCATCAAATCCGCACATTTAGTCAGATAACTTTTCTAAAAGAATGAATTTAAAAGGTGTGTCCAGGTCAAGTACAATCCGTAGTATAAACACAAGTACGTTACTTATCCAATCGCATAATCATCGCCTTGTCAGTTTCGACTTAGCATTTTGATATGCAGAAAATAGTTTCTTGTTTGAAATGCACGTAGAGCTGCTTGTTATCTTCCAGAGTGAACACTTTCTTATTTTCTAGAATATTAAATGTTCACGCATTCAACAACGACTGCCTTCCATTACATGGCGTGGAGTAACTACTAACCGAAAAAAAAGCAGTGGTAACCATCTTGAATACATCAAAGATTTGGTCTGGTCATTGAATACATTTGGAGCTGTTCTTATGCCTCGTCTAATACAAAGAATTGTATATTATTCGTGCGTAGACATTACAGTTAATAAATATCTGGACACATCTTGGTGTACTGATGACAACGGGATAGCCAACTTCCAGGTTGTGTACGTCCTCACAGACATTTGTTCCACTATATGCTCGTATTGATTTACTGTGATATTGTAATCGAAAACTAAGCACTTTTACATTAACTCGAATATCTTCTGAGTATCTCTACATACTTACCATTGATAGTGAGATGTTGTATGACAGACTTGTTCCCTATGCTTTCACCAAATACTCCAAGAAAAAACTCATACCATTTGGAACAATTACATCGTCGGTTTCTAGATTAACGGATATTTCTTATTCATCCTTTTTTTTAAATTATTTTGGCACTTTTTCACATAAAATAAATTATCACATTATATATCTTTTATAACTTTCTGTATTATATTTTATTTTATTTTTAAAAATGACAATTAAATCAACAAATTCGGTTTGGCTGGACACATTTTTATATTATTTTGTATCTAAAATAGAATTTGAATCGCGCAATTTCCTTTCGGTTAGAAATACCAAAAGAGTTTAAAAGTTGTGTTTTCTTTTATTATAACCGAAAAATAATTCTAAATAAATATTTTATGTGTAGGACTCTAACCAATTATTTGTTACAATATCTGTTTAACAATTTTCGGTTTGAAATACGTTGCTATAAAAGAATTAGCAGTTCCAGTCGCCAATATTTAGGATTAAGACATGTTATTGTTTTAATTAGATTGCCTCAACTATATTTGTTTGGTAATTTGTAAAAAGACTTTTGTTGGTAAACAGAACTAAATCTTTTGTTGTAGATACCTTCATTCTTAATGAGTTGTATTTATGCGATAGTTATAGAAGAATATCTACTATATGTTGATACATTAAAGAATCACAATAAAAATTATTATTACCTTAACAAATTTTGCTAGTGGTAACTGAATTCCAACCAATCCTTTTTCGGTGTGTAAGTTTTATTGAGAAAGTAAAAGAGTAATAAACTGTATTCTAAATTCTTTTTTAAATAAAGCTTTTTCTTAAAATCTACTTACAAAAGTACATTTTTTGAAAAAAGTGCATTTGTGAAAATGGCAAATGTTTAGAGAAAAAAATTGCACAATTTATGAAGAGGCCAATAATTAATGTCAAAGTATTTTAGAAGCAATATATGAAATTTATGAGCCATAATGGATTTAATTTGTTAACTTTTAATGTAAGATCACCTATTAAAATGAGTTTAAAGAAAAATCAAACAGATAATTTAAAAGTTTATTCATTTTATAGAGATAATAAAGGGTCCGCCATCTAACGTTTTTTTTTCAACTAGTGCTTATTTCGTGAATGGTAACACTTATAACACTTATGAACGAATATGGTTGTGTATACGCTTCAACAACGCTGGGAAATATTGCGACATTACTTTGAAAATCATGATAATGTTGCAGAATGTCAAGAGGCATAATTGGGCCATTTTTCTTCGAAAATGAGCAAGGAGTGGCCGTTACAGTCAATGGCGATCGTTATCGGGCCATGCTGAACGAATTTTTTTCACAAAAACTGAAGAGAGGGATATTGGCAACATTTGCTTTCAACAGGACGGCGCTACACTCTCCATGTTTTGCGCCCTGTTTTTGAATATCGCATTATCAGCCGCAGAGCTGATGTCGTTTGGCCACCTCGGAGCTGCGATTTGACACCGTTGGACTTTTATTTGTGGGGTGCCCTCAAAGATAAGTATTACACCAACCAGCCAGAGACAATTGACGCTTTAAAGGACAATATTTGTGAAGCCGTTGGTGAAATACAGCTGCACACAATCGATAATGCGCTTAAAAATTGGACCGATCGTGTAGGCTACTGCATGGCCAGCCGAGGCAGTCATTTGAATGAAATTATTTTCCATTATTAACCGGAAGGATTGTACTTTCAAATAAAAAAAAATATTTGAGATAATATTCATTAGTTTTTTTTATTGCATTTTAAAAAAAAAAAGTTATTTGGCGGACCCTTTAGTACCCAAGGTGTTGGTATACCGATTAGAAACACATTCAATTGTTCAGGACTAATTATAAAAGGTGCGGGTTTTCCAAAAATTTTTTTTACGATAAAAGTATTGGCAAATGGATTAGAAAAAATAGTTGTTGGGTTGTGTTTATCTTCCATCCAATCACTCTCAATCTACAATAGTTGATGGGCTTTCAATAATGGCGAACTTTTCTCAAAATTACGATGGAACTTTTATTGGTGATGATTTTAACGCTAGGGATATTTCTTGGGGTGACACTATTAATAATTCAGTTTTTATAATTTTCTTTTAAATTTTTCTAATGATTTTATTCGAATTTCTTATTCTATTCCTTCTTTTCCAAACGGATCTTCGTTTCTTGATTGTTTTCTTGCTTCCTCAAATTTAGCTAATTCTTATAATCCAAATTTTAAAATTTTTAATATGCTACATTTTCTGATAATTTTCCTCTTAAATTGCAAATATTCCTTCCGGATATTAATTTTCTATTAAAGCCTATTCCAACCTTTTCCTGACTTAAGAATACTAATTGGACCAATTTTAATAATGGTGCGATTCAGGAGCTTTCAATAATTTTCCGGATACGTTGTTCAAAAGATTACAATGATTTAAAATTAATTTTGAAACCGGAAGAATCAAACAATTGTTCAAAATTAAGTACGGTTGGCAGAAAAATATGAAAAAGATATGCAAAGGAACACTTAATCGCAGACACCCGGATTATGTTTTACTTTCCCACAAATTCAGTTAATTAATATTATTATTAAAGGGCAAGTTTAAAAAAAAAATCGATTGTTGTGAAATTTGCTACCAAAACGCAAAAGAAGAAGTTCATGGCAGAAAAATCGAAGCTTAAGGAAAATGATACTTTAAAATATATATACATCAACGATTTTTTATCCAAAGAATCAATGGAACTTTTTATACCCTATACCACTATGTGGTTTGGGTATAATGACTTTGTGCTGCTGTTTGTAAAAACCAAAAATATTTGACCTAGACCCATCTTTAATTATACCAATCGAATCAGAATCACTTTCTGAGTTGATTTAACAATGTCCGTCCGTCCGTCCGTCCGTCCGTCTGTGTGTCCATGTAAAGCTTGTAATCAAACTGCAGGTCGCAAATATGAATATATTTTGATGAAATTTGGTATATAAGCTTCTATCGCTATTGAAATTGGTGAGAATCGGTCCATGTTCAGACCTAGCCCCCATACAAATTACCCCTATGAAATCGACATAAATTGCCATAAGATCCAAATTTCATATAGATCTTACTTACATTGGGTTTTATATGCATTCATTACGTCCATTTATGAGTAGTCCAAAAATGATCCCTTTGGCCCCATATAAAGCTGCTTCCCGATCTTCACTTAAATCTATTAAAAAACAAAAATATTGCACTGATTCTTCTCAGATTTTGTTAGTATATATTTTTGCAAAATACAAGAGACTTTACCAAACATGATCAGGATCGGTCCATTTTTGGACCTAGTTCCCATATAGATATAGCATCCGATATGAACTTTTTCATATCTGCAGCCAAAAAAAATAATAAAAATCAGACTCAAATTTGGTTTTTGCTTATTTTCTATGTCCAGTTAGTTGGGCCTAAGAGAAAGGGCATGGTATAGGGTATCATATAGTCGGTCTAGACCGACTATAATTTTCTTACTTGTTAATTATGCAAAATCAGTAAAAAGCGTTGGCTCTAAATATGTATTTACAAGAGAAGGCAAAATTTTTGTTAAGAAAGATGATCAGTCTCATGCTGTAATTCATTAAAAGTATGGATGATGTCGACAAAATTCTCTTGAGGGCTGCTCAAGCCGGTGGTTCATCAATTTCCAGGAAAAGATATGTTACCATGAGGAGTGGAGATACGTCCGAGGGTGAAGATGATAACACGTTCATGTCTCCAAATCAATTGTAAAGTATCATTTTCTTTTTATTTTATATACATATACATATCTTGTTTAATATAAATTTATTTTATTATTTTTTTTTATGGTTAATTCTGATTATTTTCTAAATTCTAGATTCATATAATGAAGCATTTTCTAAAATAAATTTTAATTTTTTAAACTTAATTTCTGTAAACGTAAGAAGTGTTTCGTCCTTGACAAAATTTAAAAAGTTTAAAATGTTGCTAAGTCAAATACATAGACTTCGTGATATAATTGCGGTTCAGGAAACCTGGTTTAACAGTAACTGTGTAGATCTATATTCAATTTATGGTTATCAAGCAATTCACTGTTGTCGTAATGATGGGTTTGGTGGAACTTCTATCTACTTGGCTAACAACCACAATTATAGAGTGCTGATTTGTCGAAGCGAACAGTTTTTAGAAATTATAATGATCGAATTACCAGCTCTAATGATAAACAATAAACCTCTTCGTATTATTTCATTGTATCGATCTCAAAAATGTACTTTCCAACAGTTTTATAGTAAATTGGAAGATGTTTTTCATGAAGTTGCTACCGCTCCCTGTGTAATTGTAGGAGACCTTAATGTGGATTTATTATCCAACAATGTTGAAAGCACACTACTGAGGAATCTTGTGAACGAGAATAGTTTGAATTCATGCCATAGTTTGATTACTAGGCCAGTTAGTAATACATCTATTGACTGTGTGGTTAGTAATTTAATTGAGAGTCAGTATATTCTTTGGAAATCGGACTTTCAGATCACAACTTAATCAGTTGTAATTTAAAAACACATACGACCCGTATGGAATATGTAACAAAAAGATGTTTTAAACTCGATTACAATAAATTTGGGGCAAAACTAGATGAAGGCTTAAATCAGATTAGTAGCACAGGGAGTCCTTCCGATCATTGTAAGCAATTAGTAAATGTTCTAACCGAAGCAGCATTACAATGTACAACAGAGACTGAAACTACTTCTAATATACGAAGAAAGATGGCACCATGGAATACTGCCAACTTCATATCGTTATTAGATATTAAAGATAAACTGTTGAAAGCTAGAAGGAAAAATAAGAATGATAATTCTGTATCAGAGCGTCTGAAAAGACTCAGTAAGGTCATTAAAACAAGTAATAGACATCTAATGAATGACTACTACGTCAAAAATTTGGAACAGGTAGGGGGCGGTATAAAAAAAACATGGAGATTTCTTAATACAGAGCTTGGTAGAAATCATCAAATCACAAAGGATATTTTTTCGCAAGATGGTAATCTTTTAAAAATCGAAAATGATAAAGTAGAGGGATTTAACTTGATTTTTTGTAATTCAATTGAAGATATGCGAAGTAACATGCAATGTCTTCCAGGGGATAAAATAAATGGCTTAAGAACACTAAGGCCGGTAATGACAGGATTTGATCTTAAAAAGGTAAATATTGAATGCGTGTTAGATATTTTGAATAAAATATCTCCAAACAAAAGTGCAGGGTGCGATAAAATATCACCTAAAATGCTTCTGTGTAGGAAAAATAAAATGGCAGAAATAATATCGGTTTTATTTGGCAAAATGGTTGACTGTGGTGAATATCCTAATGATTTGAAGATACAAGGTTGTTCCAATACCTAAAGGGATTAGTTCGGATAGAGATCAGTTGTTCCGTCCCATTTCTGTGTTGTCTGTTGTTGACAAAGTTCTTGAGAGAATTGTGTTTAACCAATTTTCAGAATATTTGAACAGTAACATGATATTGTTTGAACGCCAATTTGGCTGTTGCAGAGGTTCTGGGGTTGAAGAAGCAGTTGTGAACGTTGTCGATCATATTTGTAGAGGTTTTGATGCTGGTAGCATTGGTGTTGCGGGAGTGTTTTATGATTTGTCGAAAGCTTTTGATCTCGTTGATCATAATATATTATTAAAGAAATTGGAGATTGTAGGAATGTCAAATAACTCAATCCAGCTTTTAGAAAATTATTTAAAAAATAGGAAACATTTTGTCGAAATGGGTGACGCTAAAAGCTCTCTGTTACCAGTTAAATGTGGAGTACCGCAAGGGAGTGTGCTCGGCCCACTTTTATTCAAAATATATATCAACGATATTCAGAACATTACTTTTAATGGGAAACTTTTCATGTTTGCAGATGACATCTGTTTGCTCTATCGTTATAAACACAAACCTGTATTACAAGCTCAGGTAGAATACGATGCTGCAATAGTTAGTTTGTTATATTGGAAGAGGCTTAAATAGTATAACTTTTGCTTGAATTCTCATTTGGTTGTTTTCAGCAAATATATATGAATTTAACTTTTTACCAAACAAACTATCTACTGCTTTTGGTTACTGATGAGGGTTGGTGACTCTTCCCGAAACAGCTGTATAACCTGTCATGCAGAATATACATAGATCAATTTTTGAAACAAATGTGCTAATGCTTTTACTTTATTTAAAGTAAAAACATTTGATCTTGAGCCTGAACAATTTCAAACTCAATCATTAAATTGATAAAGATCGAAAATAAGATTTTTTATTTTTATAAAAAATAATAAAATTAAAAATACGGAGGGCACGCCGTTAACGCTAAATGTAAGTTTAGCAAAAACAAATTGTTTTTCTTGTTTTTTTCAAGACAAAAACAAACATGTATATTGTAGTATGCAATGTGTACTCGTATACAATCATATTTGTTTCAAAGTTGTTCTATTTTTAGTTTGTTATGTTGGAAGAGGCTTAAATAGTATAACTTTTGCTTGAATTCTCATTTGGTTGTTTTCAGCAAATATATATGAATTTAACTTTTTACCAAACAAACTATCTACTGCTTTTGGTTACTGATGAGGGTTGGTGACTCTTCCCGAAACAGCTGTATAACCTGTCATGCAGAATATACATAGATCAATTTTTGAAACAAATGTGCTAATGCTTTTACTTTATTTAAAGTAAAAACATTTGATCTTGAGCCTGAACAATTTCAAACTCAATCATTAAATTGATAAAGATCGAAAATAAGATTTTTTATTTTTATAAAAAATAATAAAATACTGTTAAATATTTAGGCATGCAATTTAGCAGTAATTTGCAATGGACAAAACACATAGATTTAATCAAAACGAAAATATCTTCTGCCATTGGTGTTTTGTACAAATTTAAAAACAAGTTTAATTGTAAAACGAAAATGTTGATTTACGAAAGTTTAATACACAGCCATTTATCTTATCTTCCTAACATCTATGGGTTTAAAAATCTGCTTCTTTAAAAGCTCTACAGGCAGCACAAAATAAAGCATTAAAGCTGGTATTTAATTTGCCAATTCGACATCATACTTTGGACCTTTTTAGGCGATTTGCTGGAAATATCCTTCCTGTGGGGGGATTATATAAGATGCAGCTATTGAAGTTTGTTTTTAAATGTATTAGAGGTATAACAATTCATCAATTCAACTTCAACAAAATATGCAAATTACTCATCGAGTTACAAGACAAGGTCAAAATTTATCGTATACAAGATGTCGTCTTGAATTATCGAAACAACGTGTCTGTTTTGCTGGACCTAATGAATATAATAATTTACTAGTTAGTCTCAAAAATATTTTGTTTTTCTCCACATTTAAAAGAGAACTTAAAAACCTTTTATTAAACAACCTAGAAACACTTCTTTCGTAGACCTAATCATTACGAATATTTGTTATATAGGAATGTAATTTAGCGCTGAAATAATTAAAGTTGCCATCTAGCCTCTTTTATACAATGTACATTATATTGCTTTTATGAAATAAATAATTTAAAAAAAAAAAAAAATTTGTTTAGTGAAAAAATTAATAATATCCAGCCAGGGCCAAATGCACACAAAACGATATACAACATTATAGTTTACAAATGAAATAATTGTTTAAGAAAACTTTCCGCTGACGGCGTCGTTATAGAGAATGAAACACAGAAATTAGTTAAGTGAAGATTTTTCCAACATTTATAGTGGTTCTGTTCCTATCAGAGATGTTTCTAATGTAGTTGGTGTTGTTAGCAGAACAATTTCTACTGCTCAGGAAAACATTTTTTTTTAATTCCACTTCTTATACCCAAAACAGTTCGAGGTTTGTAACTTTAGATGAAGTACTACTTCTAGTTAAGGATATGAATAACAAAAAAATCTTACGGTTTAGAAAATATTTCCAATTTCATTATTAAAAATCATCCAACAAGAGCTTTTGGATTTCTGTTGGTGACATTTGATCATTGCATTAACAACTCATATTTTCTGGATTCGTGGAAAATTTCGAAAATAACTCCTATTCAGAAGATACCAAACAATTTTGAAATTAATAGTCTAAGACCCATTTCATTACTTTCAAATCTAGGCAAGTTGTTTAAAAATGTGTTACGTCAAAAAATTGATTTTGGAATATTAGAGCCATATATTCCAGCATTGCAGTTTGGTTTTAAAAAAGGTCATTCTACTCTTGATGCTATGCTGAAGTGGAAGACGATGTTGTTATTCATCTTCGCATTAACCATTGCACAGTAGCAGTTTCTTTGGATGTTGAAAAAGCATTCGACCATGCATATTACTTTGGAATTCTATTTAAAATGATACAGATTGGTTTTGACTCCTCAATTGTTAAAATTTTTCCAAATGTTTTCTGTCCAATTCAATGAAAATTTATCGGGTTTTGGGGATGTTAGTTGTGGTGTTTCACAAGACTCAATTTTAGCTCCTCATCTATATAATATCATTTCATAAAAAGTACCATTTCATAAAGAGAAAATTTTGTTAAAAAACTTACTGTTCTTAAGGAAGTGCCTGTTTTGAAACAGTAATTTTTCTAAAAAAAAAGTATCTTTTCATCCAAAAATATTTTTTCTTAGAAAAGCAAATTTTCTTAAAATGTGTCTTCTTAAAATAATACGTTTTCTTTAACAAGTGGATTTTCTTCAAAACTTACCATACCTAAAAAGTGCCGTTTGTTAAAAAGTACCTTATTTTTAAAAAGTATTTATTTAAAAATTTTTTTTTTTTATAAAAAGTATTTTTTTAGAAAGCACCTTTTTTGAAAATAACTATCTTGTTTGAAAAAAGTAACTTTTTTGAAAAAACGCTTTTTGTAGAGAATACCTTTTTTGAAAAAAGTGCTTTTAGAAAAAATTTTCTTTTTTGAAAAAGTTACGTTATCCAGAAAACACTTTTTTAAAGAGGATATTTTATTAAAAATAAAATTTTCTTTAAAAGTCCCTTTTCATCAAAAGTAATTTTTCTTTAAAATCATATTCCTAACAAAGAGGATTTTACTATATAAGTATCTTTTTTGAAAAAAGCACCCTTTTTGGTAAGATTATCTTTTGAATTAAATTTTAAAATTTTTAAATTTTTTGAAAAAGCACCATATCTTAAAAGTTTAAATGTTAAAAAAAACAGATTTTCTGAAAAAGGTACCTATTTTGAAAAAAGTGTCAATTGTTAAAGGACATCTTCTTTAAAAATATATCTTTTACACAACGAAGTACTTTCTTTGAAAAAGTAAATTTTCTAACGTTTTTTGAAAAAAGTTTCTCTTCGTAAGAGAGTAAATTTTCTTAAAAAACTCTTACTTGGTGGAAAATAGCTTTTTTTGAAAAAAAATTACCTTAAAAAAACACTTTTCTCAAAAGGACATTTCTTAAACATAAAGATTTCTTTAAAAAGTAACTATGTTACCTTTTCTTAAAAAGCCAAGTAGTTTAAAAAATACCTTTATGTAAGAAGAACATTTTCTTAAAAAACTATACTTTCTTAACAAAGAGGATTATCATGAAGTACCTTTTTTGACAAAAGTGGCATTATTCTTAAACTATTAAATTAACTGTAAAAGTAACTTTTCTTAAATAAAATATTTTCTTAGAAGTACAATTTCTTAAAAAAGTAAATTTTCTAAAAAATTAACATTTTCTTAAAAATAGGGAAACTTTTTCTTACAACAGAGCATTTTTCTCGAGAAGTACGATTTTTGAATAAAGTAAATTTTTGAATAAATTACCTATCAAAAAACCTTTTCTGAGAAAACACCTCTTCAAATAAATAAACTTCAACGTACGTTTGATTAAAAAAACTTTTTCTAAGTACGCTTAAAAATAAATTTCCTTAAAACACATTTTCTTAAAAAGTACGTTCTATTAAAAAATAACGTTTTTGTAAAAAGGGTCTTTTGCTGAAAAAATTGGCTTGTGTTAATAAAGTAAATTTTGTTAAAAAGCACCTTTTGGATAATAAGTAAATTTTGTTTAAGAAGTACCTTATGTGAAAAACGTACCTTTTGCTAAATAAGTACCGTTTGCTAAAAAATGACATTTTTTAATTTTTTTTTGTATAAAAAGTACATGTTGGTAAAAAAGTAGCTTCTGCTAAAAAATTATTTTTAATAAAAGGAACATTTCGCTAAAATTATCTTTTGTTAAAAAAGTACCTCTAACTAAAAAAGTACCATTCGTTGAAAAAGTACCTTATGTTAAAAAAGTACCTTTTGTTAAAAATTATCTTTTGTTAAAAAAGTACCTTGTGTTAGAGAGTACCTTTTGTTAAAAAGTAACTTTTGTTAAAAAGTACCTTTTGTTAAAAAGTACCTTTTGTTAAAAAAGTACATTTTGTTGAAAGAGTACTTCTTGTTAAAAATGTACATTTTGTTAAAAAGTGCCGTTTTTTAGAAAATAAGAAAATTTTTTTTATCAATTGTGTAAAAAAGTACTATTTATTAAAAACATCCTTTTGTTAAAAATGTAGCAATGTAAATTTTGTTTAAGAAGTACCTTATGTTAAAAACGTACCTTTTGCTAAATAAGTACCTTGTGCTAAAAAAAGACCTTTTGTTAAATTTTTTTTTGTATAAACGAACCTTTTGCTATAAAATTAACGTTTTTAAAAAAAGGATTTTGTAAAAAACATTGTGCTTAATATATACCTTCTGTGAAAGAGTACAGTTTTTTTAAAAAGCTAATTTTTAAACAAATTACTTTTTTTTTAAAAGTGTCTTTTGTTAGAAAGTAGCTTTTGTTAGAAAAGTATTTTTTTTTGTTAAAAAAGTACCTCTTGTTATATAGGTGCCTTTCGTTAAAAAAGTTCTGTTGTTAAAAAATTGCGTTTCGTTAAAAATATTTAATTTTTTTAAAAAGTACCTATTTTTAAAAAGTACATGTTGGTAAATAAAGTAGCTTCTGCTAAAAAATTTTTTTTAATAGAAGGAACATTTCGCTAAAAATTATCTTTTATTAAAAAAGTACCTCTGACTAAAAAAGTACCATTCGTTGAAAAAGTTCCTTTTGTTAAAAAAGTACCTTTTGTTAAAAATTATCTTTTGTTAAAAAAGTACCTTGTGTTAAAAAGTACCTTTTGTTAAAAAGTACCTTTTGTTAAAAAGTACCTTTTGTTAAAAAGTACCTTTTGTTAAAAAAGTACATTTTGTTCAAAAAGTACTTCTTGTTAAAAATGTACATTTTGTTAAAAAAGTGCCATTTTTTAGAAAATAAGAAAAATTTTTTTAACAATTGTTTAAAAAAGTACTATTGGTTAAAAACATCCTTTTGTTAAAAATGTACCATTTGCTAAAAACGTGCCTTTCATTAGAAAGTTCTTAGAAGACCTGACAAAAAATTTCGCTTACCCAGAAACACGTTTACAAGAGAGAGTTGTATTACCTTTAGTTTACTACCTTGCATGTAGATATGATATTTCTTCTCTAGGTCCCACTTGTTTCAGCAGCTAAAATGCTCTCCTTTCGTGGCATATATAAATATTCATTAAAATCATGTCTCGTAAAATCTTATCTACTTTTTCTAGAAGTATTTAATGAGACAGAGAGCTAATTTTCGTCTTCTGCTGTACTTAGCAAGTAAGTAAGCATTTGCGATTGTTATTTTTTTTTTTTGTGAGAGCTACTATGGCAATTTAAACTGAATCGGTGAATAAAATCAAACTTCTGTTGTTAAAACGATTAAGTGTCTTATTTAATCTTAAAGTAATACATTTTATTTAAGCTGTAGAAATTATAAAGACATTACTCCTGACGAGACTTATGACTTAAATTTAAAATTGTGATATATTTCTGTAAATAATTGATTTTTTTTTTGTAATATTTTAAGTATTTTTAATAAAGCTGGTATAGCTTTAACTGAAATTCTATATGAAATTCTATATGAGTTTTATGCAATTCGTAATTGATAAATGTTTTTGATTAAGTTTATTATTATATAATTTTTTTATTCAAATCTCATAACTTTTACCTGTTTCCGTGAACTAAATATTTGTATTTTATTTTTGTATCAAATATCTGTTTTCCTCATCTCTGCTGGTATTGATATTGTAAAAACGTTGCTGTTAATGTTGATATTATGTGAATCGTTAAATTTTATATACAAATGAATGGGAACACACGTTTGGAAAAGAAACAACAACATCATTGGCAACATCATCCGTACAATTGGTATGCTCAGAATTGCCTTAACTATAATCGGCGAAAAGTTAACTGACATTCAGTCCAATCATCGATTAACATACAGCGTAATTTGCAAATTTACACATTAACTCTTTTATTTTGCTGAGTTTATGTTCAGGATACGTCAGCATCATATTTGCATTTTAATTAAAATTGCTTCATACATTTTTTTTGCTGGACCATCTGTACTTAATACTCATGTATGTTGTGATATGAAAATTAAGGTGGTACTTATTGGAAAAACTTTTAACAACTTCAACTTTCAGATGAAACTTTAAGATTTTTTTAAAATAGAATTTGCTTTAGCGAGTTAAAAAGTCCCAATCATATGCTTTTTTTAAGGTTATTGGCAATAAGAGACATCTTTATAATCACAGCTATTATGTGTCCGTAGCTAGAGCCATCAATATTTTTAGATATACATATAAGAATATAATTTACTCTCCAAATGTCCGCATACTTTTGGCATAGTTTTGCTTAAAAATATCCTGAAATTAAGTGCTTCATTTATGGTTATTGTTCATGGCTTTTAAGCTATAGGTTCTATTTAAACTTTATAGGAATTTGAGTGTTCAGTATGCACAACCTTATGTTATGTTTGCACGAAAAATGCATTTAAAGCTAAAATAAAGTAGAGTTTGTGTTATGGAAGTATTGAATAAGTCTTTACTTTTACGCAGATCTACAGTACGTATAACTGCTATTGATATAAATTCCCTACTTCACCTTGGATTTACAGTACGTATAACTATTTTTAAGGCAATAGTTACAATGGAATATTTAAAATCTGGAAAATCTCAGACATATGAGTGATCTAAATTAACTCTAAACTCTTAAATGTGGTTTGAGATTTTATTCTGTGCCCAGATGAATGGATGACTTTTAATTTTAAACTTCGTGGTTTGGTCCATCAGAATAATTTTTTCAGGTTCATAGTAAAATTTTTGCCATTTGTGCCAAACTTCATGTCAATTTCTTCAGCGATTCAATAGTGGTGCTGGCTTTTGTAAACAATTGGCGCTTTTAACAATGTCTGAAAGTGGAAGATCCACTATAATTTGTTTGTGGAATGAAATTTTGTGCATATTGCAGAAGGGCTTTGGTAACCAGGCTATATTAAAAAAAAAATGTGTACAAATGGCACAAACACCTCCAATATGCAGACAAAGCGTTGCAGACAAGGAGTGATCCGCACGAAGAAAACAATAAATAAACAACACATGGAAAAAAAATCTTAGATTTGGTGACGCAAAATCGTCAATTGATCACTAGAGATCAAAGGGATCAGTGAACGCCATTTTAAGTATATTTTTTGGCCCTCAGGCAAAATTCCAATCTGGTTCAAAAACACAAAATTTTTTGAAAAACGTCATCGTATTAGTTTCTCTAACCATCAGGATGACACGAAATGCATTAATATATTTGATGAGACCTGACTCTATGCCGGCACCTCAAAAACATCCGACCAATCAAGTGAATATCGTGCAAAAGGTGTGGCAAGTATGAAAATGTCACGCTAGTCTTATCCAAAAATCAATGCGAAGCTAACAGTTTCCTTCAGTTATTGTGGTGTGGTGAATGAATTATGAATTCCTTCCGCCGGGCCAAACTGTTAACACAGAATATGCATGAAGCTATTCGCAACAGAAGGTCAGAAATATGGGCAGTTAACTCTTACACTGCATTGGTGTTTCGAGAAAAATGCATACAAAATTCTAATTATAACATTCCACAAACATCTTAGTTAGCAATGCTTGACGGGGGAAACTAATTAGAGCCCATTGAGGAGATAAAACCAAATAGCTGTGTGCTTTGAAAGCCAATTCTGAACCAAATTTGATAACAGTGTCCACGATTGGGAAAATGTAATTTTATGTATAAAAATTCATGTTGATTCCATTCAGTTATTGCCCTGAGTTTTTTCTTTAAATAACGACGTAACTTAAATGTTTATTAAATTAATTTGCAGCACTAACGACGAATGTCAACCTACGTTTGATCGCTGACAAATTATTTTTTCAGAAAACGACACATAGCGACTTACGTTGTTATTAATGAAAAAAAATGTAAAATAATTTTGGATTAGATTTCAGTTTATAACCACTTATAAAAACTTGTGTGTTTATTTCTGTAATTTTTTGTCACTATTATTTTTGATACGTTGTTATATTCTCATCCTAAGCCCCGTTAACTTTTTGTTGACGAACAAAAAATCCATTTTTCAAGCAACAACAACTTATGTCTACATGGTTGGTTACATTGGTAGTTTTCTTTTTCAAAGAAAACGACGTTTGTCGACATATGTTGTTTTATCTGCACACACTTTAAGTGTAATTTACATATTGTTTTTTTTCGTCCTTCTCTAGGATCTATTCCTATGAAGATTTTTGACTCAAAATTTTATATAAAATATTTATTGCCCATATCTACAGGACTGTTAAATAAAAAGTTCTAAAATCTTTATATCGAGCCCATAATTTCAAATATAACGTTTTTTGGCTGCCATGAACATTTTGATTTTATGACATACGCGGTTATTCTAGAGAACCACAGAGTTATCTTTTGAAAAAATGTAGCCATTATAATGTGAAATCTTGTCTTTTTGTTTTTTAGTGTTGACAACCTAGGATACAATATTGTGTTTAGGACTTGGGTGGAGTTTATATAAGATTCGGCATAGCCAAATTTAACACTCTTACTTCTTACACGCTATGCCACTATGTAGTCAGGGTATAATGACTTTGTGCTGATGGTGTTAACTACCAAAAATTATTCACCTGTACCCATTTTTTGGTATACTAATCGACTCGGAATCACTTTCTGAGACTCGTTTTTCTGCCCTCTGTACGTCTGCCCGTCTGCCCATCTGTCCATTCGTCCGTATGCTCGTCAGCCCTCATGTCCATCTGTCCGTCCGTATTTGTGTCCATGTAAACTTTGTAATCAAACCACAGGTAGCAAATATGAATATATATTGATGAACTTTAATATAAGCTCTAATGAGCCGTAGGATGAGCATTATTTAATTTATAAACCCTGTAGGAGATTTCTTAGTCATAGCCCCCATATAAAGCTGCTTGCCGATCTTCGCTTAAATCTATCAAAAAAACAAAAATATTACAAAGATTTTTTCATATTTGGTTTGTATATGTTCCTGAAAAAACCAAGTGACTTTGCCAAATATGGTCAGTAAAATTTTTATTTTTTCAAGTGTTAATTTTTTTGAGAGTCTTCTACTTCTAAAAACGTATTCATAAGTTTCTCAAACTTACAAATGTATAAGATGCTTTTGAAAGCATTATTTTGCGTTATTTTTTTTCGCAGCTGTATATCAGATATTATCAAATTTGTTTTAGGAAATATCAACTGAAAATAAATAAAAAAGTTTTGTTCGGTCAAAATTGACTATACAATGCCCCATACCAGGAGATTAAAGAAATGATGTTAATTGAAATTTATATGAGTTTGTGGGCTGAAGATATGAAAAAGTTCATAATGGATTCTATTTTTATACGATGACTGAGTCGAAAAATCGACAGATCATGGCCATAGTTAATAGCCACTTACTTTTCCCAAAAATATATATATTAAAAAAATTGGAGAAAAATCTAGATTTAAGAGAAGGTTGGGAAGAGCTCTATATAGGGTACTACAGGGTAATTATTTAGAGTACTGATTAATCGAACTAATAAACACACATTAACTTTGAACAAGATTTATATAATTTAGAACATATGGTAATTTAAGTATATCTCATAAGGGGATTCTATGGGAACTAGTTCTCAACAAGCACCAATTTTCAGTAGTTTCAATACCGGTCATTAAATTATATTTATAATTGCGACCAGTAGTTTAACTATAAGCTTTGCAGAGGTACACAGACAGACAGACAGACGGATATCTCTACATACATTGAGAAAGTCATTCTGAGTCGATCGGTATAATAAAAGGTCGAGGCCAGGTATTTGTGATAGGTACAAACATCACTACAAACTCATTACACCCTGACCACAGATCGGTATAGGGTACAAAAAATCCGGCCAGAAGAGGACTGCTTTATTTAATATTGATTAAAACATACTCAGGTCAGGTCCACAAAATATACTTAAACTCCAGACCCTAGGAAAATAGTATGATTTTGAAAGGTTTTTCGCCCAATAATAAACATTATGGGTCCATTATATTTGTCCAAGTTCGAGTGCATTAGTTCAATTCCCATGAAGTGTCCTATATGTAAGTACAAAAGTTGTTAAAAACTTTCGGTGACTGCAAATCACTACCAGAAACAATATCAAGATTCCGGTATTGCTTCCTCATGCCGAAATTCAATTGATAATTTTTGGAATTTAGTTATTATTTTGTGAAATATATTTGATATTTTCTAAAAATCATTTAATATTTTCTGAATTACATTTTATGATTTCTGAAAATCAATTAATATTTTCTGAAATAAAATTAGAAATTGTGTAACATTCTTTGTTATGGAATTCTTTTCATTTTTGTACCCTCCACACCACAGTGCAAAGGGTATATATGTTTGTAATTCCGTTTGTAACGCATCGAAAAATGTACTTGCGACCACATAAAGTATATGTATTCCTGATCCTTATAACAACAACAGCGATGTTCGGCTGTCCGTCTATCTGTTTGTTTGTTAAAATCACGTTAATATACAAAATAAACCATTCACCCTGGGTAAACTTATAACAATATTATTTGTCATTATTTCGAGCAGGTCGGTATTTAAAATGTGGTAAATTAAATGTGGCATCATTGTGCCAAGATATAACCTTAAATCTGGATACACCTCTAAAAAATTCTTAAAATTCATTGTGTTTGTTATAATAATTTATTATTAAGTTTATAAAATTATTTACATTTTCAAGGCTTTTGTTTACATTTATTATAAATAGAGCAATAAGTACAGATATTAATGTAAACGTAAAACCCCGTTGGAGGGTATCAAAGATTCGGCATAGCATAACACTCTTGTTTGTTTTTTTTATACCCTATACCACTATGGTTCACTTATTTTTTTCATCTTATAATATATCCATGTTTTACCGCGATATGCGTCTGATGTTGAACTAGATTCGATTTTTGATTTTTGGCGATTTTTGATTTTTAGCGATTTTTGATTTTGGCCGTTTTTGATTTTGACGATACTGCCAATATTTGCCACGACTACTCACTTACATAAGTAAATAATGTACTTGCCAAATTTTTCAAGACAGTCATTTTCGTAGTCCTTCATATACTTTGCATGGGAGCTGCCATGCCTATTAGTGCGAAACCGCCCATTTTTTGGCGGCTACTCAAATTAGTAACTAATGAACTCAGACAAAGTACCAAGGCTTTTTCTATTATAGTACTACAGCTATTTGGTATTAAATATTTACTTTGTATAAAGGGTGCCATGCTCATTGGTCCGATCCCGTCCATTTTTGGCCCTACCATTCACATTAATTACTTATGAACTCACGTATTGCCAAGGCTTTGGATACTACTGTATTGCAGATATATGAAATTAAATATTTGCTTTGTCTGAGGGGTGCCACACCCATTGGTCCGATCCCGCAAATTTTTTCCGTGACTCTTCAAATTAGTTTAATATGCGCATGTACATAATTTCAGATCTTTTGTTATCGAGTACTCTCGATACAATAATTTAAAATAAGATGTTAGAAATAAGCGCCCCGGTAGGTGAGTAGGTAGCGTGCTCGCCTATCATGCGGGGGTCGTGGGTTCGATTCCCACCAGAGGCTTTGGTCTGTCGCTGCAAAAACACCAGCCATATGGTCTTTGTCACCCGGCTTATCCCTGGACCCAAATTAGAATACAAATTTACTTTGCATTGTAATTAATATAAATAAATAAATAAATAAGATGTTAGAAATACACTTTATGTTAGAGGTGACACTCCCTCTTGAAAAATCAAAAAAAAGTATAGCGTATTGTTCCCTACGGATAGGCAGTTACCTGCTGTAAAAATTTCAAGACGATCGTTCCAGTGGTGTAGCCTCTTATAAACCACAAACAAACAAACAGAAAAACTCCATTTTTATATATAAAATTGGAATCTTTATAAGTAGTCTGAAGGGATTAAATCCACAGACTTAGATAAATAAATTTAACAAAAAACATTATTGGTAACATTTTTTAGTTAATTGTGAGGACACCCGTACTTTCAAGAAAAAAAAATTCCCAATTGCAGAGTAATTGTCATGCACATTTTTACTAAAATTATGCATCCAGTGCGTATGATTAATATAAATTTTACGAGGGACTTACTTAATCGAACCCAACTAAAAGCTAGTGTATTGGCTTTGCTATAAAACAACAAAATACAACCTATTTGGGAACAACGTATAATTTAGACGAAGTTTTGAGCCAACTAACTGTAGCGTACAATAATTCATAACATTGTTTTTTCTTTATTTGTATTCTAAAGAAATTATGGTTCTTATTACCACATAGCTATCAGATGTCAATTATATTCCATTGTCTATCAATATCTGGTATGTTTAAATATTTTTAAATTTAAGTATTAGTCTGCTGTGCATGCATTTGCATGCATCGTTCGTTTTATAGAGAATTTGTTGTTGTTTTTCTTTTTTTTTTTTTTGATATAAGCATTTTGAGCAAATATAAATTTTATTTAATGAATATTCATAACAGACAAACGATGGAAGGTTTTATATTCCAAAAAACAACAACAAAAAAAAAATAATATATATATAACTATAATCATATTTGGTATTTAAGATACAACATTCAGTAGTGCCATTGGCAAAGTTATCTAGTTTAACTTTAAAGCTGATTAAAGGGAAAATTTTTGAATTGTTAAAATGAGGATTTTAAACTTAAAAGCTGGCTTTATTTTATACTTGCTCCTGTCTTTATAAATTTCTTTCATAAACATCCTCTTCGTACTAAGACATTATACATACATATTTTAGTAGCTCATATAACATGCACATCATTTATGCATTGTCTTCCAAACATCATTAATATTTAAATGATGTTTTGGTTTTAGTTCAGCTTTTACTAAATATTCTGCTCATTCCCACATTTGCCCGTTATGGCATTGTATATATGTAATTAATAATTCAATTTGAGATTAATATCAATCAAATGCCCCAGAGTTTCCATACATAGTTGAATCTTAAGGGAATTTTGTACTTAACATACAAATGTATAGAGTGTTGATTAGTTTAAAATGCAAATTACTTGCTGGATTATAATTGAATGAAAATTCTTTGAAAACTAGGAAGATAGGTAAATGGCTAAATGAGACCATTGCAAATTGCTTAATTATCAAGTAACTAATTTCAGTTGCAAATTGTAAATTTAAAGTCTAGGTTAAGCTTCTGTATAGAAGTAAGGAGCGATTTTATATTTTGATACGAGATGAATTTTTTTATTACAAAAATGTTTTAAAATATTTTAGTATTTGAATTCTGGAAATTGAGTATAATGCCTGGTTTTCACTATGTCATATAAACTGACAACAAACAATTGCCTCAACTGACATCTTGTAATTTTCTATTCGTTACGTTTACATTACATCCTATAAACATCCAACATGCTGGCAATTTAATTTTTGATGTCATATGGGGTGACAGGGATTGTAAATGACAAGACATTAAACTCTATTTTAATACAACTGACAATAATTGACAACAATTGCCATTGAAAATAACATAGTGAAAACCAGGCATACGTATTTTATGCTTAAAAGAAAGAATTTACGATGAAACTTGGGTATAATATACAAGACAAAAAAATAATATTTAGGAGGTAAAAAATAAAAGAAATAAATGGAGTAATGTATGTTTTTTTGTACGCTTGTACGTTTGTTTGTGGTTTATAGGAGACTACACCACTGGCCCAATCATCTTGAAATTATTACGTTAGGTAAATGCCTATCTGGAAGGAAAAATATGCTATATTTTATTTTGTTTTTTCAAGTGGGCATGTTACCTCCAATATAAAGTGAATTTTTAACATCTAATTTTAACATATAATATCTGGACAGTTGCGGAAAAATGGGCGGCATCGGATTAATGGCCATGGCATCCATCATACAAAGTAAATTTTTAATGTCATATATCGAGAGTACTGTAATAGATCAAGTCTTGGGACTTAGTGTGAGTTCAACGGTAGTACCCGGAAAAAAAGGGCGGGATCAGATCAGTGGGAGTGGTACCCCCATAAAAAGTAAATATTTAATGCCCTATAACTGGACTACTATAATAGAAGAAGTCTTGGGACTTTGAGTTCATAAGTTATTAATGTGAGTAGTTAGCCACAAATGGGTGGGATCGGACTAATGGCCGTGGCACCTCCTATACAAAAAAAAAAAGATGAAGTACTATGAAAATGACAGTCTTGAAACTTTTCAAAAGTAAAAAAATCACCAAAATTAAAAATCGGCAAAATCAAAAACTAAGTCAAAAATCGACAAAACCGAAAATCGCGAATAACAAAAATTGCTAAAAACAAAAAGCACCAAAAATGAAATTGCCAGGGCCAAAAATTGCGAATAACAAAAATCGCAAAAAAAACAAAAATCGCCAATTCAAAAATCGACAAAACCGAAAATCGCGAACAACAAAAATCGCTAAAAACACAAAGCGCCAAAAAACAAAATTGCCAGCACCAAAAATTGCGAATAACAAAAATCGCAGAAAAACAAAAATCGCCAATTCAAAAATCGACAAAACCGAAAATCGCCAAATCAAAAATCTACAAAATCAAATACTAAGTCAAAAACCGCGAAAACCGAAAATCGCGAATAACAAAAATCGCTAAAAACAAAAATTGCCAGGAGCAAAAATTGCTAATAACAAAAATCGCAAAAAAACAAAAATCGCCAATTCCAAAATCGACAAAACCGAAAATCGCCAAATCAAAAATCAAAAAAATCAAATACTAAGTCAAAAATCGCGAAAAACGAAAATCGCCAATAACAAAAATCGCTAAAAACAAAAAGCGCCAAAAACAAAAATTTCCAGAAAAAAATTGCGAATAACAAAAATCGCAAAAAAAAAACTAAAATGGCCAATTAAAAAATCGACAAAACCGAAAATCGCGAACAACAAAAATCGCTTAAAACACAAAGCGCCAAAAAAAAAAATTGCCAGCATCAAAAATTGCGAATAATAAAAATCGCAAAAAAAAAAAAATTGCCAATTCCAATATCGACAAAACCGAAAATCGCCAAATCAAAAATCAACAAAATCAAATACCAAGTCAAAAATCGCGAAAAACGAAAATCGCCAATAACAAAAATCGCTAAAAACAAACAGCGCTAAAAACAAAAATTGCCAGAAAGAAATTGCGAATAACAAAAATCGCCAATGGCCAACTAAAAAAAAAAGACAAAACCGAAAATCGCATATAACAAAAATCGCTAAAAACAAAAAGCGCCAAAAAAAATTGCCAGCATCAAAAATTGCGAATAATAAAAATCGCAAAAAAACAAAAATCGCCAATTCAAAAATCGACAAAACCGAATATCGCCAAATCAAAAATCGACAAAATCAAATACTAAGTCAAAAATCTCGAAAACCGAAAATCGCTAAAAACAAAAAGCGCCAAAAACAAAAATTTCCAGGACCAAAAATTGCGAATAACAAAAATCGCTAAAAACAAAAAGCGCCAAAAAAAAATTGCCAGCATCAAAAATTGCGAATAATAAAAATCGCAAAAAAACAAAAATCGCCAATTCAAAAATCGACAAAACCGAAAATCGCCAAATCAAAAATCGACAAAATCAACTACTAAGTCACAAATCGCGAAAACCGAAAATCACCAATAACAAAAATCGCTAAAAACAATAAGCGCCAAAAATAAAAAATGCCAGAAACAAAAATCGCGAATAAAAAAATTCGCAAAAAAAAAAATGAAAATGGCCAATTCAAAAATCCAAAATCGACAAAAAAAATCTTCCAAGTCAAAAATCGGGAAAACCGAAAATCGCGAATAACAAAAATCGCCAAAAAGAAAAATCAGTAAAAACCAAAATTGCCACAACAAAAAATCGCGATTAACGAAAATCTAAAAAAAAACAAAAATCGCCAAATACAAAAATCGCCAAAAATCAAAAGTCGTTAAAATTAGCAAAATAAAAAATAGGAAAAAATAAAGAAAATCGCCAAGTAAAAAATCACGAAAACCGAAAATCGCTTAAAAAAAAATTGCTAATATCAAAAACCCGCCTAAGCAAAAATTGCCAAAACCGAAAATCGTGAACAACAAAAATCACAAAAAATGCCAAAATCAAAAATCGAAAAAAAGGAAATCGCCAAAATCAAATATTACAAAAAACAATAATCGCTGAAGTAAAAAATCGCCAAAAATCGAAAATCGCAAAAACAAAAATCACAAAATCAAAAATCTCCAAAAACAAATAAAAGAAATTTCTACATAATGTATTACCAGTTTCTTATTTCTTTGCGATGGGTTTTACGAAGCGGAGGATATCCATTGGACCGATCATTCTAAAATTTCTACAGAGTCTTACTGTGTATCTTTCTGTGTATCAGATAAATATCTGATGAACTCATACAAAGTTCCAAAATTTTATCTTTTATAATACTGCAGTTATACAATATTATATAGTTACATTGTATGGGCGGTGCCACGCCCATGGTGCCAACCCCGCCCATTTTTTGTCCGACTCCGTAATAACAGATGACCTCAGATAAATTTGAAAACCTATATTTGTCATTGTACTCGAGATATATGATAATGTATAGTTCCTTCTAGATACGCAGTTAGACTGCAAAACTTTCAGGAAGATCGGGCCAATTGTTTAGCCTCCTAGATGCTAAAAAAGGGAAAAATATTAAAAAAAAAAAATTAAACATTCTATAAAAAAAAAAAAATACAATTCAGTAAAGGGGACCCATTTTCAGATACTTATACCCTATATCACTATGTGGTTAAGGTAGAATGGCTTTATGCTGATGTTTGTAACTACCAGAAATATTTGACCTAGACCCATCTTTTGTTATACCGATCGACTCAGAATCACTTTCCGAGTCGATTTGGCGATGTCCGTCCGTCCGTCTGTGTGTCCATGCAAACCTTGTTAACAAATTGCAGTAGGCTAATGTGGACATATTTTGATTGAATTTGGTATGTGAGCTTCTATCGGCCATGTCGTGAACACTATTGAAACTTGTGCAAATCGGTTGATGTTCAGACCTGGTCCCCATACAAATGACCCCTATGAGAACCACTTATATTGTCATAATATCCAAATTATCATATAGGTATCGATCAAATTGGGTTTGTGTATGTTTTTTACAAAAAACCTACAGGACAATTGTTAGTCATAGCCCCCATATAAAGCTCCTTCCCGTTCTTCGCTTATATCTATCAAAAAACAAAAATAATGCATAGATTTTGCTCAAATTTGGTTTATATATGTTTTTGCAAAATATAAGTGACTACCAGTTATGGTCAGAATGTTCGAACTAGTCCCGATGGCAAAAAAACTAATAACAATACCAGGAGATAGGGTCTCTAAACGCATGGTATAGGGTATCGTATAGTCGGTCCAAACCGACTATAATTTTCTTAGTTGTTTTATTTGTAGTTATTATTTCTTCTTGTCATGCAGGTACTCCCGCCATGAGCTCCATGAGGCTTCTATAAGAGTTTTGAAAGAAATGGCGATTTTATCCAAACATTTTCTATCTAACTAACGCAAAAAGCATTTTTTTTTAAATTTAACATACATTAACTTTGTCTTTTAACTTCCCTGCGATATATTTTTTTATTTTAGCACTTACTGACTTCATAGAAAGACTTCTATGGCCAGACATACGAGTATTTATCAGCATTAGCCATCATCAGAAAATTGGATTTAAATAGCATTGGCCATTACTGTCTATAAATCATGCATTTGCATTTTTTTTTTTTAATTTTTTATTCACAACCCATTAGCATACACTGTTAACCGTTTGATGATAATTAATCGCATTATGCTTGAAAAATTTTAGTTTGATTGATAATGCGTATTGACAGTCAAAGGGACACATATGTTGAGTACGAACAAAAAATAAAAATACATTGAACATATATGTATATTCGTAGATATAAACTGTAGATCACGAATGCACAAAGACATACTCAGCAAGCAATAGATAAAAAAAAGTTTTTAAGCCGATTAAGTGAAAAGCATAAATTTGCGTGTTTTAAACACTAGAGTTATAATTTTATAGAAATATTTCAAATAGAGGAGACATACTTTATTAGCAATGACTATAATAGGTTTGAAGCTTTAGCACACAATATATTGCCATAAATAACTAATTATTTTTGCGGTCAATATATGTATGTACCTTGCATTAAATGTAAAGAGTATCAGATGCCTAATTATGTTCTTATTGATTTGGCTTTAGTATAATTTCGTTCTGTTAAATTTGAAAGAGAAGATTTAGTATTTATTTTCCAACTACAATAACTACATACTGTTTGGGGCCAGACTCTATCGGTTTTAAATTCTATTATTTTATTGCGAACACAATTCCTAGTATAACATCTGTCAATATTTCATGCACCGGTTCGCATATTACCACCCATTTAAAGTTAACATATTTTTTAGTTTTTATTAAATGGTTCTGTATTCAAAGAACTGTGAATAAAAACAACATTTTAATGTTTAATTTAAAATTTTTTACCAGATTCGAATTCAGCGTGAAACTATACAAAAACAAGTAAGAAAATTATAGTCGGTCTAGACCGACTCTACGTACCCTATACCATGCGTTTAGAGACCCTATCTCTCAGGCCCAACTAACTGGATATCGAAAATAAGTATAAACCAAATTTGAGTGCGATTTTTATTAATTTTTTCGGCTGCAGATATGAAAAAGTTCATATCGGATGCTATATCTATATGGGGACTAGGCCCAAAAATGGACCGATTCTGACCATACTTGGTAGAGTCTCTTGTATTTTGCAAAAATATATACAAACAAAATTTGAGAAGAATCAGTGCAATATTTTTGTTTTTTGATAGATTTAAGTAAAGATCGGGAAGCAGCTCTATATGGGGCCTATGACTAAGAGTTGTCCAATAGGGATCATTTTTGGACTACTGATTAACGGATGTAATATATACATACAAACCCAATTTGACTAAGATTTGTATGACATTTTGGATCTTGTGGCAATATATGTTGATTTCATAGGGGTCATATGTATGGGGGCTAGGTCTGAACATGGACCGATTCTCACCAATTTTAATAGCATTCATCCCGTGGCCGATAAAAGATTAAATACCAAATTTCGTCAAAATATATTTATATTTGCGACCTGCAGTTTGATTACAAGCTTTACATGGACACACAGACGGACGGACGGACGGACATCGTTAAATCGAATCAGATAGTGATTCTGATTCGATCGGTATAATTAAAGATGGGTGTAGGTCAAATATTTTTGGTTGTTACAAACAGCAGCACAAAGTCATTATACCCAAACCACATAGTGGTGTAGGGTATAATGATGAACTGGAAGATGAGGTCAATTCAAAAAATTGTATTCTTTAATAATGTTATTATTATTACTTACATTTATGAAACAACACTTGATTTTTTAAAAAAAGGTACTGTTTAGGCAATTTTGTTTTATCAAAAGTAATTTTTTAAGAAAGGGTACTTTTTTAGAAAACGTGCTTTGCTAAACGGAGGTTTTTTCAAGAAACGGTAGTTTTTTTTTTTTTTACGAAAAAGGACTTTTTAAGAAAAGTTGATTATTAAAGAAAATTGCCCTTTGAAAGAAAAGCTACTTTGTAAAGAAAGGGAATTTTTTAAGAAAAGTAACTTTTTTATCGAAAGGTACTTTTTTATGAGAATGTACTTTCTTTAGAAAAAAAATTTTTTTTTTTGACTAAAAGAAGTTTTCACCGAAAAATTTTTAAAAATTTAAGTTTAAAAAATGTTTTTAAGTATATTTCCAGTACAACACTCCCTAAAATTAAAAAAAACCAAATTGCAAATTGTACTAATATAAAATTCTGTATTTCTCAGTAAAAAAAATTGTTTTTTAATATATAATTTTTTTTTAAAAATCAAATATTTTTTTAAATAAATTTTGTTCTGCAATCAAATAAATGCTTTTTTTTCAATTTTGTCTTGCTATAAGTTCATAATAAATATTTGTTTAAAAGTCTACATCCTTTGCACAACAACAATCCGTTCATAATACCACTTACGTGACACTGAAGGACAAAGATGGCTGTCGTCCGTAATGTACAGCGAAACTTGAAGATAAATACAACCAAAAACGAAAAAAAAAAAATAGACACAAGAAACGTACCAACGCATCACTTGCACACAAAACACTAACACTTCGTTTTGGTTGTATGTGTGTGTGTGTGTCATAACTACACTTCATAATGTTCATGACTGGCTTGTGGAATAAAAGTAACAGCAGCACCAACACCAGCAGCAGCCGAAGTGATTGTACATGTGTTGGTTATTGTATGCAAAAAGAAAAATCGCCCAAAAAGTATGTTGCATCAATTTTACTTAAGTTGTATGAAAATGTTGACAGGTTGATGTTACTCTCAACCAAATGCAGATTTAATAAAATATGACAAACACACATACAGTCTTCGTATGTTCTCTACTTTTCCTATGCTGCATCTAAGGATAAAAGTGTGTCCAGGGCGTTGGGAGGTGGGTTGCATGTGGGTTGATGGTGTAAAAATTTAAAGGCTTTTTGGTCGTAGTTATAGTCTGAGAACTTTTGAAGTACACAGATATGAAAAAGACATTTTAAGTAGCTTTAAACAGTAATGAATAAGTTTTTCAATTTGCTTGAGATAGGTCTTTTCAAATATCCAACCAGATGAAGGCAATATTTAATATTTAGTAAGTATAAGCAGAATAGGAATAAGAATGTTAAGTAAAGGATTTACAACGTTTAAATAAAAATGTCATACAAATGACAGTGATAGAAATGTACACTAGATTTTTTTTCTTATAATTTTTTCCATAATTCTCAAAATATTTGCATTGATTTAAGCAATCGTTGATTTAAGAGAATATGTAAATTAAATTGCTTAAGAACAAATGTAGGATTTCAAGTTACAGGGCAGATTGTGGGATTAGTTAAAGGGGGATTTTTTTGCTACGTGTAAAATAAAGCATTGAAAAAGCGTAATGAGTATGTAATTTTAGATTAGAAAAGTTGTTAATGTGGGCTGGTACACTATCAAAGCAGGCAACTCTACAGCAGAGTTTTCCAAAAAAGCTATTTGTTAAAATTTTTGTATTAATAGGAACTGATAAATAATTTTATACGTACCTAAAGGTATGCTCAATTTTAGCCAATTCACAATTCAACACAAATTTAATAAACACGCACAAAGCATACATTTTTTTTTTTTTTTTAAACTTAAATATATGTTTTACGTGTGTGTTAGTAGCAAATTTAAATGAATTTTACTCAAATCAAAATGTACCGGATGGTGCATATCTAAAAATATGGTGAACATCTGCAAAGAAATACTTTTCGAATGATATATTTTTTGCCAAAATCAATTGGTAATTGAAGGTGTAGTATATGTCACAAGAAATCCTCTTGCCTATCAATATTATAGAAGTAAAACTGTATCAAATAATTAGTTTATATCTTTTTTTACATTATTTTCTGATATATAAATTTTAAACTAAAGAACCTAATAATTTTCATAGCCTAAATTCCTACATAATTCCCAAAAGTGTCATTATTAATATTTATAAATATCTCTCACATAAAGCAAATTAAAAAAAAACCATAAAAGTCCTTAAATCGAAATTGATTAAACACAAAGCATGACAAAAAAAAGAATATGAAATTGTCACATATTATTTCAGGGAGAAGTATCTTCCTTTGTGTTTTGGAACCGAAAAAAAAATTTGCCACAAAATATAGTAAATTGATGTTCTCCTTCTAATTTTATTTAAGTCTTTTTCTATGTTGCCTTGAAAAAGCTAAAATGAAGAAAAATAAAACTGAATGAATGATTCCCAAGTAGGTTGTATATTTACAAAAGCTCATAACACAGACAAGATTTTTTTTTTGTACAAAATATAACACTTTCTTGTTGCAGTATCTGTTTTACTTTTATATATCGAGTGTGATTTTATCATCTAAAAAAAAAAGATATATACATATATGCACACATTTTTCGAAATATCATACATATTCGAATGCATAAATGAAAGTATATGTTGCTTGGCTCACAAGTATTGGTACGACTCAACTACAAGCATCATCGTCATCATCTTCATGAGCACATAGAGTGCAGTTCAAATATTACACCTACTAGTTTGTTATTAATATAGCACTTACACACGAACATATGTACTCGTATTATGTTCTATAGCACCAGGCTGCTCCATAAAAAAAGTAACAAAAGTTTTGTGATATCCAACTAACAGTCAGTGTTGTCATATATTCAGCAGCAGTTAGTTGTCATGACATCGTTAGAACTGAAGGTTATTTTCTTCACAGGATACATTAACATCAAGTTACATCCTATGATAAATTCATTTGAAGTTCATTTGTGATGAACCAACTTTTTAGCCAAAACCAGATCACTAGTCTATTATCCTTTTCACTTGATTAAATGCTCTTTTTTTCGAGATTATAGCTAAATTCATATCAGTTACAGCAGTGAAATTTTCTTTAGACACTTTATTAGAGAATCCTTTTAATATATATGTACATAGTAATGTTCATCATTGAACACGGCACAGTGGCGCTATTTGAGTTTTTCCTAGCAAAACTCATAACTTTTGAACCAATTGAAATAATCAAATAAGTTTAAAAGCATATAATAGATAATTGGCCAGTCCATGAAATAAGTGTTTGAACGAGATCCTACGCCTTCTACGTACTTATGAGTTATCAAAGTTGACATTTGTTAACGGTATGAAAAACTCGTGTTTATATTAACCCAAAAACATGATTTTACCCATTTTATATTTGTTATGATTCTTTTTCAAGGTTTTCATGTTTCAAAATTATCCATAAAAATTTTTCGAATTAATTTTTTGAAATTCCTTCAAAATAATTATCACAATTCATAATAGAATGTATACCTGACTAATCATTCCTGAATTATAGTTATTGGATTATAACTCTTTTAGTGACTTCACATGCTGCAGCAATGAAATAAGTGGATCGAAAGATGCTGCCAAATGTTGAAGAGGTCCTCATTTTTCCTCACCCTTGATGCTCTGAGGTTTTCGAGCATCTTTATTTTTTATTTGATTTGTTGAGGGACTCCTGTGCTACTGCGGAAAGTTATCTAATTGGCAAAGACACTCCGTTTCACAATTTTATTATTTCTATTTGATTATCTATTAATATTCATTGACTGAACTGTACTTGCTTTGTACTATTTTGTTTGCCTTCCTATCCACATTCTCTGCGACAAAATTGAAGCTATGAGAATTTACCGTTACATTTTTCTGTTCATTTCATTTTCGTTTGCTTCAAATTCTAATGCATTTTCTGTTTCACTTGAATAGCACGTTGGCGTTTTAGTTTGATTTACGTCGTGCAGATCATCGGCAAGATAAAGTAAGCGATTACTTTGAATATTTAAAATATATTTTAATAATATTCAATAATAATAAAAATAATAAAACTTATCAGAAATGTGACCTCTCTGTGTCTGAAATAGCAAAAAAAATTGGAAGAAGAAGAAAATGCGTATATAATTTTATTCAGAGCAGCTCAAATTATAGAAAAAAAAGTTATGGAAAAAAAGTCGTGTAAATAGTGTACTTTCTAATGCAATTAAGCGATCTACACTGGGCGAGGTTTCAATTCGCATAACTCTGTTGACAAATAAGAGCAAAAGCTGTAGTTAACGCAAGTAAAACTATTGCGTGGCGGGTGATTTCTAAAGCTAAACATCTGAAGCACCTAAAGTTAAAGAAAAAACCACCACTTACCCTTCTACGTAAAGAAGCTCGGCTTAGTTTCTGTACAAACTCCATGTCATGGAAGACATAGTGGCAGCGCGTTGTATTCTCTGATGAGAAAAAATTAAATTTCGAGGGCCGTGACGGGTATAATTATTACTTCCATGATTTAAGAAAGGAGACCCATCCCCAGCGTCTACACAGCAGGGTCTGGGGAGCCATATCCTATTTTGGTACATGCGAGCTTCATTATTTGACTCCCAAGATGAACGCGCATTCGTACAAAGGATTTTTGGAAAAGGCTTTTCCCCCACTAGATGGTCTTTTTGGGATTTTGCCATGGACTTTCCAACATTCCCAATTCATACAGCCCGTGTTGTCAAAATCATGGATCGAGTTAAACAATGTTTTTTTTTTAAACGTCTATTTTAACAAAATTTTTATTATAGTTGAACTAGAAATAAACAAAACAAGAGTTTATATAGCTAATTACTATACACTGCCCCATAATCGAGCTCTCTAGTATATTTCATAAAGGCATAAAAGATATATACATTATATACAATTTTTAAAACTAATTATTATTTTTATACAAATTATATACATAGTATTATCTGTCTGTATTAATGATAATTTCGATATAAAGAAAATTTTTCAAAAACCTCACTTTTTTAGCAAATACGATAAAAGAAATAGTCAGGAATTAAAAACAAAAAAAAAAAAAAAAAGAAGAAGAAATTCCGATACCTAATTTAGCCACCAGTATTTACTAACATTTAAGTTTGGTAGGATATTCTTATCGCCACGAAAAATGCTGGTATCAAATCTTTTGTTTTCAACTGAAAGTTGATTGTTAGTGATAGCTTTTATATTAGCCCTTCTATAAATATGAAAATGTATAGGGACGCTAGTTCCGTTTTGTATAAAACCTTTTCTATCCAGATATACGAAGGCCTCAGGTGGTATGTAGCCATTTCGTAACGTTGCAGTTATATGATCATCATTGACATAATAGGGTGCCATTATTAAATTGTTTTCATAACACTCGCAGCTTTTTCTTATGTGATTTCTAATTATGTGTATGATGAAATTATCAATTCTGCTAATTTTGGATGCATGACTGCTTATGTATTTCGAAAAATTACTAATTGGTGATCTGCATAGCGCAATGCAGGCTCTAAGGCATTTTCTTTCAAATTTCCGTAGTTTCTCCATACATGACGGTGAAACGTTAAACCAAATTGGGCAACCATAAGTTAAATTAGGACGAATTAAGGACTGATATAAAAGAAGCTTGATCTCAGGTTTAATGTGCTTGGAAAAGAATAGATTTTTGTACATAAAGAAAGCTTTTCTTGCTTTTGTTATTTGTAAATTATATGTTCATTAAAGTATAGAAACTTGTCCAATTGAATTCCTAGATATTTAACTGTCTGCTTATTAGGGATATTTACATTGTTACTGGATTTTATGCCGAAAGATTTCCAGTTCTGTCTTATATTATTGTTATATCTTCCTACAATAGGAAGGAATAGTATGGTTTCGCATTTATTTGTATTTATCTTCATTTGCCAATCAACAGCATACTTTTCGATAATATTAAAGAAACTTTGTAATTTTTCATTTATTTTATTAATTTTCTTATCAGCATGATATACTATAATATCATCTGCAATATCATTAATGCTATTTAAAAGGTCATAAATAAATATGTTAAAAAGTATAGCAGAATTAACCGTTCCTTGTTGTAGTCCATTAACAATAATGAACTTTTTTGGCTAACTTAATTTTTATTGCATACTAAAAAGGATTTATTGTAAAGCATATTATGAATTAAAATAACCAATTGAATTGGAAATTTGTAATTTAAAAGTTTATATATAAGACCAGGAATCCATATGCTATTGAAAGCCTTTTCAAAATCAACAAGACATGCCCCCGTATAAAGAGATTTACTTAAATTCCAATTGATATTGGAAACTAGTAGGTGAATTCCGTGTATTGTAGAGTGTTTGTACTTGAATCCGAATTGTCTATCGTTTTTTAAATTATTTTTCTCGCAAAAATTAGTAATATTAGTATTTACACAGATTTCAAAGATTTTACTTATGTTCGGTAGCAAACGTATAGCTCTCAAATTTTTTGGATTGCTGGTGTTTTTATCTTTCTTGGCCAACACCACAATTTTTGCAAGTTTCCAAGGGAAATAAGAGTTGTTGAGCATGTTATTGAACAATGTGCAATATTCAAGAATTAAAACATCCGAAATATTTTTCAATATTATATTGGGAATAGTATCGACACGTGATGACAATTTGTTTCTCAATTTTTTGAAAATATAAAAAAGTTTTTCTTTGCCCTTTTATTTGTATTGAAGATTGTGTAGGATGATTGACTGAGTTCATATTATGATTTTGTTTCTAAAAATCTGGTGAAACCATTGTCAACTTCCACGTGCAATTCATTATTATTATCAATCTCCTTAAAAGAGTGAGTCTTTTCCAGAGAAGCACCTATTAAGTTTAAAATTTGTTGTTGCTCCCTTATAATGAAATTATCATTATCCTTCTCTGTATCGAGAGGATTTATACCAACATATCGTAATAAAATTTCTTCTTCTTGTACAATTTCTAGTTTATCTATATCCAATGACAATTTGGGTTAAAATTGTTTTTTTTTATCTCGCTAAACATACGTGACGGGTTTCTTTGATCTAAATATGTTAGTTTATCCTTATAGTATCTCTTAACTGATAAGGTGAAATTATCATAAATTAGTTCCTTAATTAACTTTAATTTAGATATTGAGTGATTAAATTCTTGAGGACTACAGACAATTTCGAATCTATTGTGTTTTTTTATTGTAGTTAAAGTTTTATTATTATTTATTATTATTATTTATTATTATTTTGAAATTTCGGGACAATTTTATTTGTAGAATCTTTAATTACATCATTTAGTTTATTTCAATAGTAGTCAATTTCAGCATAAGAAAGATTTTTGCTATTAGGAGTGGGGTCAGTATTTCTATATACATTAGTTTTATTTTTTTTGAATTTTTTCCAATTTGTCTTTTTATAATTAAATTTAGGTTGGGATCTTCTACGAAAAAAAAAAAAACGTCATTTGTATCATTTAGTAATTCAATCACTAACGCATTATGGTCACTGTCATATCAACTTTATCGAAAATGTTTGGGGGTGGTTGGCCAGAAAAGTTTATGAATCAGGGAGACAGTTTTCTACCAAAGTACAGCTAATTCAGGATATTCGGGATACATGGGATTTAATTTCCATTGGCTGTATTAAAAAGCTTTATGATTCCTTACCAAATAGGATTTATGAAGTTATTCTAAACAAAGGAGGTTATACCAATTATTAAGTTTGTTTTATAAATTAATGACACTGCGGAACAAAAAAAAAATTAAAAATCTGCGGCTTTTTTTAAAATTTTATCAAAATGAGATACCATCACTAAATTGTAAATTATATCAAGATTTGTAATCGATTTTATTAAATATGGCTTGTTTTATTTGCAATATATCTATGTTTTTAACCTAGGATTAAAAAAGAGTACTTTTGAGGTTTTTGATTTTTTATGAATTTTAAAACAACAAAACTAAAGATTACATCAAAAAAATGTTTTTTCGGAAAAACTTTATGAATACTGCCGAAACTATTGCCCTAGTTAAAAAATAGTGTAAACTTGGAGGTAATTTAGCTGTGAATTTAAGTATTTTATATTTAACCAAATCGGACAAACCGTTCTTGAGTTATGCTAAAATATGTGGTGAAGCCTCCATAATTTTTTAAATAGCGGTTTATCGCGAGAACCAGAGTCAATCCACCAAAAGTGAATTATAGACTAAGGTCTTCATCAGCATATGTGGCAAAATTGACTAACAATCTGCAGAATTTGTGTTGCCCTGTGTAATTTATATAATAAGCCCAAAACAAGTTGTTTAAAATTAACCAAATAATATTTAATTTAATTAAAATTAAAGTGTGCTATTCAAATGAAACAAAATGTATGAGCTATTTTTAGGTTATTTACTTTGTAAGCCCTGTAACTTGAAAAATAAACAATCAATTTTGGTTTTGTTTATTGCTAATATAAACTAAATACTTCAACTATAAATTCAAGCCAAGAATTATTCATTACTTTCATTTATTTAAAAGCTAACGTGAAATGAAATGCATCTTGCCAAGTGTGCTATTCAAGCGAAACGGAGTGTATTTATCATGTGCCAATATTTTATAGACTTTCGGCGTCGATTTCTTCAGTGGATACATTTCTGCAGTTTTCGAGGCATAGTATCCATATTTTGTAGAATTAAACTTTTCTTAGCAGTTTAAAACATTCAGTGATTCAGTTAGTGATTCAGTTACGGCCTCATCCTTCAAAAAAATCTCCGCGAAGTGTTTCCATCGTTTGAGTCTACTTTTAGTTCAACTTATTTGAAAAACGTATCCTGTATTCAGATTTTTCTTATCTTTTGCTTATCCTTATCTAATGTTATTGCATCAAAGTGGAAGGGTATACGCCAATTTAAACAAAAACTCCATACACCTTATCCTTGCGGATATCGTGCAAATTTCCGAAGTTCTTTTGCGTCTATTTGCAAATCGAGCATGAAATTGTTGAGGTTATATTTGTCAGTTCGTGTACGTCTTTTCCGTCAGCCATGGTCAGCTGGAACTTGTAATACACTGCGGGGTTAATCTTGTCAATTTATTCTTGAATATCTTCCACCGCGGTCCTTATATGTTACTGCGATTCCTTAAAATAATGCCGCCACATCAGAGTTAAGCCGTTAAGGAACAACAGATGTTATAAACATATTTCCGTCTGATATTATAGCGTCATTGGAAGATATCCTTTTCTTATAAACGTTTTGTCCGGATGATCCATCGCAGTCCCATTGACTGATAAAAGTCTGCTACTCAGAAACATTTTCCTACTTATTTTCAGGAAGACTCTCCAACAGCAGTACTACTGAGTGGTCCATAAGATCCTGCAAATTGACTTTCACAAAAACCTCCGCAATGTCCGTATGCAGTGGTCCTGCACGTGTTTTGGTTGTCGAAATGTGCTTGTATCCGGATAAAATGTCAGTTGCGTGTCGCATTAAATATGCCCGTAGTATCTGAAGGTCCAAAAGCAAAGAAAAAGCTTCTTCGGAACTACACTTTTGAGTGTATGCATTTGGGGGTGTCGAAATGCTCCTGTAATCCTTTCAAGTCGCAATGGGCTTGCATCAGAAACATTTTTTGTAATCTGCGACCTAACCTTGTAAAATTTGGGTTCATCTTCTGCAAATATATCCAGGAAGGTAGCCTCCTCTCTTAGTGGAATGTATTTTTTTTATGCTTTGTTAAAATGCACTTCCTTGAGGAAGAGTCATTTTTCAAGAAAAGTAAAATTTTTATTTAAGGTGTTTTTTTTAATCAGACTCTTTTAAAAAAGGGAATTTTTAGGAAGAGGGAATTCTTTTTTAAGCAGGATTTTAAAGTAAAATTAATGTATTTTCCTGAGAAATTTAACTTTAAAAAAATTTAGTTTTTTTTTTAAATTTAATTCTTTAAGAAAAAAGGAAAATTTAGTTATTAGGTAAAGATACCTTTCTTAAAAGTTTAATTTTAATACCTTTAATACCCTTTCTTAGCTTTCCTTAAAAACTAATTTTTTCCCTAGTAAATATAATTTTTTAAAAAAGCTGCCATTTTTATACAGAGTTCAGAAAAAAACACACACTGAATAAAAAACTCGTATTTATATGTAAACAAACATAACTTAGACCAACACACATATTTTTATTTTCATATCAATTATGTTTGTTTTTAAATTTTCTTCGGTGCCCAACACAACCATGACTGTGTTCGTTTTAATATTTCGTTATTTACACGAACATTTTGTATCACGTACTTTTTGTTTCAATCACACATAAAGCACACATTTTTGAGTGTTGCTTTATTTGAAGTTCATGTTCTGGTACGTGTACTGAAAAAAAAAAACAGAACATGACAATAAACAGGTTCGAGTTCAGTTATATTTTAAGTCGTGTCGTGGCTCGTGTAGTAAGAAAAAAGAGAACATGTACAATAAACAGGTTCGAGTTCAGTTATATTTTAAGTCGTGTTTAAAATATACCAGAACATGAACTTCAAATAAAGCAACACTCAAAAATGTGTGCTTTATGTGTGATTGAAACAAAAAGTACGTGATACAAAATGTTCGTGTAAATAACGAAATATTAAAACGAACACAGTCATGGTTGTGTTGGGCACCGTAGAAAATTTAGAAACGCACATAATTGATATGAAAATAAAGATATGTGTTTGCTACTTTTGAACAGAACATTGTGTGTTTCATGTGTGTATTTTCTGAACCTTGTTTTTATATTAGCAATTTTTTTTTTAAAATAATTAAACAAAATTTAATTTTCTGAAGAATTACTATATCTTAAAAAAAAAGTTTGTTTTCTTACACAATTTAATAAGAAGCACCTTTTCTTAATAAAAAACATTATTTCTTGATAAAGTAAATTTTCTTACAAAAGGAACTTTTCTTAAATATTAAAATTTTTTTTAAATTCCTTTTTTAAAAAGAGCATTTTCTCAAAAAGTATGCTTATGTTGAAAACAAAGTTTTCATTAAAAAAGTATATTTTCTTGAAAAATATAATTCCTTAATAAGGTACCTTAAAAAAAAACATTTTCTCAAAAAGTGTCCTTTCTTAAAAAAAACTTTTGTTAAAATAGTAAATCTGCTTAAAAAAGTAGTTTTTCTTAAAAAGTTCCTTTTCTTAACTCTCCGTCTAGCAACACTTCTGGTACCCTTAAACGCATGACAAGGTCCGTAGGGACATATTTTTGTTGATATGACATTTTCAAATCAGCAAATTGATTATCTACGACACGTCTTTCCTCCTCAGACATTTGTTTTTAGCGTGTGCTACGACGCACCATCATTTCAGCAATTTCAATGTTTGATTCTGCCATATTATTTTATCGCTTTTAGTTTCCTTCGTACAATCACTCTGAAATTTCAAAGAAGATGTCTTCAGTATCTAAACTGTGTATGATTTAGTTTACGAAACTAGAGCCGCTTTTATACCCTTTCCGTTGGCTTCTTGAACATCCGCGTATATGTACAAATAGCGATTAGTATTAGCAGGTAATAAAACAAATGGTAAATGCGAAGAACACGTTTGAAATGTGTTCAAACAATAAAACAGCTAAAAAGAAGCCGAAATAAAGTTTATGTCTTAATGATTTCTTGTAATTTCAGTACAAGGTCCCTACGGACCTTGTCATGCGTTCCCGTACTACTTACCTTTAAACCTCAATAAAAACTAAACTATTGGGCGTATCTTTTACACGATTTTTGACAAAATTCTCTTGGAAAACAGGGTAACTTCTGGGGTACCTTGTCCTGGCCGAAATAGGAGTAATTTCAGTTTTAAAATGAAAAAGGTCCCCAGGGACCTTCTCGCTATGGGTTAAACATGAGATTTGGTTCAAAAAAGAACCTTTTCCCAAAAAATTATAATTCGTTCAAAAAGTACATTTTCCTAAAAAATACTTCGTTCTAGAAAAATGTAGTTTTGCTAAAAAAAAAAACATATTTTGTTTAAAAAAAAAGCACCGTCCGTTGATAAAGTACGTTTTCTTAAAAAGGTATATTTTCTTTAAAAAGGGACTTTTTCTTAAAAAAAAAGTACTTTATCTTAAAAAGCATTTATTCTGAAAAAATATCTTTTCTTAAAAAATAGCTTCCCCAAAAAATTTGGCTTCCTTAAAAAAGAACTATTTCTTAAAGAAGTACCCTTTCTTAGGAAAATACTTTTTCTTAACAAGTACCTTTTCTGAAAGGAGTATCTGGCCTTAAGAAAATATTTGCTGCTCAAAAAGTGCTTTTTCAAATACTTTTTCTGAAAAAATACCTTTTTTCTTTAAAAAGTAAATTTTCTTAAAAGAAAAACCAAAGCACATTTTCTTAAAAACAAAATGCCTTTTGTTAAAAGTGAATTTCCGGAAAAAAGTACCTTTTCTTGAAAATTTATCGTATCTTTTCTAAAAAAGCTACCTTCTCTCGAAAAAGTACCTAAAAAAATTTTTTCTTAAAAAAGTACCTTTTCTGTGAAAAGGACTTTTCCTAAAAATATCTTGTCTAGAAAAATACCCAACAATATATAATGAGATAAGGAGGTCATCATCACCTTCATCGTCTTTGTAATGATTTAAAGGCAGCGCCAAGGATTAGATAATGAGAAAAAAATGCATTAGGGAGATGGAAAAATAATTAGATTTAAATTGAAACAATAGAAACAATATTGAAATGTTTTTAAATAACATGTGAAGAGGGTGTAGTACAAATAAAGCTTTAAAATATAGCGAAACTTTTATAAAATGTATTTAGGGCTAACTCGAAGTTAAAATCTTATGGCCAAATATTGAATAAAGTATTTTTTCTTAAAAAGAAAATACCTTTTCTTAAAGTGAGTTTCCGGAAAAAGTAACTTTTCTTGAAAACTTATCGTATCTTTTCAAAAAAAAAACTACCTTCTCTTGAAAAAGTCCTAAAAAAAACCTTTTCTGAAAAAAGGACTTTTCTTAAAAATATCTTCTCTAGAAAAAATATATTTAAAAAAAAACCTTTTCTTAAAAAGTCATCTTTTCTTAAAAAAGTACGTTGTATGTTTTCTTAAAAAAGTACCAATTCATAAAAATTGCTTTTTCTTAAAAAATAAATTATCTTGAAAAATATATAAATTTTTAAGGGGCGACTTTGTTGAAATAAAATTTAAGAAATTGCTTCGATAATAATATATTTTTTTTAAGCCCGGTACTTTAGTACCTACATTTCATTATATACATTTACCCAATGTAGATTAGAATCACATACATTGTCGTCATGCACTCTCACATGTTTGTGTATGCATTTATATATTTATATGTAATTCCTGCTTAACAGAATATTGCTTTGTATTTTATATAAATATATGTAAATTCGTTTTGGAAAAGTATTATATATTTTGATCACTGTGCTGCAAAAGTATCCAGAATTTTTTCTATCAATAAATAAACGAAAGATATTTTTTATCAAAATTTGAAATAATATAAAAATTTACATATATGTATTCAAATTGCTAGAAAATAGAATATTTTTTAAAATTTTTATATTTAAATTTCGGACATTTTTCTAACAATGTGTCATCTAGTTGCTAGGCTACAGTGTCTGCAGCAGTTGTATTGAATTATGCAAACATTGCTTTTGAGAGTGGCGTTTCAAATTTATATGTTTGTTTGTCTACGAATTTTATTTATTGATATAAGGATTCTATTTTTTATGTGATATGTTCATTATGAGATGTATTTGGTTAAATTTAAAGATTTATTATATTTAAAGGGTATCTAATTTCAAATTTCATATTTTTACTAGATATATGTATCCAGCTAATATTGCTAGATGATTTTTGTGTTCGCCGAAAATGATTTTAATGAATTTATATTTAAAGAAATTTTGGTAGGGTAAAACATTAAGCATTTGAGATATTAAAAGAAATAAAATTTTTTGTTGATATTTTGGATGTCTAGTATTTTAAAATAGGTTAAATAATGCTTATTTTTTTAATTTTCCATTTAATTTTGCAAATAGAATTTTCTAAAATAGAAACTTCTTTTGATGACCAAGTCATTAGAAATATATAATGAACTTTAAAAACCGTACAACAAAATCGTACAATCACATAAGATGAGCCTTTGGCATTACCCACTACAATTAATGATTTCCATGTTCATTATATTATATATTTGATGGTCTTCGGAACAATCGATTTGGTTGGAATTTAGTCGATGTCAATATAAATTGCTGTGATTTCTCCGAATCCCCCCAAAAATAAAGAATTTGTGCTATAGTTGCGAAAGCCTATTAAGAAGTATATGAATTTTATGCCAAAGTGTCCTTAAAAGAAGGTTGATTGGTCCAATATCGTATTCTATGTTATTTATGTTATAATGAAACTGATTTTTACCAGTTGTGCACCGCAAGGTAAATTTCATAATATTTTGAAAATTATATATCAAAAGCAAATTTTCCATGTGGAAAAGGTTAGAATACCCTGTTGAAATGTATATGCTGAAAAAAAAAACAGGAAAAAAACTAAAACCGAAGGGTGCTAAAAATTTCAATTGAAAACAAATTTGGAAATAAATTGTTAAGTAGAAATATTTTAAAAATATATCTATAATATTAATAGGCTAGGCGATTTCTTGTGATCGATGTTTTGTTCTATCGTTTCATCCCGATCTTGACCAAACGTATAGTATTTGAATGCCATTTTTTTTTAGCCGTTTTGCAGGTTTACAGATTTTTAAATTTTTTCCTTTATTTTAAGTAAATTGCATTTAAAATTGCTACTAACACATACATAAAATTCTACATATGCTATGTGTGTTTTCTAAATTTGTTAATGTGTTTGTAAATGAGTTTTTTATCGTCATTCACAATAATAATAAACCATAAAAGTGATGGGTTGTGAATTGGCTAATTTGAAAAATAAAGCTGTCTAGAAATTGCACTCCAGCGCTGGACTCTGCTAGTATTAGTTATAGTAATAATAAATCATCAATATAAATAAGCAATTTTTCAAAGTAAAAAAATCGTCCAAACAATATCGCCTGATATTTCTTGGAATAAATTTGACAAATCATGATGCATCGATATCTTACTAAAACCAGCCTTCAATATAAATTTTATAATCTTTAGTATTTTAGATTGTAATTTACCTTTACTTGTATCAATTACTTAAGTTTTTTGTTATGAAACATATAAATTACCTGAAACGAAAAATATTAAAAAAAATGTTAAGTTTTTGTTGTAAAATTTTTACCTTAAATGCTTAAATATAGTCGTACTTATAATTATATTATTAAAAATTGCATTCGTAAAAACATTCTTAAATTAATAAAAATTTATTTCATAAATTAACACACATCTCTCTAAAAATAACTTTTTAGTAAAAGGTAATTTTTAAGAAAATATACTTTTTAACCCATTTCGCTCCGCTGTTTGATTTTTTTTTTTCAAAAAATAATTAATGTATGAAAAAGGTAGAATTTCACGTAAATTTTGATACGAATGTTAAATGTTAAGCCTCATCTATCACCAACTGAAAAATTATATCGCCCCCCCCCCTTCCACGAACCCTTATTTTTAGACACTTTTTGTATTAATTTTTAAGAATAAAAAAAATATAAAAGAATAATCATGAGGAATTATTGTCAATATATGTAACTATTTTATAAAAAAAAGTTATGCATGTGGTACATATACATGAGAGAGAGACCCCACGTATGTGTAAACTGTTCTAAATTTCATCATAATCAGAAATCCCGAGCGAAAACATCGTCGTTGTCAACTGAAGGGATGTGGTAAGCCAACAATTTATAACTATGTGCAAGAAACGCAATACTTATCTGCATACAAATTGTTTCAAGCTAAAACATTGATAATATAATTATGGTCTACAAATTAAAGAAAAAACGAGTAAGAGTGTTAAATTTGGCTGTGCCGAATCTTTGATACCTTCCACCTCGGTTTGAGTATTGACGATAAATGTAAACAAAATATTGGAAAAATATGCATACATTTCCTATGCATGCGTTTCCGGTTATATGACATAACTTCTCGTTTAATTTAGTTTTTGCTAATTAAATAGCTCGCCCTAACCTCCATTGCAAAGGTAATGGTTGTGTAGGGTGGCTACATGCATTAAATCGTGCTTTTTTTGGCTTTTAACTGGCCAAATATTTCTTCATTGCGGCCATATAGGTCGGATGGAGTAACAAAATAATAACCGAAAAAAGCTCTCTCAACTTTTTTTTCAAAAAAATATTGCCATATTTGAAAAACATAGAGAATAGATTTATAATAATAAATAATAAAATTAAGGATGCCAAACGCAAAAAACCAAATATTGCAAAAATTTTCAATAAAATAATTTGTTATCTTTATTTTCTGAAGAACTTCAAATATTCATCCAAAAAAAATTGTGAAAATTTATATATAAATAACATTCTCATCAAATTGAGTTTATTTATGTAACAATTTTTATGTTCGCAATTCTTAAATATCATTTGCGGTTTTATAAAATTTACTGAATTTAAATTAATGTCCTATTCTGTAAATTTCAACGATCCGACAATGGCAAAATATATCGACAGCTATTGTTGTTTGCACTAAGGATTAAGTGATTCACTCTTTCTATATTTATATTTTTATTTCTTTAAATTGTAAACGTGTGGCATCTCTGTCAAAATAAGCGAAAAACACAAAGAAGAATAGAAAAAACAAATTACTTCGTGTTTGACAGGACGATTTTATGTTTATGTTTAATATCTCTATTTTTTTACTGATATTTCTGTTAATTTATTTGAAAATTAAATAATGAATTGATGCTATTTAATTTTTTTATTTATATAAAAAAGTTTTTTAACAGAAGCAAAATATTTTCACTATTTTATGATTTTTATTTATGTATGACGACATTTCAACCCAAAAATTTAAGTTTTTATCGATTGAATAAACAACACAAAAATGGTTGTCGTTTTGAGAACAACAACAGCTGACTTTAAAAATAACGAATATCGTTTAAAAATTTTACTGATAATTTTGCTTTTCTTTTTTTTTAACGATTCGACTATCGTTAAAAGAAGTTACTGAAAGGCTATTAATTTCTCCTGAATGCCAATATTTTTTTTAATGTAAACATTTTTTAAATGTAAACATATTTGGTGTTTTTTTTTTTTTTTTTTTTGGAATTTGATTGTATCAATTGATTGATGTCTTCTAAATTTAAAATTATTATTTCCGACGTTTTGATATGATTTTCTGAAATTCAATTAATATTTTATAATTTATAATTGGAAATTTTAATTCCAGTTTTTAGAATTGATATTTTCTAAAATTTTAATGGAAAATTTAAAAAGTGCAATTTTGTATTTATGTGAATAATAATGCTTTAGTAATTATAAACAATTTTTAAAAATTAGATGTAATCGCAATCAGATATTTTGTAGGTAAAGCAGAATAATAATTCTATATAACTATGTAGAACTGTTTTGAAAGCAAAAAACTCATTGATGAGCTCGGTAACTCTATTCTGTAAAGACAACAAAAAGTTAGTATGCCAAACTTATGTTCATATTTGTAAAAGAATAATGAAAAAACGTATGAAATAATAAAAGACCAGCCCGCGTATACTCTTAACATTTTGCTGTATGATATCTATTTGAAAATATTGACATTCATTTTAAAATAGAAATAACTATTGCAAAGCTAATTAGAACAAAAATTGTGGCGCCATCTACTGTGGCATAGTCACGCTGAGCAAAATGAAGTGACACTCTGTTAATGCAAAAGAAATGTATTTTCCCCACAACAAAATATTGCAGAAATTTATGTAAATAAAATAATATACCGATTTATTTCTAACATGCAGTTATTATGGATATACATATATAGAATATATGTATATTACTTGTATTATTTAATATGTGTATGTATGCATATGTAAATATTACACACAAAAAATACAACATCAAACGTTATTTTTGTGTTTTTGTCTTTAAATAAATTATTAACAACTAGGTACATATTTTAGCATTATTTGCTTAAGATGTTGGTTAATTTTTACTCCCTTTATATTAACTCGTAGTGTCTGCTTGTCGAAAAAATTTTGGATCGATTTTAACCCCTTTCCCGTGACCCAAGCGATCTGAAACTTTGCAGGCAGGCTCGTGGCAATGACAGAAATGACCTAGTAAATTTTTTTAGTGATGCCAAAACAATGGAAACTTTTAAGTTTTTCTACCAGAGTTGATAAAAAAATGTGCAAAGGGTTAGTTTTTATTATATTATTACCACAACGACCATAAAAACAACAAGTCCAGCTATGACAACAATACAACATTTAGAATAACAACAAGAACAATATAGAAACATCATATTTTTTATTTATTTTTTTTCTTTCTCAGAGATTTCCCTGGACCTGTTCCACCGATTTTAATGATTTTTGAAATAGAAATCTTCCCATGAATTTGGTGAATCATTCTCACTGAAAATGATCACCTTAGCTGTCCTATTGAGGGCGTGATCGTGACAAGAACAACATAGAAAATTATATTTTTCAAGACTTTTTTTAGTTCTTTATTCAAATCTCGGGCCCTAATTGACCGATTTGGACGATTTCAAATAGCAAACTTCTCAGGATGTTAGGGAATCATTTTTTATGTCAACGAGCACCCTAGCTGCCCGATTAATGCCGTCATCGTGATTTCCACAGACGGACAGACGGACATCGCTATATCAACTCCGGTTGTTATAAGGATCACAAATATATATATTTTATGGGGTCCAAATTTCATTTTTATAATTATTACAAATGGAATGACAAACTTATATATACCCTCTGCACACTGGAGTGGAGGGTATAAAAATGACTGCAGAAATGAAGCATGCTTTTTAACTAATATGGGTGCGCTGATTCGAATCCGGCATAATAAATGGTCTAGTTAATTTTTTATCGCATGCTGGTATTGTAAAACAGTCAATACGGGCACTACAATTTCACAATTATTAATTTGACAGAAGCCCACATTCATTCTGAATCTGCCTAATAGTAGCTTTTTTGTTTTGTGTGCGGTGAATATTTGGTTAGAAAAAAAGGATAAGCAATATCAGAATCATTAAAATATGCATATTTACATTACTTTTGTTTTGCTGTCAGAAACTTGGACAACCCGTGCACATCGACAATATTTTGCAATAGTTGCAAAACTGTTCTATACAAGTGGTTAAATGGCAAGAAGATCTGTTTCGATTTTTCAATTCCAGTACTTTGGAGAGAATCAAGTAACCACCAAACCGATTGTTATTTCTGTTTAACAAAACTTGCTGGATTCAATATGAAAAATCGAAAAAATATTACTTACGCGAATGTCACATCGGTTTCCAAACTAGTTCAATGATCCATTACCAGTCATTCCCAGTGCTACGAGCAGTGAGTCGGAAACATCTTTCACTAGCAGTGGTAGTTTGATGATGAACGCCATTTAGTGACTCAAGCTGAGTTGAATAATCTAGTTCGGAATTTATATTTAACGAAGCTAGATGTAGAATTACTAGCTTCATGCATGCAGCAGTGGAAACATCTTGGAGTTGGGATAAAAGTAACAATCTATAGAGATAGAAGCTTGGAATTGACTGTATATTTTGAAAAGAAACACTCTATTCTACACTGCACTGATGTTGATGATTTATTTCAAAAAATGAACCAACCGTATGACAAAACTGAATGGAGATTATTTATGGATGGCTCTAAGTACAGTTTAAAGGCTCTTCTTTTGCATAATTGGAATGAAAAACCATCCATACCAATTGCTCGTGCCATTAATACAAAGGAAAATTACGAATCAGTGACTGAAATTCAATAACCATAAATACAATGACCATAATCATCATTACGTCAGAATAGAGTGGCAAAAAGAACTGAGCATTCACCAGGAAAACAAAATATTTAAAATAAATCATTAATTGATCAAAATCACGTTCTTCTTCCGCCGCACATAAAATTTGTTAGTGGTTTTTCCTAAAATTTCTTATGCTAAAATGAAAGAATGCATATTTGTTGGCCCTCAGATCAGGAAGCTATTGAATGACGTCAATTTTTCACTATGTTTATTGGACAAAGAATATGCAGCCTGGAAATTTTTCAAGAGCATCGTGGACAGTTTTCTTGGAAAAAATAAGAGTAAAAACTACAGACAAACTGTTGCTGAATTATTGGAAAATATCACGAATTAAGTGCACGAATTTCACTCAAAATGAATTTTCTTCATTCGCAGACTTATTCCACAAAACCTAGGTGCGTTGGGCGACAAACAAGGGAGCGTGCTCACCCAGATTTAATAAAAATTGAAGGAAATTATCAAGGATTTTGGGACAAAAGCATGCTGGGAGACCATTCCTAGACTATAGTACGTGAAACCGAACCAACAAAAAACAAACTACGTTTAAATAACGCCATCTACTTTTGAAAATTCATTGATTTTTAAATAAACTAATGATTTTGTATGTAAAAAATGAATAAAAGCAATTTTTTTTGTATCTCGAAAAACTGATGTAATAGAGAAAAACTAATTTCAGATTCCAATTCAGCCCACCAAATTACCCTAGGTAAGATATTTGGTTGCTCCAGTCCAAAACCTTGTTAACTAGTGTAATTTTTGCGTGACATTTCTTTCGGCTATGCTCTATCGTCGATTTTTTTTTTTTTTCAAATAAGAACAGTATGGATAATATAATTTTTTACTAACTTTTATAATTTTTGATTAGAAAGTAAGAAATAGATTAATTAATTAAACAGCAAATAAAGCAATTATTTCATTTACATACAAAAAATAAAAAATTAAATTAAAAAAATAAAAATAAAACTGAATCTCGGAGCGAAATGGGCTAATAAAAGGTCTTTTTTTAAGAAAAGGTATTTTTGAATACCAGGTTCTGGTTCTTTTTCCAGAAAAAGTCCTTTTTTTAGAAAGGTACTATTTTAAAAAAGGTACTTTAAAAACAGGTCCTTTAAAAAAAGGTACTTTAAAAAATACACTTTTTTTAAGAAAATTACTTTTTTAAGAAAAGGTACATTTTTAAAAACGGTAGTTTTTTCAAAATATCTACCTTTTTAAGAAAAGAGAAAAGCTTTATTTTTTTAGGACAATATACTTTTCAAGAAAATTTAATTTTTGTAAGAAAAGTTACTTTTTTAGAAAAGCTAAATTAAAAAAAAATATTTTTTTAAGAAAAGTTACTTTTTTGACAAAATGTATTGTTTTAAGAAAAGGCGCGACTTTTTCAGCACAGTTACTTTTAAAGAAAAGGGATATTTTTACGAAAACTGACTTTCTCAAAAAAAGGTATTTTTTAAGATAAGACAATTTTTAAACAAAATTTTACGTTCTTAAGCAAAGTAGCATTAATAAGAGAATGCGGTTTTCTAAGGAAAGATTCTTTATTAAGAAAATTATTTTTTTAAGGAAAAGTACTTTTTCAAGAAACTTTACTTCTTTAAGAATTTTATTTTAAGAAAAGCTACTTTTTTAAAAAAGATATTTTAATGTTCAAACTCTCACAACTCCTTAATGTTGCGTGTGTATTAAATACCCGAACCGTACACGTATTCGAAGAAAAAAGTGTGCTTAATCGATTAAAGCTGGTATTTAAGCGATACGAGCAATAATTTAGAATTTATAGCTGTTTAATGACGTTTAGTACGTGGATTAATGAAAAGGTCTCGACGGACCATTTACTATTACTAGATGGAATCACTAAGTAGTTATTTTGAATTGTATTATTTTTTTTTTGTTCGTTGCTGTTCTTTTTCATATTTCCAATTTGGCGGCAGCTTACAACCCGCACGACTGACGAGCAGTTATGCTAATATAGAGGCCGCACACGGTTTACACAATACTTTCTGTGTAAGCCAGTCAAGTACGGAAAAAAGGTATGGTGCCAGTGGGATTCAAAATCATTTTATCCCCTCAAAGGAATGATTTACTCTGCGAAGTTGCCTGGTCAAGAGCGTGAGGTAAATCAAGGGCAGAATATTGTGTATCAATTATTTAATTTAATTTATATATTTTTTTTTTTGCTTCCCTGTGCAACGAGAATAAATCTTATAGTAACAGTATAAGAATAATTGTGCTAAGACATGATAATTGTTAGCTATAATTAGGCTTTACAAAATATATGCATATTTAATTACAAAAATACAGAAAATATTTAAGAAAAAATGTTAAAAGTAACAAAGAAAACAAAAAATCAAAATGTTAAAAAAATTTAATTAATTAATAAAATTGTTAAGCAAAATACTCAAAAAGGAATTTTTTTAAATTTGAAGCTGAGATTGTGGAAGCATATTGCAAAAACTTATAGCGCTGTCGTAGAAATGCCATTCAGATACCAAATAACGATGACGAGATAGAATTAATTTTTTGCCCCGGTTTTGATCTGGCGAAATGGAGATTTTCATATAGGTAAAGTGGTTTTGCGGTGAAAATTACTTTATGAAGAAACAAAAGAACACTAATTTTCATCAGATTTTCAAATGATACGCCCAAAAGCTTATTCGTGAAGGAAGAAGTTCCAGCAGACTTTCTTATCCTAAAAACATATCTAATTATGCTGTTATACAAAATATTAAGTTTGCCTTAACTAAATGAATCACAACTGGCAAAAAGTTCATACTCGTATAAAATGCCGGGAATTAAATACGTTTCGGCTAGAAGTATTCTTAGATTGAGTGTGCCATAGAGTTCTAAAATTCATTAAAATTTGAATAACAGTCACACTTATATGGCTCGACCAAGTTAGAGTTTCATTAAGAGTTACATCAAGATTTTTTGTTGTTGAAACAAAGTCAGTGTTTCCGCTGTTGATAACTATTTCATTCCCAAACTCTCGATTTATATTTCGTTTGCGTATTAGAAGACATTTTGGCTTGCTAGGATTAATGCATAATCCATTTGCTGATACCCATCGGTGCAATTGCCTATGGTCATAGTTAATTTTGTCTATATTTTCATATATCGACTGAATTGGGGTGCTCAGAAAGAGTTGTATATCGTCAGCGTACATGTGTATCTGACAATGAGAAAGAAAATCTGGTAAATCGAGAACAAAAGTGGCCCTAATACAGATCCTTGCGGTACATCATTTATAATTAGTGGAAATATATGTGAATACGGGATGTGGCGCGTACATTGATGAAGCAGAAAACTGTATTTGTTGGAACAGTAAGCTCAAATAAAATATTTGTACCACGTAAGTTCCTGAAAAATCCTGCGCATTCATTTTGCAGCTCATTGTTTGGCTTCTACGAAGGCGATGTATCACTGTGCTCATATGTCCCGCAGAAGAATAAAGCGGTCATTTTACTGTCTGCAATGCACTATACTTGCGATGTAGACACTATGGAAAAAAGGATGCCCATGGTGATTCTGGATTTCAGTGGTAATAAATATGGCGTGGGTACAATGGTTCAAATGCTTGGCATTTGCAAACGATCGACAAACCACAGGCCACTTACAGTGTTGCATTTGTCATATATAATGAAAAGCCAGTAAAACGATAAGCGACGCACAGTGGCGCCCGTAGAGCAAACGAGGTTGCAAAAAACAAAATTTTCATGTGCGCCGACGAAGTTTTGAATAAACCCATGTTATAGGAAACTTTTCAACGATTTCAAATATGCTTCTCTTAATAATATCACATTTTTAGTTTAGAAGATATAACCGTTCAAAGTTGACTGACTTTCGGTTTTCAAAAAAACAAACAATTTTTAGTCAATTTGTTGCGATTTCAGGTGTAGTATCACGAAAAATAGGTAACGAATCGCCTTATTTTTTGTTTGTATTGATTGATGTATTTATTAAATGAATAATGATAAAAAAAAAATTAACTGTTTGCTTTGTGTTTCTCCTGGTAAATCACTATTTAAAAACTATCCGTTTTTTCACTATTTTTCAACTTTGACGGAAAATAAAAAAAATCTATATTTTTCTATATTTTCCATATTTGCAAAACATGTTCTTTGATTATTTCTTTACATAATTCAAAAGGTTTTATCTGCCCATACGTGCCCGATTGGCTTCTAGAGGTAAAAAGGGTTAAAAAGACATGGTTGCAGAAATTGTATGGCGTGCATCCCTTACATGTTTTGACCAGAGTTCAGAAAAAAACACACACTGAATAAAAAACTCGTACATATATGTAAACAAACATAACTTAGACCAACACACACATATTTTTATTTTCATATCAATTATGTGCGTTTCTAAATTTTCTACGGTGCCCAACACAACCATGACTGTGTTCGTTTTAATATTTCGTTATTTACACGAACATTTTTGTATCACATACTTTTTGTTTCAATCACACATAAAGCACACATTTTTGAGTGTTGCTTTATTTGAAGTTCATGTTCTGCTACGTGTAGTGAAAAAAAAACACAGAACATGTACAATAAACAGGTTCGAGTTCAGTTAAAATATAACTGTTAAAATATAAAATATAACTGAACTCGAACCTGTTTATTGTACATGTTCTGTGTTTTTTTTCACTACACGTAGCAGAACATGAACTTCAAATAAAGCAACACTCAAAAATGTGTGCTTTATGTGTGATTGAAACAAAAAGTATGTGATACAAAAATGTTCATGTAAATAACGAAATATTAAAACGAACACAGTCATGGTTGTGTTGGGCACCGTAGAAAATTTAGAAACGCACATAATTGATATGAAAATAAAGATATGTGTTGGCTGCTTTTGAACAGAACATTGTGTGTTTCATGTGTGTATTTTCTGAACCTTGGTTTTGACTGACAGTATTTTGATCTAATAGTTTGAAAATTGCATTTTAAGTCGGTTGTCTACCTGTGAGCCTCTGCCAAAGTCTACTCCCAATATTCTGTTACAGACACAGGATGCACAAAAAACTACTCATTGAAATTCGCAGGTACGCACCTCACTTAAAAATTACTTTGGAGTACAAACGGTCAAGAACAATATTGACTTACGGTCCCTCCAGATAGGCACAAATCTTATTTAGACACGAGCGTAATATCAAAATTGCATAATTCAGCCTAAATCCATCTGTATGCAGGGAACAGGTAAATTTTGTAGGCATGGTAGCATAAGCCTATATATTGCAAAATAAGCATAATGCCTGGATTAGTCTACGTCTGAAAGTTGGCGCAACAAGTACTGAAACCATGGCGTTAAACAATTTAAAATTATTTGAACTGTTTAGAAGGTCAACCACACCAAAGTTTTTCACGGAAGCTGCTTTAGAAGAACTTGATAGCTTATACGGAAATATTGAGAGAAGCGAAATTATAAAAAATAATATTTATCTGATATATGCAAATATGAAGGCAAAATGGGTGAAATCTAATCGAACCATTCAGAACTTCAACTCCAAATACGAGGACTGGCTTAGTGAAGACACCATCCTAGATATATTGGCAGTAGATAAACCCACCACATCAACCAGAGGAGCAAAAGGAAGGCCAAAAAAAGTATTGAGGAGTGTTCAATTTTCACAAGAAAGAGGAAACTTGCCGATGCCACCAATGACTTGACCACGAAGCATTTATCGGACGCGCTGTCTATTAAATATACAAAGGATAGTGAAAGAGTTAGGTCGCAGATTACAAAATCTGTTGCTGATGCAAGCCCACTGCGATTAAAAAGGATTAAGGAAAGCATTCCCACGCCCACAAACGCACACATTAAAAAGTATGGTTCCGAAGAAGCCTTGGCCTTGTTTATGGACTTACAACTTTCCAAAGAAAAATATGAGATACTACGGGCATCCTTGATGCGACACGGGGCTGAAGTTTTACCACGATACAAGCATATTACGCAAGCCAAAATAAATTCATGACCACTGCATACGGAGTTTACGGAAGTCTCTGTGAAAGCCAATCTGCAGGATCTCATGGGCCATACAGCAAAACGGTTGCTGGAGAGTCTTCCTGAAAATGAGGTGAAATTCTTCCTGAGAAACTGACATTGATCAGCAAATGGGGCTGCGATGGATTATCCGGACAAAGCGTTTATAAGCAAAGGATATCTTCCGATGACGCTACAATATCGGACGGAAATATGTTTATGGCATCTGTTGTTCCTTTGCGGCTAAAATCTGATGTTTCCCTATACTGGAAAAATCCACGTCCGTCGTCAGTGCATTATTGCCGACCAATAATGTTTCAGTTTGCAAGGGAAACGGCAGAACTCATAAGGACCACGGTGAAGGACATTGAAGAACATATAAGCAAGATTAAGCCTACAAAGCTGCAAATTGGAGAAGGAAAATATATTGAATGCAATTACGAGTTCCACTTGACCATGGTTGACGGAAAAGTCGTAAACGAACTGACAGGAACAACCTCAACATTGTCATGCCCGATTTGCAAAAAGAGTCAGAAGAACTTTGGTAATTTTAACGATTCTACAAACGAGCAGAATTACGAATATGGAATGTCACCATTGCACGCAAGGATAAGGTGTATGGAGTTCCTGCTAAAACTAACGTATACCCTACCACAAGAGGAGGAAATCTTCGATGAAAATACATCAATAAAGGATAAGGAAAAGATCAGAAAGAAGCAAATACAGGATGCTTTTTTTAAACAAGTTGGACTAAAAGTAGACTGTCCCAAGCACGGATACGGTAACTCAAACGATGGAAACACTTCTAGGAGATTTTTTGAAAATGATGAGGCAGTAACTAGAATCACTGGAATTGGCAATCAAATCGTGAAAAGATTGGGAACGATCTTGAATGTTTTAAACTGCAAAGAAAATGTCAATTCTACAAAATATGGAGAATATGCATCGAAAACTGCATCTCATTTAGCAGAAATGTATCCACAGAAGAAGTTGACACCGACCGTCCATAAAATATTGGCGCATGGCAAAGATATAATTGAGTACCAGTCTTTGCCAAGTGGAGAGTTTTCTGAAGAAGCACAGGAGTCTCTTAACAAATTTTATAAAAAATATAGATTGCAGAACACATTCAAAGCATCAAGGGTAAGACAAAATGAGGACCTCTTCAACATGTTGGCAGCATCTTCCGATCCACTTATTTCTTCCCTGCGGCATGTGAAGTCACGAATAGAGTTAGAAAATAATTATAGTTTAGAAATGATTAGTCTTTTAGATATACCTTCTCTTACGAATTGTGATGAATATTTTACAGAAAATTGAAAAAATAAATTTAAAAAAGAAGTACTTTTTTTTTTAATTTGTTGGGTAATAATTTAAAACATAAAACCCTAAAGAAAAAAATAAAAACAATCTAAAAATGTAAAAATATTTTTTTTTAGTTACCATAAAATTGATTTTTCTACAAATTTTAACATTGATAACCCATAAGTAGGCCTCTACAAAGCGTAGCACCCTTTCCAAACGCTCATTTCATAGTCTGAACAGTTATCTATCATATGCTGTTTAAGCTGTTCAATTATGTTATTCGGTTCAAAAGATATGATTTTTGCAACGAAAAAACTCAAATGGCGCCACTGTGTGACGTACGTTTGTGCAATTTATTTAGTTTATAAAATAAATTTGAAACACACAAAAGCGGAAAAACTACATATGTATTTTCTTGTACGTAGTAGCAAATCCAACAGCACGAGCTGCACCCCCTTTTGCGCCTCGGTCGAATCGGCAGTCATGCCTGTTATGGAAGCCAGCGTTAAACCAGAGCATATAGCTTTACTTGCAACAAAACAGCCTGTGCTGAGCATTCAACATTACTGTATTGTCGCAATACCTGCGCACTCGAACTGGAAAATCAGCATGAAGAATCACAACAGTGATTTATTTCAGTTTCTCATATATCTTAATAATAAATAAAACCGAAATTGACAAAAAATAAAAAACATTCCATCAAGCAAAATGGCATACAATTTGTCGTAAGTTCCTGCGCACCTTTTCGCTATTTTAAGGCCAACGAGAAACTCACTAATCGGAATGTTAAAGAGACGGCACTTTAAAAAAAAAAATACTTTTTTAAGAAAAGGTACTTTTTTACAAAAGGTATTTCTTTTAAAAAAGGGATTTTTTTCCAGAAAAGGTACTTTGTTAAGAAAACTTACTTTTTGGGGATAATGTACTTTTTTTGGGACAATGTACTTTTTTTTAAGATAATGTGTATTTTTACGAAAAGGTATTTTTTTTTACGAAAACGTACTTTTTTAAGAGAAGGTACTTATTTTCGTAAAGGTACATTTTTCGAAAGGGCTCCTTTTTAAGAAAATGTAAATTTTAAATAAAACTTACTTCTTAAGAAAAGTTACTTTTTAACAAAAGATACTTTTTTAAGAAAGAGTACTTTTTTAATAAAATGCATTTTTAAAATGAGAAGTACTTTTTATGAAAAACCATTTTTTAAGAAAATTTAATTTTTATAGGAAAAGGTGTTTATTTAAGAAAATTTAGTTTTTAAGAGTTGTTACTTTGTATAAATTTATGAAACACATTAATTTCTTGTTGATCTTATCCCTCTTCAACCGAAACCAACTGCAAATTTCTTACATGTTTTATTTAACGTTCTAATATTATTTTTGATACTACATAATATAATCATTTATTTGTTTTTCATTAGGTCCCCAACACCTATTTAATTATAAGTCATTTATTATGTTTTCATATCGTAAGACGTATAGGATATTTCTTACTTTCCGTTTTCTTTGATATATAAAACTGACAAAACCTAAACTGACTTACAACTTTTATTTTTCTTTCCTTTAAAGCAAAAGTTATAAAGACAGACGACATAAATAGTTTTTTCTTGTTGTTTATTATAAAACTCATTAATGTTATAATAAATTGTATTTTATAACACGTCAGATAATGTTAAATATACTAGGAAGTATAAATTGTAAAATACCCAACAATATATAATGAGATAAAGAAGTCATCATCACCTTCACCGTCTTTGTAATGATGTTAAGGCAGCGCCAAGGATTAGATAATGAAAAAAATATATATTAGAGAGATGGAAAAATAATTAGATTTAAATTGAAATATCATAAAAAATTTAAACAAAATATTAGAAACAGTACTGCAATGTTTTTAAATGACATTGTTATAAAATGTATTTAGGGTTAACTTGAATATAAAATTCATGGCCAAATATAGCAGAAATTGGAACTAGTACAATTAAGGATATTTACAAAATTTATCAAAATTTGACACCATATTCTAATGACACTTTGAGAGAAAAAACTTTAAATAGAACATTTTCATTATCTGTAAGTCTTCATCGCTAATTCTGTTAAACTTTTTAAAAGTAGCAATGCCCCTAATTTACCTATTGAAAATTTATGTACCTATATACAATTAAAAAAAAAAAATTGTTTGTTATGTACTTTCTTTTATTTGTAATTTGTATTTAAGAGGACTTAATATAATTTCCAATCAATATGTTTGTTATTTTAATTTTTTTTTTTTGCATTAATTAAATATTCTCAATTATTATTTGACAAGCCATTGTCATTGCATGTTAGCAACCATGTTTCAAATTATTATTTATGTTTTTATTTTTGTAATCATTTTTCACACAGCATGATGTCATTTCTAATAAGTCATGCATTGTATTTAAATTGCTTTTTTTTTCTAATATACCCTACATGGCAAAATAAGGAGATATCCCAAAGAGCTTATAATAAAATCAAAATAATAATTAATCAACAAATGGTTTATTTTATCAGAGATCAGAAAATTGCTGAATACAAAAGAAAATATATTGAATTTTTTTAGAGATGGTAACAACAAAATATTGTTTATATGTGCAAAACTTTTCAAATCGATGCTACAATTCTGTGGTTTTATCCAAAAGTTATTAAAACAAAAATTTTCCATTAAATTATAAATTATAAATTATCAATAAATTATATTGAATTTTTTAACAAACTTTAACAATTTAGGAAAATATTTTTATTTCACAAAAAATTTTGTAAGCCTAGTTGTAGTGTATCTCAAAATCTACTTAAGTGGTTTTTGCAAATGTAATTACGTTTTTTTTTTTTTTGTTACACTTTTTAATCAATCGTATATTAAACAATGTAATAAAATTAACATGAAGTAAATTATTTCTATCACATGTTAGTTATATAAATTACAAAATTTTCGATGATATGTAAATTTGTTTTTAATGATAATTAAAATGATAAAAATTCTTGTTGTTTCTGGTTTACTTTTAATTAAAAATAAAAATTAACAAGCGTATTATTGTAAATTATACATTTACAAAAATGTGCTTTAAAACAGCTACTGATCTAATTTTGTTGGATTGGAATGCTGCTAAATAGAAAACAGATTTAGCGCAATCTGTGTATCAATTATGAAGTCAATTGAAATATAATATAAAAATCATATAAATAAACAGACAGAAATTCGATATCAGCAAAATGCGTAAAAAAAATTAGATATTATTGAACATTTAAAATCCAAAAAAGTAGCTATCAGGCTCTTTCTCAGAGGTCGTTATAAGGAATGCTTACGAAAATAATTTTACATATTATTTTATTCATAGTTTTAAAACAATAAACATAAATTTTGAAACTCATGTCACATAATGGTAACATAAGTGTGGTTTATTAAGATATATAAAACAAGTAAGCAAATTATAGTCGGTCTAGCCCGACTATACGATACCCTATACCAAGGCTAAGAGACGCTATCTCTTCGGTCCAACTAATTGGATATAGCAAATAAGCATAAACCAAATTTGAGTGGCATTTTTATTAATTTTTTGCGCTGCAGATATGAAAAAGTTCATATCGGATACTATATTTATATGGGGACTAGGTCGAAAAATGGACCAATCCTGACCATATTTGGTAAAGTCACTTATACTTTGAAAAAATATATACAAACCAAATTTGAGAAAAATCTGAGAAATATTTTTGGTTTTTGATAGATTTAAGTAAAGATCGGGAAGCAGCTCTATAAGGGGCCTATGACTAACAATTTTCCTATAGGGAGTGTTTTTGAACTACTGATTAATGGATGTAATAAACACATACAAACCCAATTTGACTGAGATCTATATCATAATTTGGAAATTATGGCAATTTATGTCGATTTCATAGGGGTCATTTGTATGGGGTCTAGGTCTGAACAAGGACCGATTCTCACCAATTTCAATGGCTTTCATCCCATGGCCGATGAAAGATCAAATACCAAATTTCATCAAAATATATTCATATTTGCGACCTGTAGTTTGATTACAATCTTTACGTGGACACACAGACGGACGGACTTAATACCCAAATTTTATGAAAACAAATTTAAGGTAAAATGGTAGTTTTAAGTAAAAGGCCGTAACTACAATACAAAAGTCATTTTTTGTTAGTTACGGCTTTTTGCATTTTAGATGACGTTATAAACGTTTTTTTTTTTTAAATGATGACTTCAAAATCGGTCAAAATTCTATCCTGGTCTTTATATTGTAGCTGATTAACAAATGAAGTCCTCATCTTCTTTCGATTAAAAGGTCGCCCTTGATATTTTATTTTCCAGTGCATAACAAATAATTCCAAATATTGTTAAATATTTTCTGCGATTCCAAATCACTAATAGTAACAATTAAACCTTTTCGGTATTGTAGGGTAAACTACTTTTTTATTCTGAATTTCAATAGATATTTTCTGAAATTCAATTGGTATTTTCTGAAATACATTTGATAATTTCTGAAATACATTTGATGTTTTCTGAAATATATTTGATACTTTGTGAAATACATTTGATGTTGTCTGAAATACATTTGATACTTTCTGAACTACAACTGGAAAAGGTGTAGATGTTTACACATCCCCCCTGTGATTGGACTCGCATTGATTTTTTCTCTCTCTCCTAATTGCGAGACAGTTCGCTAAGAAATGATTTCGTGAGCTTTGCATACTTTTTTCTGTACTAAAATTTTGAGGCCATCGAAGAACATAACTAAGTATATATCCAACTATTTTTTGGCTTTAAGAACAAAACAAATTAAAATAATCGCTTTTGTTCTGTCTTTGACGAAATGTTTAAACCACAAACAATTACATAATATTTCCGTTTGCTGCTACTGGTTCTTAGGACATATAATTATGAATATAAGTTTTCACTGGCCAACATGAATTTTTGCAATTTAAGTGCATTTAAGTTGAAGTAACTTTTATATTATTATTGTACATACACAAAGAAACAAATAACAACAATCGCATTTTATTTATATTTAGAAAAAAAAAAAAAAAACAACAAATTAAATTAAACAATAATTGTATAACCAGGCAAAATTTTCAAAGGAGTAAGTGCTTTCTTAACTCAAAAGAACAACTTAAACATTATTGGAGGAATTCAATTTATTTTTTAAATTTCAAATAAAACAATTTCATTCACCTTACGACCAGCGGTGACAGTATGACATAAAGTGTGCTTCCAAATGTAAAGAACATGTTACCACATCCACTTTCTTACTTAAAACCACCCTAACCTACCACACTTACTTAAATTATTACTGCTTTGAAGCAAAAAAATCTTGCTGGGTTATTGTGAGTAAGGAACACCAACATAATGAACAATTTAAATAATAAAATTCTTTAGAACTTCTAGCCTTTCGCCTCTATAATTGTTTTTTTTATAAATTTTTTTTCATAAACAATACATGTTACCAACTGCACTTAAATAAAATAATAACCGAGAACAATGTTTTTAAAATTTGTAGCAATTATATTTTTCAAACATTCTTGAAAAACAAACAATAATAAACAAATGCAACGATATTAAAAGAAAAAAAAAATTATATAATTAAAATCTACTTTCGCATATGAATATTTTCACATGTATGGTATGTTTGTATGTGCGTTATACGTATTTGCGCTTTACTAATTACTAAAATTGCAAACTTTTCTTTTTTACTGTTTTAAGAGGTATACTTTTAGGCCAACACGCTATTTGTTAGGCTAGTTTTGCGATATTTTGCATTCTCATTTTAATTCTTCAAATTTTTTTTGGCATTTTATAGTTTCGTATGACTACACGGTTGCTCTATAAAAAATTTTCTATCTGTTTGTCCGTCCGTCTGTTATTTTGTAATCAAATTACAGGTCGCAAAAGTAAAAATGTGAAAAAAAAAATTATGAAACTGGGTATATAAGCTTTGATCGGACGATCACCAATGCAATTGGAGAAAATTAGTGCATTTTTAGACCTAGTTGGCATACCAATATTAGTTCAAATTAAACTAACCTATGATCCATATTACTTATGTTTATTTATGACATGGCGTATACCATGTTATATTACAGATGTAACTCAGACTATTTCCAAAATTTCATGGTATAGCATATCGAATAGTTGGCCTTGTCCGACTATAGCTTTCTTACTGTTTATTTTCATTATTATTTTTTTAAACTATGTTGTTTTTTTTTTTTTTTGGCAAGTGCATATTTTATTGTTTCACATAGAATGTAGTAAACCAAACACTTTTAGACTACTTATGCACAGTTTTATTTTAACATATTTCTTTCCAAATTTTTAATAATTTATCACTTATAATCGTGTAAAAAAACTAAGCCATAAAAACCAGGAATTATTAAACTCCTTTTGTATGTAAATTAAGTTTACCGACATTTAGTTAAATAATTGATTGCCTCATAATGCACATGTATTAAATTTTTTTAAACAGAAATTTGCTAGATCATTTTTGTCATTACCACGAGTCTACCTGCAAATTTTCAGCTCAATTTGATTGTGGGAAAGGTGTTAGAAATCGATCCAAAGTTTCTTTTGGCAGACAAACCGGCACTTGGAGTTAAAGGAATGGGAGTAAAAACAAAAAACTGGTGTTTTATTTTAAATATCAAGAATATTTCGAAAAGAAGAGTAAAATCTGATTAAAGTTAACTAAAAATCAAGTAAGAAAATTATAGTTGGTCTACCCTATACCATGCGTTTTGAGACCCTATCTCTTAGGCCCAACTAATTGGATATAGAAAATAAGCATAAACCAAATTTGAGTGGCATTTTTATTAATTTGTTTGGCTGCAGATATGAAAAATTTCATATCGGATGCTATTTCTACATGGGGCCTAGGGCCAAAAATGGACCGATCCTGACCACGGTTGGTAAAGTCTCTTGTATTTTGCGAAAATATATACAAACAAAATTTGAGAAGAATCAGTGCAATATTTTTGTTTTTTGATAGATTTAAGTGAAGATCGGGAAGCAGCTCTATATGAGGCCTATGACTAAGAGTTGTCCCATAGGGATCATTTTTGGAATATTCATTTATGGATGCAATAAACACATACAAATCCAATTTGATCAAGATCTATACGGCAATTTGGATCTTATGGCAATTTATGTAGATTTTATAGGGGTCATTTGTATGGGGGCTAGGTCTGAACATGGACCGATTCTCACCAATTTCAACAGCGTTCATCCCATGGCCGATGAAGGCTTAGCTACCAAATTTCATCGAAATATATTCATATTTGCGACTTGCAGTTTGATTACAAGGTTTACATGGACACACAGACGGACGGACGGACGGACATTGTTAAATCGACTCAAAAAGTGATTCTGATTCGATCGGTATAATAAAAGATGGGTCTAGGTCAAATATTTTTGGTTGTTACAAACAACAGCACAAAGTCATTATACCCAAACCACACAGTGGTATAGGGTATAACTATAGTAAATCGTCTAATTTATGAACTGAAGTAGTGTAGCTTTGGACATCATAAAACTATGTAAAAAAAATGTGTAATGCCGTTTTCTTTTCTGACAAAAAATGTTGCATTTTATTTGCACTTTCTTCCGAAAAGTGTATTCTTTTATATATTCTGAATTAAGAGCAACCTTATCCTATACATCAACCGAAAGGACGCAAAGTGCTGTGTTATTATCCGCCTTGAAGTCAAAGAGTGAAAATATTCAAAAAACAATATTGAAATATTCTCACACTATGACCTGAAATAAGTCAATGGGTGCAATGTTTTGCGATTTTCGAGGTGTCGACTTTGAGACCTTTTGATTGATGTATAAGATAAGGTTGCTCCTAATTCAGAATATATAAAAAATACACTTTTCGATAAAATTTGACGTTTTTTTGTCAGAAAAGAAAGGCATAAGACCTTAAAAAATTTGAAGTTTTATTTTTTTTTTTTTTTTTGTTAAAAATGCCTTTTTGGCTGACTTCTCTCATTAAACAATTTTTTATACTTATGGCTCATTTTATCAGGTATATACATTTTGGACCAGTTAAGAAAGAAGATTGAATAAAATTTATATATATACATATATACTTTTTTAGTGTAACAGAACTATGTGGAACTTTCAGAAAGAACACCAGATATTTAAAATCTTTTATTATAAAAGTATCTTACAACACAATGGTTACAATGGTACCCAAACCAGGTAAAGGTTACACAAAGGTCGATTCGTACAGGCCAATTAGTTTATTGTCAAATCTGTCAAAATTGTTCGAGAACTAGTAAAAAGGCTAACTATAGCTGTAGATCAAAATAGCGTCATCCCAGCACATCAACTCGGATCTAGGCGAAGACATAGCACCATTGAGCAAGTCCATAGGTTAGTAAGCGCTATAACAAGAGCCTTTGAGGAAAAAGTACTGCTCTGCTCTCTTTATTGACGTTTCACAAGCATTCGATAAGGTTTGGCGCGAGGTTCTACTCTATAAAATTAAAACGCTGCTGCCCCCAAACGTTCATAAACTAATGGAAAGCTATATAATTAACAGGAAATACTCAATAAAGGAGAGCAAGTTTACAACTTTTGGTGTTCCACAGGGCAGTATTCTGGGTCCGCTTCTATACATTCTTTACACAGCGGACATGCCAGCTAATGAAAGAAAACACGATTACTTCAACCTTCGCAGATGACACGGCAATTTTGTTCACTCATGAGGACCCCCCAACAGCATCTACACTTTTACAACGACATGTTTTACAATCAGAGTACTGGTCACGTTACTTTTACGCTCAGAAGAGAAACATGCCCTCAAATCCGAACAATCAGCAAATACCGCACGCAACATTCTGATGTAGAATATTTGGGAATTCATCTTGACCGCCGTCTTCCTTGGAACAAACACATAGAATCAAAATTAACACAAATAAAATTAAAATTAGTTCAACTTACGTGGCTAATTGGCAGAAATTCAAAGCTCATTCTTGATTGCAAGTTATTGATATATAATTCAATTATTAAACCCGGTATATAGTTATGCGGAACCGCTTCAGCTTCTAATATAGAGAAAATACAAAGATGCCAAAATAAGATCCTAGTTGATTACCCGCGCCCCATGGTATGTGACAAATTCACAATTGCATAGAGAATTAAATGTACCCCAAGCTAAAGTCGAAATTATGAAAAACTGTTTAAGCAACTTGAAAAAACAAGAAACTCACCCGAATCTGTTAGCACGTGACCTTCTCAACAATCGCATCCACCAACGCCTAAGAAGGAGTGAGACTGCAGATCTTATAATAAATGTTTGAGGTTATCGAAGCCAATGAGTATTTATTTATTTCGAATTTCTGTAGAAACATTAAATTTTTTCTGGCACTGGCCGGATTTAAAAAGTTAAATATTAGTTCTAAGATTTGAATAATTATTGTTAGTTCACTATGCGAAGATCCAATAAATAAATGCATGAAAAAAAAACAATAGTGTTTCAATGAATATTATTTCAACTTAATTAAAATAAATTAGATTTTCGCTAATGTAAATCGATCACATATATTTCCAGTTATGTGTGTAAATAAATTTGTTCATCCACAGCTAGCGTTCTACCTAGCGACTACGTATTTCGTCACTCATACGTCTAAGTATTAATATAAACACTAGCATTGCACACTAATCTTTAGTGCACAGTAATATTTTTCGTAAAAAGTTCAACTACTTAAATAAGGGCATTCTCTTAAATAACTTTAACTTAAATGACTTTCCACCAAAAAATTATATTTTCTTAAAAATTACCTTAAATTAAAAAAAGTACCTTTACTGAAATTGTACCTTATCTTAATAAAGTAAAATTTCTTTAAAAACATTTCCTTTCTTTTTCTTTTAAACTGTAAATCTTCTTTAGAAAGTACCTTTTCTAAAAATTACTTTCTTTTAAAATAACTTTTTTTAATTTATCTCTTCTTAAAACAGTACATTCTCTAAAAAAGCACCTTTTCTCAAAAGGTTCCTATTATTAAAATGCAATTTTTCCTAAAACAGTACCTTCTCTTAAGGGGGGTTAGGTTTCAAAGGCAAAAAAGGCGTATTTTATATTTTTTGCTTTAAAGATGAGTAATGTTGGATTGCTTATTTCATATACACGTTATGGTATAACATTTAAAGTATTTTTGAAAAAATTTTCAATTTAAAATTTTCATAAATAAATGCATGACAGTGAATCTCTGCAGGCGCCTCAAAAAAAAGGTGTTTTGCGGTGAACATCATAACTCGTTACTGGATTATGTAAAATAAAAAAACGTTTAAAAGGTAATATGTTTCCCGAGATAATCACCAAGAGTTTTTTAATTTTTTATTTTTGACAGCATTCTGAAGTGACCAACACGATTTTTGCTATAAAATTTCGGTGAATTCGATGTTGAAAAATGGGAAAAAATGTTTAAAAAACTCTCCTGATTATCTGTTGATTTATGTTTAGAAATAGTGTATAAAATATCAAAATGATCGGTCAAGTATATTTTGAGTTATAATGTTCACGCGGACTTCAAAGATTTTGTTTGCGAGAAAATCGATTTAAAGTTTTTAATATAGTTAGTTTTGCTCCGATTAACTTGAAATTTTGAAACAACGCTATCGACATGTTGTACATTCAGAAAAAAATGAAAAAAGCTTTAAAACCTTATCCCCCCACCCCCTTAAAAAGTGATTATTCTGAAAAGTTACTTTTTAAATAACTTTCCTTAAAAAAGTAATTTGTCTTAAAGCAGTATCTATTCTTTAAAAAGTACTTTATTAAAGAGTATAAAGTGCACCCTTTCACAAAGAAGAAAATTTTGTCAAAGAAGTACTTTTGCTTAAAAAAAGCTTTTATTAAAAAAATGTATTTACATACAAAAAAGTTCTTAAAGAAGTTCTTTTTCGTTCAAAAGTATCTTTTCTTAAAAAAACTGTATTTTTAAACAAAATTGTCATAAAATAATATATTGTCTTAAAGAAGTAAATTTTTTAATATAGTATCTCTAGTATCTTAGCTACCTTGCCTTATATAAGTACTTTTTTCGAAAAGTAAATTTTCTTAAAAAGCATTTTTTTTAAATGTACTATTTCTTAAAAAGTACCTTTGCCTTAAAAAATACTTTGCACGAATTAAGTATCTTTGCTTACAACATTTCTTTAAAAAGGCAAATTTTCTTTAAAAAGATATCGAGTTAAAAAAACTACCTTCTATCAAAAAATAAATTTTTTAAAAACACACACCTTTTCTTAAAAAAGTAAACTTTCTTCAAAAATACTTTTATTTAGAAAATATAGTTTTGAAAAAAGCAGATTATTGAAAAAACTTATATTGTCCTATCAAAAAAAGAATTACAAATTCTTAAAAAAGTGCCTTTTCTTAAAAAAGACTTTAAACGAATTAAGTATCGTTGCTTGAAACAGTACATATCTTTAGAGGAGTAAATTTTCTTAAAATAAACTATCTTGTTTAAAAAAAATAACTTCTAAAAAAGTAATTTACAAGAAATACCTTTTCTTAAAAAAGTACATTTTCCTAAAAAAAACATCTATACTCAAAAAGTAAATTTTTGTACAAAGCAAATTTTTAATAAAATAAACAATTTCTTAAAGAAGTGCTTTTTCGTAAAAAATACTTTACGTGAATTAATTGCTTGAAACAGTGCATTTCCTTAAAACAGTAAATTTTCTTAAAAATAACTTTTTTTTCTTAAAAAAGTACCTTCTGTAAAAAGAAGTAATATACCAAAAAAAAAAAAAAATAGCTTTCCTTAAAGAAGTACTTTTACTTAAAAAGTATATTTTGTAAAAAGTAGGTCATATTTTGGGATCTCGAGTTCAAAGGTCCATATCTGAAAAAGCATATTTTTTAAAATTCTTAAAAAAATATATGTCAAGTATCAGACCCTCTTCTACATTTGCAGAAAATTTAAAGGTGGAGCCTCAATTGGTGTCAGAGTTATAGACCAGAACGTGGTATTAAGTATGTTTTGTGTTCGTACTCAGTTGATTGTTTTGTAAAGCTGAAGTATGTATGTATGTGCACACTTTCTGTTTCGATTGTTTTTGCAGTTTTTTTTTTAAATAAATCTACACGTGCAAGTGAAAAAAATAAGTAAGAAAATTATAGTCGGTCTATACCGACCATATGATACTCTATACCATGGTTTAGAGACCCTATCTCTTCGGTCGAACTAATTCGATATAGAAAATAAGCATAAACCAAATTTGAGACCCATTGTTATTAATTTTTTTGGCTGCAGATATGAAAAAGTTCATATCGGGTGCTATATTTATATGGGGACTAGGTCGAAAAATGGACCGATCCTGACCATATTTGGTAAAGTCACTTATATTTTGAAAAAAAAAAAACACATAGTGGTATAGGGCATAAACACACATGTGTAACCTTTCTCTTTCTATCATCATACGAAACTTTTATTGTTGTTGCAAAACTACCGTTAATTTTTTTTGGCGTAGGTACATACATGAATTTTAAGCTTAAAGAATATATTGTTTCATTATTTGGATAGTTCGATTTCAGCACGTGACCTAGAAAGAAAACTCGCAAAAAATTAGTTTCAAAAATTTAAATAATTGTGATCTGTGTTTAAAATGTCACATAAAAAAATGTATTGTTGCAACCCTTTCGAAAAAGTGGGACATAAATATATATCATTTGGAATAAGAAGAGCTCAAGAGTGGATGACTGTCATATGTAAAAATATATCAACATCAAATAGAATATGCCATTCATGTAGACTTAGATTAAAAATTGTGTGCTCTTCAGAATCTCCATACTGCTATATTGGAAAGTGTAAATTTTGTCCTGGAACATATAATTAATTAGATACACTTCGTCAATTATTGGAAGAAAATAACATTGATGAAATAAAGTATAAACAATGGATAAATACTGATAGAGACAAATTGGAAACGATGATCCAACCAACCGATGATTTTTTCGATTTACTCTCTGAAAAACTAAAAAAAATACTTCAACATTCTTTTATATCAAAACAACAAAATGCTTTTTTAACATACAAAAAATCATCTTTAAAAGAAAACGAATATGTCGTTGTTTGTGATTTTTCTGAAAACGTGTCATTTACTATTCAAGATTCTGTCCAAGGATTTCATTGGAACAATGCACAAGCAACATTGTATCCAATTGTTATTTATTACAAATCCGATGGAATACTGAAAAACACAAATTTTATAATTATATCGAGCTGTCTTGTACATAACACTGTAGCGGTCCATTTATTCCACAAACACCTTTATATATTTTTAAAAAATAACTTTAAAAAAGATCCACAAAAAATAATATACTTCTCGGATGGATGTGCAGGACAATTTAAAAATAAAAAACATTTTGTGAATTTATGCTATCATAAGGCAGATTTTGGTTGCGATGCTGAATGGCACTTTTTCGCTACTAGCCATGGAAAAGGCCCTAGTGACGGCCTTGGAGGCACAGTCAAAAGAGAGGTACGTAAAGTTAGCTTACAACGACCACTAGACAACCAGATCACTACGCCACAACTCTTGTTCGATTGGTGCCAAACAAACCTTAAAAATTGCAATTTCATATATCTTTCTGAAGATGATCATAGAGAAGAAGATGAATTTTTAAGAGAAAGCTTTTTTGGGCTGCGCACAATATCATTGTTTCATTCCTGAAGGAGAAAATAAGTTAAGAGTAAAGATTTTTTCAAATGATAGCGAATTTTTAATTGAAAATGTTCGTTACTAATTTAAGTTTTAATGTCTGAATAAATATTATATTTAACTCAACCTTTTAAAGGTTTAAAAACAATTTTTGTAATAAATTTAAAAAATTTTAAAAACACAAATTATCAATTAAAATCTTTAAATAGCTTTAATACAAAAAAATTACCTGAATTATATTAAACAATATTGTTTTGTTCAATACTTTTTGTACTACATTTTAAATTTACATTACAATTTCAACTGAAAGCTTTAAACAGTATTATTTTAAAAAAATGAATTGAATTATTTTAATGTTTTTTTTCAATATTTTGTAATAAAAAAATAAATGAAAACTATAATGTCTTCTTCAATAATACAATATAAATAATTCACATGGGAAATACATTTAGGATAATAAGCCTTTGTCTTGTATGAAAACAAAACATACTTAAGACTACGTTCTGGTCTATAACTCTGACACCAATCGAGGCTCCAACTTTCAATTTTCTGTAGAAGAGGTTCTAATACTTGACATATATTTTTTTAAGAATTTTTAAAAATATACTTTTTCAGATATGGACCTTTGAACTCGAGATCCCGAAATATGACCTTTGACCTTTTCTTAAAAAAAAAACGCAATATGCATATAACTTTAAAGGACGCACTTTCGCCTTTAAAACGATACCAAAGAAACTAAATTAACTTGCATAGTTCAAAAGTTCTATCGCTTTTTATAAGGACACTTTTGTGATTTTTTAAAATTTTTTACATCTTTTATGACGTCATATTTCGGAAGCCGTAAGAATCTGGGGTCTGAAAATTTATGTTTTGTTAAAGTCCAACGACATACAACAGTTGTGGTGAATTTCATTGAAATCAGAGGTGTTGTATCGGAACGGCATGATGGTTTGACATGTTTTCACTCTATTGTCATAATTATGAAAAAAATTGGCTCTTATAAAAAAGTATATTTTTTTTTAAAAAGTAACTTTTCTATACAAAATACTTTTTCTAAAAAAAAGTATTAAAAAAAAAATAATTTTTTAAAAAATATAATTTTCTAAATACATATGTCATATTCTTAAAAAATTACGTTTTTTTAAAAAGGATATTATCCAAAACGTAGCTTTTCTCAAAAAAAGTAACTTTTCTTAAAAATAGTATTTTTCACAAAATTAGCTTTTATTAAATAAATCCATTTGCTTAAAAAAGGTACTCTCTCATAAAAAGTGCCTCTTCTTAAAATTAGTACCTTTTCTTAAAATTGTACATTTACTCAAAAAGTAAATTTTCTTAAAAAACTAAGTTTTTTAAATGCTGTCATAAAAAAGTATTTTTTTCTCAAAAAATTATTTTTTCTTAAAAAAGTTCCATTCTTAAAAAGTGCATTATCTTAAAAAATTAGGTTTAAAATCATATGTCCTCTTAAAAGGTACCTTTTCTCAAAAAGGAACTTTTCGCAAAAAATTAACTTTTATTAAAAAATTACTGTCTTTAGAGAATTTTTCTCTTAGCAATAAAACCTTATAAATTTTTGTTTTCTTTATTTCCAAAATCCTGCATCTGGGCGTACAAAAGCCACATTGGGAAACTTAAGTATAAATATCCTTCAATTAGAATTCTTAAATTTTAAGATTTTTTTAAAACCCATATCCTGAAATTCAAAGCAACATATTATTAATTTTTGGATGGATTTTCTTCACAAAATATAAAATTTAATTTACAACATTTAAAAAAGGTATAACAACATTTAAAAAAGGTACCTTTACTCAAAATTTTCTTCACAAAAGATAAAATTTAATTTACAACATTTAAAAAATGTATAACCACATGTATAACAACATTTTTCTGAAAAAATTAACTCTTAAAAAAGTAAGTTTTCTCAACAAAAAAAAAATAATTTTCTCAAAAAGTACATTCCCTCAAAAACGTCTAATATCTCAAAAAAGTACCTGTTGTCAAAAAAGTAAATTTTCTTATAAAGCACCCTTCCTTAAACAAGAACATTTTCTCAAAAAGTCAAATTTTTCAAAAAAGTACATTTTCTCAAAGTACTTTTTTCAAAAAAGGACTTTTTCTCAAAAAATTAGCTTTTGCCAAACAAAGTAAATTCCCTTATAAAGCACCTTTTCTTAAACAAGTACCTTTTCTTAAATAAGCAAACTTACTTAAAAAAGCAGATTTTCATAAAAAAGTACATTTCTTAGAAAAGTGAATTTTCATAAAAAAAGTACATTCTTTTATTTTTGTAATTTTGGTTGTGTAATTGTGAAGAAAACACAATATAACACTTATTTTACAACGCATAAATTCATTAAGTTACATTTTGAATACTAATTAATCAAACAAACAAAGTGATTTTATTTCAGAATTCACAACCATTTGGAACCTAACAACAATTTCAAAGATAAAATCCAAATAAGAATGCTACTAAAGAGCTATTGAAGTCATCAAAACAACTCAACTTTTCTATGAATTTAAAGTAAATTTAAAATTTTCCCTAGGTTTCGTTAATTCTTTTTTTTTTTACATATTTTTCTTTGAAATGTTCGTTATTCTACTTTCAGTATCATTTAGTTTCTCATTATATCGCTGGTAAGGGTGTACTTAATGTTAGTAGTTTTGTAGTTTTGCATTTAAAATCATTGCAAAACCATATAGAGAATCTGTATGATTGTGTGTATATATGAGGTAAGCAACAGTAATCAGTAGATTCACATGTTCAGCTAAACCACAAGCACATGTTTAATTTAGATTTACACTAATCTTTGCTTAACATTCGCAAACAACACTAACAATAAATCTTTTTATATTAGTAATTATCATTAAGTTGTGTTTTTTTTTTAGAGGGATTTGTAGTAAAATTTAATTTCAAACTAGTGTTTGGGTATTTCGCCAAATAGTTAATAAAAGTTATTTTGTTTCTCTGTTTTATAATTGTTATTTATTATTTTGCAGTTAGCCGGACTTTTAGTTGCAATTATTAAAGAAATTGCTTTAATACCGTCCTTCTCTGGGGTAAAAATGGCAATTTTTTGAAGACTTTTTTCAACAAAATTCGACCGACTTAATTTTTTACATGTATACATTAATAAAAATATTTATTTAAACCTTAGCTGCAATTTTGATGAGGAGCGACATAAGAAATCATCAATGGTTGTAGAGTTATACCTGAAAATGTAAATAAATATAAAACGTCTTAACAAATTGTGGCCTGAGAACGCCAAACCCTTTGGAGGTTTTACTATACTGGCGTAGTACCTTCAACCTGACTTCAAATTTCTCACCCCCCCCCCCCCCCCCCAGAATGGCAGTTGCACTATGTTATTTTTCCATAATTTTTAAAAAAAAAATTTTTTTTTTAATTTTTTCTGTAATTAGTTTAAATTTTTTGAAATCAAGTTTCAATTATTTCAATTTGAAAATTTTTCGAATAACAGAGTTTTATATTGAAATTATGTTTGAGACATAAAAAAATTTCAAAAATTTTTAACGCAAAAAATATATTAGTAAAGAAAAACTTGAACTAAAAACATTTTTACTCGAATAATTTAAAAATAAAATAAAGTAAGTATAGAATCAAAAAAAAAAAAATATTAATAAAGTAATCTAACCCACAAAAACAAAGTTTTTATTAAAACTCTTTCTTTCCTTATGTATATGAGTTTTGAATATCTTCGTGACTGTGCGTGACTGTGTGTGACTATTTTAAAATTATTCTTTGGCCACAAAAAGTCTATGAACATAATTTCAGATCGATCGGATGAAGAGAAATGGGTTTTAAATCACTCCGTTACTATGCGTGACTATGCGTGACGGTGCGTAACTATGACGAAGTTAATCTTTCTTTACAGCAAGTATATGGACCAAGTTTCAGATCGATCGGATGATAGGCAATGACATTTAGATCACTCCGTGACTGTGCGTGGCTATGCGTGACTATGCGTGACTATGCGTGACTATGCGTGACTATGCGTGACTACTCCAAAATTAATCTGTAGTCACAACAAGACTACTGCCAAGTTTCAGATCAATTGGCTAAGGGGGAATGGGGTTGCCCCACGACAGACAGACAGAGTATGAGAGAGGCAGAGAGTATGAGTTAAAAGAAAGAGTTTAAAAATATTTTATATTTGGGCTAAAACGAAAATACAATACCAACCATGCCGATTGGGGATAAAAATTAATGATATTAATTACGATGTATTCTTTCCTGTCATGTTTATTTCGGATGTAATTATTATATATTTTTATCAGTTAACTTAACAAACAATCACAAGTAATGACATTGTTGTTGCTCGAGCAAAACACCCCTACATAAAACGAGAGTTCATAAAATAGCAAGTGAGAAATTTGTAGTCGGTCTAGACCGACTATACGATACCCTGTACCATGGTTTAGAGACCCTATCACTTCGGTCCAACTAATTGGGTATAGAAAATATCCATTGTTATTAATTATTATTTTTTTTGGCTGCAGATATTAAAAAGTTCATATTGGATACCATATTTATATGGGGACTAGGTCGGAAAATGGACCTATCCTGACCATATTTGGTAAAATCACTTATATTTATAAAAATTTATACAAACCAAATTTGAGAAAAATCTGTGCACATTTTTGTTTTTTGAGAGATTTAAGTGGAAACCGGGAATTAGCTTTATACGGGGGCTGTGATAAAGAATTGCCATATGGTGTTGATTTTTGGACAGATGATAAATGGATGTAATAAACACACACAATTTCAATTTGATCTTATTTGATCTTATTTGATCTTATTTGACTAGGACTAGGTCTGAACATGGACCGAATTTCACCAATTTCAATAGCGTTCATCCTATGGCCGATAAAAGCTTATATACCAAATTTCATTAAAATATATTTACATTTGCGACCTGTAGTTCGAAGGTTTACATGGACACACAGAGGGACAGACGGACGGGTATCGCGAAATAGACTCAGAAAGTGATTCTGAGTCGATCGGTATAATAAAAGATGGGTCTATGTAGTTACAAACAGCAGCACAAAGTCATTATACCCAAACCACATAGTGATATAGGCTATAAATATTGCCCAAGTTATTCCTATTTTAGATCCAGAAAATAAAAAATTGCATAAATTGATTGAACAAATCACTGAATCCAGTTATACTGTGGAAGGGCGAATTTTTGTTATTACCGATGATATTATAAGTACATTGCAAACTGATGTGACAAACTACTCAGCACTGAGTCTAGCCCTAGATGAAACCATAGGCATTGAAGATAAACCGCAATTTGCCATATTTGTTCGTTATGTATCAAATAATATCGTCATCAAAAAAGAACTATTAGACCTTATTGAACTGAAGATTACAGGTAAAGGATCAGATATAAAAAACGCCCTTGATGCTGTACTTGAAAATATTTCTGTACCGGTTAAAAAGTTAGTCAGCGTTGCAACTGATGGCGCTCCAGCTATGATGGGTGCTATTAAAGGGATTTTGGGGCTTTTAAATGCTGGCGCATTGTATTCTAATTTTAACACAGGCCGTTGCATTCTTCATAGGGAACACTTGGTACCCAAATATTTTAAATATGAACATACTATGAACGTAGTTTTAAATCGTCAACTACATACGATCAAGGGTCAAAACACATCGACAATCCAAAACCTCTGTACAAGAAATAGAAAACGATGAACTTCCAGATGAAGTACCATGGTTTTGTTTAGTAAGGTGGCTCTCAGTAAGCAATGTTCTAAAAAAATTCTCCAATTTAATGGAACCAGTCAAACAATTTGTCAATGAAAATGGGAAATATTTCCCGCAACTTGAAGACACACAATGGTTGCTGGATATGGCGTTCTTCACAGATATTTTACAGCACCTACAATTATTAAATTTATCTCTGCAAGGACATAACATACTTATTGTGGATTTGGCACAAAATGTATTTACCTTCAATAATAAATTAAAACTGTTCGCTAAAGATCTCGCGAGCCGCGTTATGGCCATTTCTGATATCTATACTAATATAATTAATAGGTAATGTGTGTTGTAGTAGGTAGCGAAGCACACCGGGTTATATCTAGTACACTTATATATAATGAGTTACAATACAGTGGAAACTTTAACGAAATATTTTTGGCGATTTGAACGGTCTACACCAAAAAATTGGATAATAAAATTAAAAACTCTTTTATTATTAAAATTTCTATGTTTTATTTAAATAAAATATAATATTAACATAAAATATAATATTAACATAAAATATTAATAAAGGGTCCGCCATCTGTTTTCTTTTTCAACTAGTGCTTATTTCGTGAATGGTAATACTTAGTTCATGTCTGATTTGATAGATAATTAGTTTTATGCTTCCGCTGAACGAATGTGGTTGTGTATAGGCTTGAACAACGCTATGAAGTATTGCGACATTACTTCGAAAATCATGGTAATGTTGCAGAATGTGTGCGAAAACTGCGTACGGATTTTGGAAGAAGAGAAGCACCGTCAGCGCCGTATATTCGTTATCTTGTGAAAAAAGTGAAAGAAACTGGCATCCTCATCGATAAACCAAAGCGTGAAAAGCCAAAAACAGTGCGTACACCCGAGAATATTGCTGCTGTAACAGAAAGTGTGCGTGAAGCGCCATCAACATCAATTCACCGTCGTTCTCAAGAATTGAACATTTCGGAGGCATCATTGAGACGAATTTTGCATAAAGACCTTGGTATGACGCCATACAAAGTCCAATTGGTTCAGGAGTTGAAGCCAACTGACCATCCAATGCGTTTTCGCTTCGCTAAGTGGGCCTGCGATCGACTTACAGAAGATGCCGATTTTGCCAAAAAATCATCTTTTCAGATGAAGCTCATTTTGATCTTGACAAGCAAAATTGTCGCGTTTGGGGCACAGAAAACCCGCAAGCATACATTGAAAAGCCGATACACCCAAAACGAGTCACTGTTTGGTGCGGATTTTGGTCCAGAGGCATAATTGGGCCATTTTTCTTCGAAAATGAGCAAGGAGTGGCCGTTACAGTCAATGGCGATCATTATCGGGCCATGTTGAACGAATTTTTGTTCACAAAAATTGAAGAGGAGGATATTGATAACATTTGGTTTCAACAGGACGGCGCTACGTGCCACACAGCCGAAGCTACACTCGATGTTTTGCGCCCTGTTTTTGAAGATCGCATTATCAGCCGCAGAGCTGATGTCGTTTGGCCACCTTGGAGCTGCGATTTGACACCGTTGGACTATTATTCGTGGGGTGCCCTCAAAGATTTGTGTTACGCCAACAAGCCAGAGACAATTGACGCTTTAAAGGACAATATTCGTGAAGCCATTGGTGAAATACAGCTGCACACAATCGATAATGTGCTTAAAAATTGGACCGATCGTGTAGGCTACTGCATGGCCAGCCAAGGCAGCCATTTGAATGAAATTATTTTCCATTATTAACCGGAAGGATTGTACTTTCAAATAAAAAAAAAATTTGAAATAATATTCAGTAGTTTTTTTTTATAGCATTTTCAAAAAAAAAAAAAGTTATTTGGCGGACCCTTTATAAAAAAGTAGCATATTTTTAGTAATGTTTCACAACGCAGAGGCATGTAATCAATTAAATTATTGATGATACGCATTGAAGTTTCTTTCCACCCTGAATTCAGTGGATTAAGATCTGCTAATTAAGCCAGCCATTCCAAATCACTAACTACATTAGAATGAAGCCATTCAGTTACATCTTTGGAGCTGTTTATGTGGGTTATTATCATGTGGGAAATTAAAAAACAGAGATATATTTATCTCCGCATATGGACACTTTATTCCGTCGTTAAGAATTTATCTGCATGGAATTTCAGTATCTTCTACTATATGGATTGGACACATTCCTTGGCCTGAAAATCAAACCCATAGCATAGTATAGCCGCCGCCAAACTTTACAGTTCGAAAACGTTCTCCCATCATGATCTCTTAAATTAAACTTGTACGCATCTGACTTCCAATTCCGTCCGGACCTGTTCATGTGTTCTTTAGCAATATTTATGCGGGCCAGACAATTTGTGTCTGATATCGGCGCTTTCTTTATAGGACGATAGCACCGGAACATATTCTTGGTTTCAGATTGTGAATGACTTCTTTAGGTGGCATTTTTAGATATTTTTAAAACCCTCAATTTTTTAAATTTCCTGATATTTCCTGATCATTTTTGAAATTATTGGTTTGTTCATAGAATATTTCTCACAGATTTTCTTTTGCTTAAAACCAGCATTATAAGATTAAAACCTTGAAAAATACAATTGTAATTAAAACAAGTAAGAAAATTATAGTCGGTCTAGACCGACTATACGATACCCTATACCATGCGTTTAGAAACCCTATCTCTTAGGCCCAACTAACTGGACATTGAAAATAAGCAAAAACCAAATTTGAGTGGGATTTTTATTAATTTTTTTGGCTGCAGATATGAAAAAGTTCATATCGGATGCTATATCTATAAAGGGACTAGGTCCAAAAATGGACCGATCCTGATCATGTTTGGTAAAGTCTCTTGTATTTTGCAAAAATATGTACAAACAAAATTTGAGAAAAATCTGTGCAATATTTTTGTTTTTTAATAGATTTAAGTGAAGATCGGGAAGCAGCTCTATATGGGGTCAAAGGGATCATTTTTGGACTACTCATTAGTGGATGTAATGAACGCATGCAAACCCAATTTGAGTAAGATCTATATGACAATTTGGATCTTATGGCAATTTATGTCGATTTCGTAGGGGTAATTTGTATGGGGGCTAGGTCTGAATGGCGTTCATCCTATAGTCGATAAAAGCTTACATAACAAATTTCATCAAAATATATTAATATTTGCGACCTGCAGTTTGATTACAAGCTTTACATGGACACACAGACGGACGGACGGACGGACGGACGGACGGACATTGTTAAATCAACTCAGAAAGTGATTCTGATTCGATCGGTATAATTAAAGATGGGTCTAGGTCAAATATTTTTGGTTGTTACAAACAGCAGCACAAAGTCATTATACCCAAACCACATAGTGGTATAGGGTGTAAAAATGTTGGAAGAAAACGTTGGAAACTATAAATATTTAAATAACGTTTAAGATTGTATACATTTTCTTTTATACCATTTTCTTCTTGAGTTGATTAAAACTCTGGTACAGAAGCTTAAAAGTTTCCATTGTTTTGGCGTCATACAAAAACGCTTTTTTGTTTATCAATGTTTTTTAATTGTATTTTTATTAAACAAATTTTTTATCTTTCGATAGAGAACACACCAAAAAGTGATTATTAAAAACAAAATTGATAAATTCCGTATATTGTAAAAGTTTCCCATGAATTGTCACATATTGTATATAAAGATATAGCTCATGGATAATTGTTTTCATATAGGAATTCTTACGGTCCATTTGTTGTCCTAAACTATTATTGTGCCATTATCCCAAAAAACGAAAATTTTGCTATTTATTACTATAAATTCAAAAAATAATACAATTTAATCCATTCACGTTGTTTCGTTATATGACCAGCTTTAAGGTATTTTTTTTTTCAGAGAAAAATTTCCATTTATACAAAATGATGTTAATAATAAATATAGATGAATTGTTGTTGTTATAATTAAATACATATATGAATGATTATACAACACAATGTATGAGTACATAATACCAATAAATACACATTTATTTTGTCATTGTACAATTGTTGTCATGTACAGGCCAGACCGCCATATACTCGTAACCAGACAGCCAAAGCCAATACAACAGTTCGTATGAATTACTTATTGGACTTATGCAACCCACAGGCGCACAAATTTTTTCGTGCTTTGTTTAGAGTGAATCGAATTTGGAAAAATTTGGTGAATTTTGGACTGAAAAAAGGAGTGTCGAGAAAAGTGAAAAATATGCTAAACTAGTGGTGGTGACGAAATATTGTATAACAACCAATGAATTAAGAATGGGCTTGTTACAGAATGGTGATTGTGAAAAACATCTAGTCTGATTCTCATAAATTAATGAAAAAGGAAATTTTTATTACTTTCCCATTTGTTCAATTTTATATATGTCTTGATACTGGCAGTTCTTTAAAAGTTTCCGGCTAGTAGCGCAAAATTTAATAAGAAGTCTAAAGGTTGCTTTTTTTTAGAGCCCCACAACTATGAGTTCGTAACCCTTCTTTTTTTGATAATGAAAATGATATAAAAAAGGATAATCAAATTCATATTGCCTATACAATGCGTGGTTTGGTTTCTGTGAAGAAAGCCGCTGACAGCCAGGTAATCCGTATTGATGAAATTGATGATAATTTGTTGTTTCGTCCACTTGAGGGAGCCGACAGTTTTTCCTTTTCCATCGATCACCAAAGTGGTGATGTTATATAATGTAAATTCTTTACCACAACTTATTTCATTAAAATGTTTAAATTTTTCACAAATTATCTTGACTTATCAGGAGAATACACCATGGTGTAGGAGAATACACCATGACAGCCTTTTTGGATATAGAAGGGGCTTTTAACAATGTCAAACCGGACTCGATATTAGCGGCACTATCTAGTCTAGGAGTGAATTCCGTGATCATCTCACTGATTGGAAATCTGCTTGCCAACAGGCGGATAACATCTAAATTGGGAACGACTCTAATATCCCAATTCGTGAACAGGGGAACGCCACAAGGAGGCGTTCTGTCACCACTTCTATGCAACTTAGCGGTGAACTCAATGCTACTTTCATTGGAGAGACAAGGCTGCAACGTCGTCGCCTATGCTGATGACGTGGCCATAGCCGTAAATGGGAAGTTTCTATCCACACTTAGAGACATTCTACAGAGGGCTCTCACTATGCTGTCTAGCTGGGCAATTAGTTGCGGTCTGGGGGTAAATCCGACCAAAACGGAACTTGTTCTTTTCACGACGAAGTATAAGTACTGTACTGCACGGTACTGATATCGCCTTCTCTGATGGAGCCATGTATCTTGGAGTATTCCTGGACAGGAAGCTGAACTTCAGACGGAACTTGGAGGAAAGGGCGAAGAAGACGGCTATAGCTTTATACTCCTGCAAAACGGCCATTGGTAAGCGGTGGGGCTTCAGCCCGAAAATTGCTTACTGGATCTACACAGCGGTGGTTCGCCCAATACTGCTTTACGGGGTCATCGTCTGGTGGCCTGCACTAGAGAAGGCCTCTAATACCAACCTTCTTGCAAGGGTACAGAGAATGGCTTCCATGTGTATTACTGGTGCCCTTCGTACCACACCTACGGATGCCTTGAACATCCTCTTACACCTAATACCGTTGGACATATTAGGAAAGCAGTCGGCGGCCTCATCGGCCATTCGACTAAGAAGCACAATACAATGGCGTGGTCATAATTGTGACTATGGAGTGATCCTGAATAACAGGAACTTACCATTGAACGTGGATTACACCACTCCGAGGAGTGTATTCGAACGACACTACCAAACTCTGATACCGACCAGGGAATCCTGGTCAGGGGGGGGTTCCAGGTAGCAGGCGTTCGATAAATTTCTATACTGACGGATCGAAACTGTGTGGTCAAGTTGGTTTCGGAGTCTATCCAAAGGACCTTGGACTAAATCTGGTTCGCAGGTTGCCAGACCACTGCAGTGTTTATCAGGCAGAGGTACTGGCAATAAAGGAAGTTGCTGACTGGTTGGGTCGGAATATTCTGTCTACAACCGCGGTCAACATCTACTCTGATAGTCAGGCCGCGGTAAAATCCTTGGAATCAATGTTCCTGAAAACAAGAACCACCCTTAACTGCCGCACGTCTTTAAATGAGATGGCCAAGCAGTTCGACATCAGACTCATTTGGGTCCCAGGGTACAGGAATATACCGGGAAACTGTAAAGCTGACGAGTTGGCAAGACAGGGCACTACCTTACGGGTTCCAGCGGACTTGGAATGTGTTGGTATACCCCTGGAATCTTGTAGGCTGGAACTTCGGCTTCACACCGCCGGCATAACCGACAACAGATGGGCTAATGGATCAACGTGCAGGATCACGAGACAGATCTGGCCGGCTCTAAATCATAAGCGCACTAGCGCGCTACTATCACTCCCCCGTAGGGAGATTTCAACAGTAGTTGCTGTTATCACTGGGCACTGCCTCATAGGGAGACACGCTGAACGCCTCAGGGTCTCGTCAAATGACTTCTGTCGTAGCTGCATGGATGTGGAGGAGGTGGAGAGCATAGAGCACTTCCTTTGCTATTGCCCGGCGCTCTCCAGAACGAGACTTCGAACATTGGAATCGCCGTTTCTTCACGATCTCTCTGATCTCTCAAATGTGGACATTTCACATATCAGGGGCTTCATCAGGAGCTCAAACTGGTTCTACGGTGGGGACTGAGGGGAACACATATTCGTCCCGTGGTATCACAATGGACCCCAGAGTCTAAGTGTGCTTTTCCTTTGGTTTAGCAGCCACTTTCAACCTAACCTAACCTAACCTAACTAGCATGACATTGCTAGGACTTACATCTACCAATACAACTACACCCACTCATTCTACAACTAATAGCAATACTTTACTGGACCTGTTCTTTGTAAGTGATACACACAATGCATTTAAAATTATAACACGTTACGTGTACGGCAAGCCAAGGTACGATTCCATTTCATCAATTATAACAGCTAAACTCTATGGTTTTCAGTTTGATGAATTACTCAAAAGCAGAGCTTTAATATTTTTACATAAGGTAATCTACACTAAGGAGCCGGAAGAGTACGGAAGTCACCACAAATACACACAAACACTAAGCTCCGCCTTTTCTCCTCAAATGTTCGCTCTATCCTGTTATATGGATGTGAGTCCTGGAACGCTACTGCAACTGACATACAATTCCTGCAAGTTTTTATTAACCATTGTTTGCGGAAAATATTGCGAACATTCTGGCTGAACATAGTTTCTAACCGAGATCTCTGGCAAAGAATAGGCGAAACACCAATTCTCATGGAAATTGCAAAGAGGAAATTGAGCTGGGTTGGCCATATTTTGAGAATATCCCATGGTGATATCTCAAAGACGGCAATTGATTGGAATCCTCAAGGCAGCAGAAGAAGAGGTAGACCCGCTAACACCTGGAGAAGGCAACTAGAATCCGAAATTAAAGAAACGGGAAAAACTTGGTCTGAGATAAGACTAATGGCACAGGACAGATCCCGATGGAAGAATTTCGTTACGGCCCTTTGTTCCAACTTGGAATTATAGGAATCAATATATATATATATTTTAATTAAGCACATTTTTTATTTTTTTTTATCTTTCTTTCAGTCAAAATTAAACTTATGTCTAATATATTTAGACTAAAGTTAATATTTATTTATTTATTATGTCAATGGAATAAATCCTTACAGACCTGTATAAATGATATAATTACATATCTACATACATTGAAACAATTAAATGATTTAAAAATAAAAACAAATAGTTAGGAATTTAAGAAAATAATGATATTATGCTTAATTACATCAGTGTTCAACGAAAAAATCAATCAATTGATAAAGATTATTATAAACACAACAAATTCTTCTAAAAGGATTAGCTAGAGCATAGTTGGTTTGAAAAGATTTAACAAAGAGTGGTTAGAATTGGCGTGATACTCGTTGAGGAACATTAAAAGTTATATTGTTAACAAGAAAGTCAGAACAGATTTCACCATTAATTAGGTTGGTAATTTTAGTAGGTAATTTTATTAATTTAAGTCGATCAACGTATGAAGGTAGATTAATTGCAGAATTCCAAGGTAAGCCACGTAAGCAAAAGAGTAGAAATTGTTTCTGTACAGACTCGATTCGTTGAATATGAATGTTATAGAAGGGATCCCATATTATTGACCCATATTCTAAAATAGGCCTTACAAGAGATGTAAAAAGTTGTTTGGTTATGTAAGGATCAATAAATTCTTTTGCCTATCTTTTAATAAAGGCGAGTGTACCTCTAGCTTTATTAACTGTCATGGTGACGTGAGATACAAAGTTTAATTTAGGATCAAGTAGAATCCCTAAATCCAGAAAAGTGTCAACAAGTTCAAGCTGATATCCGCCCAAAAAGTAGTTAGCAGGAAAAACATTATTTCTAGAAAACGCATACATTTACATTTTCAAATTTAGTTCCATTTGGTTACGGTTACACCACGAAAAGAAATTGTTGAGATCTGATTGAAGATGAATATGATCATTATGTTGACAGTAACTTAAAAAAATTTTAACATCATCAGCGTACATTAAAACGTTGCAAAAATTTATCACTTTTGGAAGATCATTGATGAAAAGGGAGAAAAGAATTGGTCCAAGATGGCTGCCTTGAGGAACACCAGAAGTCACAGTAATATCTTTAGATGACATATTTTTATACATTACACGTTGTGTTCTCTCGGAAAGATATGATTTTATCCATTTAAGGCTTAATGGTGTTAAACCTAATAAATCCAATTTGATCAGTAGAAGGTTATGGTTATGGTTTACTTTATCGAAAGCCTTACTAAAATCGGTGTATACTGCATCTGCTTGTTTTTTCTTGACAAAACCATCGTTAGTTATTGTCGTAAAATGAAGCACATTAGTAACGGTAGAGCATCCTTTCCGAAATCCGTGTTGAAATGGTGACAAAATTGACGATGACTGATAGCACAAAAAATCTGTAATAAATTTCTCGAAAAGCTTAGGGATTGCACCAAGTTTAGCAATACCACGGTAATTAGAAACATCCGATCTATTTCCAGATTTAAATAATGGAATGATGTAAGAGCTCTCCAAAATTTTGGAAAATAACCGTTTTTATTGACGCATTAAACAACAGAGTCAGTGGTGTTGCCAACGAAGTAGCACAATAATTGAGTATAGAACTAGGTACTCCATCAGGTCCATGAGTAAATGACACTTTAAGTTTCTTCAGGCTATTAACAAGTTCTGCCTTATCAATTAGGGGAAAAGATATAGCTTGATTTGTGTTTATTGGATATGAATAGCTGTTGGAACAATATTGAGCAACAGAATATGTACTAGCAAAAAAGTCCGCAAACATGTTACTTATTATAGTATCATCACTAGATTCGACATCGTTAAATTTCATTACAGATGGATAACCAGTAGTTTTTCTTTTTGAATTAACAAAGTTGTAAAATGCTTTAGGATCACGATTGAAATCACGATTATAACTATTTGTAATTTATTTTTCCTTTCTTTTTATAAATTATTTGTAATGTATAACTTTTTTCAACAAATGAATAATTCTATACTGTAATAAGAGACATTAGTCTTGTGTATAGAATTCCAAATTAACAAATACATAAATAACCTTACCTAACATAATATAATATAACATAACATAACATAACCTAACCCATCCTAACTTAACCTATCCTAACCAAACCTAAAAAGTTCTTTCCTTAAAAAAGTAAATTTTCTTAAAAAAGTAGCTTTCTCAAATAAAAAACTTTATCCTAAAAAGCAAAATTTCTAAGAAGAGCTTTTTCTAAAATTTTCATAAGAAAGTAACTATTAAAAAAAAATTCTTTTTTTAAAAATTATATTTTCTTAAAGGCTATATTTGCATAAAGTACATTTTCTTAAAAAAAAAAAACATATTTTCTTAAACAAAAATTTTTTCTTAAGAAAGTACCTTGTCTTAAAAGTACGTTTTCTTAGTAAAACACTTCGTAGTAAAAACATCGGCGTAGAAAAATTCACCTAAGCTTACATTACACAGTGGTAAAAAATTGAATGAAATAGAAAAACCTGGGGAGTGATATTATTTTTCTTGTAGGTCTTGTCGAGTTAAAGAAGATTCCAATAGTGAAATATGCCGGACACCTCCAAAATCCAGGTTTACTGTTAAAAAACCGGTTTTTGTACCTTTGCGCACTTATAAGCCTGTAACTTTATCGATAATGATCCGATTTTCAATTTCTTACTTGATTTGGAAAGAAGAAACTGAGGTCTTTTCTTTATTGTCCAGCAAACACAAATTTTGTAGATTTTTCAAAAAATTTTCAACTTTGGTGACGTTTTTATACATTATTTTATAAAGAAACAATAATACTATTGAATTTATTGAAAAAGTACGTTCATTTACGATTACAACGCATATTTGGGTTTAAAAATAGATAAGTAATTGACTGAGTTATTTAACTTTTCATGAAAACAAAATTTTTACCAAAATGCCTGCACAATGTTTTTGGTGTTGTTTTTATGCACCTTCTATTAAGTTACAAATCACTGTTAGCCTAAACACAACATAGAATTACAACAAATATTTGTAATGAGAGCTTTGCGCATGTAAAATTATTGTTTTTTCTTTTAATATGAGGTTTTGTTAATGTGGTCTTTTTCACTTTGAATCTGTGTATTTAAAAAAACGTTTGGAATTTAATAAAAATAGAGTGCAATTTAAATTAAAATTAAATAAAAAATGTGTGACAATCGTAACAAATTTTGCTATATGTGTTGTTTATTTGCTGATATCAGTCACCGGCGTGATTTTAAAAACAATATTGGAGTGGTAGAAGTGTACAATAAAGTATTTAATCGTTCTTTTGATACTAGTCACTGGTACGAGCCAGAATTTGTTTGTCAATATTGCTGTAATACATTAAAAAAAAAGAAAATTCAACCTTCGCTTATTTTGCACTTTTCTACGCCTATGATTTGGCATCATCAGCCATATCATAAACCAAATGATTGCTATTTTTGTCAAACCGATGTTTTAGGTCACTTTTTTTAAAAACGCGCAAAAACATTAAGTACGCAAATGTTGTAAGTGTTACAAAACCGATACCTGTAAGTAATGATCTACCGACAACGAGCAAATCTGTCGATATAACAGAAAAAGATTTTGAAGAAGAAGAGTTCCTTCCATCCAGATATACAACAACGGAGTGGCATTTTTTGTTAAAAGCTGATTCGACGATCTTGTTCGCGATTTACACTTGTCAAAGCGGCAATCTGAAGTCCTCGGGTCGCGATTAAAGCAGTGGAATTTGGTGGAAAAAGATTTCGTTATAACATCTGGTAGAAAAAGTGACCGGACTTGATTACTTGAAGAAAGTTTTAAGACTAGTTCCAATGACAGTGATCTCGTGTATTGCGTTGATGTTCAAAACTATTTTCGGCATTAAATCACAATTATAATGCAGATGAATGGCGACTTTTCATTGATGGTTCATGTAAAAGTAAGTTTTCTTATAAAAATGTATGACTTTATTTTTATTAATTTAAGATTTGTAATGTAATATCTAGGCTTAAAAGCTGTTTTATTGCATAACCAAAATCAATTACCTTCAGTCCCAATCGCATATGCGACTAATACAACAGAAACTTACGAAGTGATGAAAAATATAGTAATGTTTGTTAGATATACCACCCATAAATGGAAAGTCGTCGCTGACTTAAAGGTTTTGACAATTTTATTTGGTATGCAAGGTGGTTACACAAAGTATCTGTGCTATCTTTGTGAATGGGATAGTCATGCACCGAATCGTTATGATCGCAAAGTATGGCCATCTCGCGAGTCACATAGAATAGGCAGGAAAAACATTTTAAATGACCAACTAGTTAAAGCTGAGGACGTTATTCTGCCACCACTGCATCTTAAACTGGGATACATGAAACAATTTGTAAAAAAATTAGATGTAAACGGCGACGCTTTTTATTTAAATGGTGCGCGGTAAAGAAGAAGATAGCATATATTACAAAAATTCATGACAGCACTGTATTCTTAATCGGACCGGTTTCTGGCATTTCAGCCTTCATCAGCGATTTATTGAACATTGTGATAATTGTTATGTTTTTAATTGAATAGATTGTTTCTATATGAAAATTTTTTTACTTAGGGCGGCCGTGAGGTTTTGAACCATGAACTCGTACTTGCACTCTGTCATCTCAAAGCGGTGTTCCCAAAACTAAGTGAAGCCAAAATAAAAGGAGGTATTAATTAATTTTTTTACATATCTAGTACGTTTTTCATCGTTTTTATCTGTTTTGATAACTTGGTATTTTATTGGATCTCAAATTCGAAAAATTATGAGAGATGCAGATTTCATTAACAAGCTAAGTTCCATTGAAAGATGTGCATGGAAGAGTTTTGTTGCGCTATGCGATAATTTCCTTGGAAATCACAGAAGCGACGACTATGTCACAATTGTCAATGAGCTTTTAAGTGCGTATGGTGAAAGGGGCTGCAACATGTCCATAAAAATTCATTTTCTGCATTCACATTTGGACTTTTTCCCAGATAACCTGGGCCAGTTCAGTGATGAACAAGGCGAACATTTTCACCAGGAAATGGCAACTATTGAAAAACGCTTTGAAGGAAAAAGTAAGATAAAAATGATTTCAGAATATTGCTGGTCACTTAAACGAGAAACTGATGATGCTTGTTAAAAAAAAAAAAAAAAAACGGCCAAGCAAACTCTTTTGAGTTAAATAACCAAAAAAAATTTGTATAAAATGTTTAAAAGTTTATTTTCATGAAAAGTTAAATAACTCAGTCAATTACTTATCTATTTTTAAACCCAAATATGCGTTGCAATCGTAAATAAACGTAATTTTTGAATAAATTCAATAGTATTATAGTTTCTAAATAAAATAATGTATAAAAACGTCACCAAAGTTAAAAATTTTTGAAAAATCTACAAAATTTGTGTTTGCTGGACAATTTCACCCAAATTTCTCAAGTTTTCTTAGATAAATTATATATCATTCGAAAGATCTCAGTTTCTTCTTTCCAAATCAAGTAAGAAATTGATCGGATCATTACCAACAAAGTTGCAGGCTTATAAGTGCGCAAAGATACAAAAACCGGGGTTTTAACCGTAAACCCGGAATCTTGTTTTACTCGATAAGGCCTACAAGAAACATAACATGCGGTCCCAGGTTTTTTGGACTGTCGCACCGTGTTATCTAAAGGTGCTATTAAATGATGTGTTTTGTACATATGTACTGTTAAAATATTCCCACAACAAAAGTTGTACACATCGTGTGATACATAATGAAACATTGTTTATGTACAATACATGAGGAAAGTCACATGTACATTTTTCAATTAGAACAGGTTCTATTTTTGCATGACAAACATATGAAAATACAACACTGCTTGTGGCGAAAGAAAAACAGAGTAAATTATAAAGATTAATATTGAAAGAAAAATAAATTGTTTAATATTAATTAACAATTAAAAAATATATAACTTTTTTTTTAACAATAAATTTTTGTAAATTCACAAATTAAATCAGCTGTGGTTTACATTTAGAGGTTATGTCATACGGAAATACATATGCACGTGTGATAGCAAAAATTATGAATCGTATGTAAAAGACAATTTTGACAGACATGAGGAATTTCATATGGATAAAAAGTGACAGTACATATCGTTACCTTAATTTAGAAAGGACGTAACTGACAATTTTTTTCAAATAGCGTTTTTTCCATATTCGTATAGAAAAACATGAAATACATCGTTACTGAAAAAATTAGTGTGCTTTGAAAAAAATTAATGGTTTTATAAGCAATTTCAAAAAGACGTAACTGATTTCAAAAAAAAAATTAGTTTTAATGTAAATATGCTTTTAGTAGGCATTGTATTTCTTAATAGTTGAATGTTTAGTTTGAATTCCGGAATGCTTATGGGAGAGAGAGGCGGAGTAGACAAACACCATGTTGCTTTATTTTGTTGGTGTTTTCAGTCATAATGTAAATGTGCTCTTAGTAGGCATTGCATTTCTTAATAGTTGAATGTTTAGTTTGAATTCCGGAATGCTGAGTCAGTGTAAGTTTCATTTGTGTACAGAGCGGTCAGAAGTAAACTGTAGTGTTCGAATAAATAAAAATTATAACTAAAATGGACTGTGTGAATGAAAACTCAAATGGTGAAAATGAAAGTCCAGATGATGTTACTCGCAAGAGAAAAAAAATTGCAAACAAACTTGAATGGAAGGGTGTAGCAAATAGAAATAATCGAATGAAAGGTGTACAATATACGGGTATGGAGAACAATAATATTTCCGAAAAGCCTTGTAGAAAACTTGGCGTAGCGTGCTCATCTAAATATTGTGAAAAAAGTGTCGCACGAAACTGTTTAAAATTTACGGAGTCCATGCGACCAGAAATTTTCGGTGCGTTTTGGGAGATGTCTTGGGACCAGAAACGATTGTATGTAACCAACCTTGCAAAATTCGTAGAAAAAAAAAAGAATTTTCTCCGAAAATTCCAGACGATCCAACTCAATTGAATATTATTTGAGATATGAATCAAAGCGATTACAAGTGTGCCATACAATGTTTCTTTCGACATTGGGATTACACGAAAAAATGGTTCGAAACTGGATCGGTACCTGCGGAAAACACGGCACGCAGATAAGTCCTGAAAAATCGTCATACGAGCGTATCCAATTGAAAAAAAACACATCAACTGGGAAAAAAAAATGAACTGCGACGAGCCTATCTAAAGAAATTCCTGGATGACTTGCCTAAAATGGAGTCCCATTATTGCAGGAAAAATACTAAAAGACTTTACTTTGAAGGAAATTTTTCGTCGTATCAAGAACTGTACAATCTTAACGAGTACCAATGTGAAGCTAATAACGAACATTCAAACATGAAAATGCCATATCCCATCTTTTCAACTATTTTAAAAGAATCAAACCTATCAATATTCAGACCTAAGAAAGATGAATACGATGTCTGTGTGCAACATAAAGTGAAAAATTATCCGGATGAAGAATATGAAAAACATAGAAGGTAAATAGAGCTGATGCGCCTAGAAAAACGCAATGATATAATAAACGCTGAGGATGGATTATGTGCAACGTTTTGTATGGATACCCAAGCTGTAAAATTGGTGCCTCAGTTAAATGCAAGTGCAGCGTATTTCAAAATGAAGTTACAGGTCCATAACTTCACGATATACAATGTCGTGACACATGAGTCATACAACTACGTATGGGATGAAAGTGATGGTCAGCTTGTGGTATCAGTGTTTGCAAAATGCATTATAAAGCATTTGAAATGTTTCATAGCTAAATCGCCAGAAATTCATCACATAATCATCTATTCAAAATAGAAATGCCATTTTATCAAATGGTTTGCTGGCTTTCTGTGCTGAAACCAACATTAATATCGAGCAAAAGTATTTAGTTAGTGGACATACCCAGATGGAGTGTGACGCTACACACTCTCTTATTGAAAGGAAAGTTGGTAAAAAGCAGCTAAATCTTCCATCTCAATTTGTGCAACTCATCCGAGAGGCAAGAAAATCTCCATCACCGCTACAGGCAATCCAACTGGATTATACTTATTTTCAAGACTTTGAAAGTATTCCTAAGAAATACTCATCCATTCGGCCAGTGAGAACAATTTTTGGGATGGAAATGTTTATAGTAAACACAAATCAAACTTTGAATTTTCAGGTAAACGCCAAGGGGATCCTACCGTAAACATGCTGAGGGCTTTGGCATACGACCCTTCTGAAGTAATATATTTTAAGACAGATATATGTAAGGAATATGAGCTTTTGCCACAAAGAGTAAACACACGCCTTGTACCCACAGCTCCAGGCAGATTGTATGAAAACAAGATACCAATATCCAAAAAAAAGTGGGATAGCTTACAAGACCTAAAAAAGATGTTACCTGCAGACTGTCACGCTTTTTATGAAAATTTACCTTATAACAATTAATTAAAGTACCTTTTATATTTTTCTTTATTCAAATCTATTCATTTTACTGAAATAAATCTTAATTTTTGTTAAAACTTGATTTTTAAAATTAATTTGACTAAATGTAAACGTTTTACAAAAGCCCTAACTAACATTTTTTTTTCAAACAATTGAAAATCAAAAGGCCCTATGTAACATAACATTATCAAATGCTGAAAAAATACAAAAAAATTTTGCACGCAATATTCGCCTCTGTTTTTTTATTCAAACTGCATCAAAACTTTTTTAAAATATCTGAAATTCTGACATATATTCAGTTTTTTCCTCCTCATGTAAAATTTTTCAGATGTCAGTTACGTCCTTTCTAAATTAAGGTAACGATATGTAAAAAAACACATCGTGTAACAGCATCTTAACTTAAACCTAGGTATGGTTTAGTGAAATTTTTTACTTTGTCGATTGTAAACATTTCGCACGATCATAAGTTGTTGAATTACGGCCCACTCAACTTTGCCGCATAACTTGTAAAATATTAAAATGTGTACGTGTAAATGCATGTAGATGAATACAATATATATGTATGTGTTTCTTTAGAGTGTAAGTTGTGTTTTATTTGTGGTCACTCGTTGAAAACAAATATATATTTGGTTTGTCTACGGCAAAAAAATAATAAACACTTTGCTCAAATAGAGTACGATATTTCAAAAAAAATAAAAAATTAATCACACAAGTTTATCTCTAGGCAATTTTTTTATGAACGCATTTCGCCTTTTTAAATTGAAATATATATGTATACTTTTTTATCATAGTATATTTTTATGTAGTTTGTTTGTAATGTGCGTGCGTTTGTGTGTGTGTATGTATAACCCATTGTTTTAAAATTTTTTTTTTTTGTCATATATCAATTTTAGGTTTAAATGACTGATGGTTTTTAATAATATTTTTTTTTTCTCAGTTGGGACCCATTTATGTCAGTCTTCATTAAATAATGGCTTAATGTGTTCGTGTGTGTGTTTGAGTTTTAAACAATTTGCATGAATTGGTTTTATAATTTATAAATGATGTATCATTGAAACATACAATTTTAGCAAATTAGTAGAGCATGAAGTGAAGTATGGATTTAATATTATCTATAAACTGTGTAATGCAGAGGTAATTTTTCAATTAACATTTATTTTTGTTCAAAAAATTTTAAACATGTTTCGGCAGGAATGTAAGTGCGCATATTTTCAATAGCATGAGTTATGTTTATTAATTGAAATATTTGTTGAGATTGTTAGAAATTTAGCATGGATATGAATTTGCATTTTGCAGTTAGTTTTTTTTTTAACATAAAGTATGTTGATTTGTTGTTTCGTAAATATTTGAGTGAAAAAATAAATGAGGAAATACGAACCGTTGTAAAGACATAGTGTAGCTAGCTTTAGATATATAAAATTTCTTGCAAACCCTTCCATTACTCTTTTTAATATTTCACGCTGCAATTGACGATGTTATTTGTGATTGGCAGTCATTAACCATTTTAATAAATTCTTAAAAATGAATACACAGCCACGACTAAAGTTTTGATTTTGAAAAACGCAACTTGGAAGAGGAAATTAAAAAGAAAATAACAAAAGTTTATTGGGATATTCTTTATAAATAATAAAATATTGGACATCTAGATTTATTACATTGAGGCAGTTTTCAACAAATTTATCACCAAACGTCATTCCGGTTTCATACTCAAGATTTGTGTTAAAGTGGTGCAAGATGAGTTTTTGACTATCCAGTTACTCTTGTACCAAGGTGTCAAAGATGTAGCATGAGTTGAAAAACGATTACGAAAAGTTATCGATCCCATCTGCGCACGAAAATGGTAGAGATAGCAGGAGTAATGAGGGTATTAGAAGTGATTATTGTAAGTTGGAAACTAAGTCCAATGATTTTTGCATCAGCCGCCACACTCACAAGATCACTGGCAATTTGTTGAAGACTTAAATGAAGTAACATGAGTTGAAAACGAGGCCTGGAACGAGCGGTTCAGCTACCACTGACTAAATACCATTACGGAAAAGTTAGTGGGCAAGGGTGTTGGGTTGAAGAAGAGTCCAATAGCGAGGATAAGGCGAAGATAATTTGAAAATCGAGTTCGGAACGTTGTTGATATCAGCCTTACCTCCCTGATAGAGACAATCGGTAAGAATGAGCTTAGTGGATGGAAGATGAAACATGAGTTGGTTAACGAATTCAGAGGGCTACTAATATCATCTTGCATGTGCAAACATAGGAATGACAGAGGTAGCAGGAAGAAGGATTGTAGTAGTCGAAAGTGTTATCAAGAAGTGTTTTATTGAGATTGAGGAGCATGAGTTGAAATCGGTATGTCGGTATGAAAGATATGATGTGAAACATGAGTCGGATGCAAGAGTGCTGATTCAGACGAAGCGCGCGTTCTTGCAAGTACTGCTAATGATCGACCAGGAAGCGGTGAATCCTGAAAAATGACTTTTTTGGGAACGGCTCCTCGGGGAGTTTCGTGGTGGCTGTGGTGGCCCAATATTACGGGAAGAACATAGCTCGCCATGGAGTTGTGTTCAAATGGATATTGCGACCCACACAGTAAAAGGGTTTTAGATCGGCCTGACCCAATAACGAAGGGTGAAGTGTATGCCAAACAGAACTCTACAAGTTTGTCATCTGTATTATCTGGGGCGTTGGTGGACGCATAGAATCCTAATCGAGTGTTAAGAGCAACGAGGAGTTAAGTCGTCGAGACAGGTATCCACGTTAAACGTCAGGAACTTATCCACTTACTCTTATGAAGACATTTAATAAATTATTTTTCTTATCCTTATGTCGTACCACAAAATGAAACTCAGCAACTTTTCTGTACGAAAATATAAAGGTAAAATTTGCTTGGCAGTGGCAACGGTGTCCTGATTTTTTCTTAGTATCTCATAAAGACAATATACATGGCATAAGATGTAACAACCGTACTCTGACGTTTTCATATAATGTGCCTTACAAAAAGGAAATGGTATCGTATCATCCACCATCCAATGTATTACACGCAACCGTACAAGTATTTAAGGCCAACGAAAAGATGCGACTTTTTCAGATGGCAAAAATCAAAGGTACGGATTTTGGGAAACCTTTTGGATATGAGAAAGCTGCCTAAAAAGTGAATTTTCCGAAAATAACACCTTTTCGTTAAAAAATTTATGTTATTAAATAAGTACCTTTACTTAAAAGAACCTCCCACAAAAAAGTACCTTTTCTTAAAAAAATAATTTCCATAAAAAGTACATTTTCTTTAAAGAGTAGCTTTTCTTCTAAAAGTAGATTTTCCGAAAAACCTAAAATCACTCAAAAAATTCTTTACTTTAAAAAATTCATCTCTATGTGAAATATTGCATTTACTTAAAAATTATGTTTTCGTAAAAAGTATTTTTTCTTAAAATACTTTTCTTAAAACATTAGCTCTTCATAAAAAAGTAATTTATTTACATAGGAGTTTTCTTTAAAAAAGGTATTTTTCTTAAAAAAATTATTTTTTCTATTAAACAATAATTTTTTTAAAAAGTATCTTTTCTTAAAATAGTAAATTTTTTGAAAAAGTTTGTTTCCGTAAAAAGTACCTTTCCTTAAATCAGCAGTCTTCCTTAAAAAGTAATTTTCGTGAAAAAATACTTTTTCTAAAAAAATAACTTTTTCTTAAAAACGCATGTTCTCTTAAAATAGTAAAATTTCTTGAAAAAATTTATTTTTTAAAAAAGTATATTTTCTTAAAAAAAAAAATACCTTTTAATGATTGAGTTTGAAATTGTTCAGGCTCAAGATCAAATGTTTTTACTTTAAATAAAGCAAAAGCATTAGCACATTTGTTCCAAAAATTGATCTATATTCTGCATGACAGGTTATACAGCTGTTTCGGGAAACAAACTTTGAAACAAATATGTTTTGTATACGAGTACACATTGCATACTACAATATACTATATATTTGTTTCAAAGTTGTTCTATATTTTAGTTTGTTATATTGGAAGAGGCTTAAATAGTATAACTTTTGCTTGAATTCTCATTTGGTTGTTTTCAGCAAATATATATGAATTTAACTTTTTACCAAACAAACTATTATCTACTGCTTTTGGTTACTGATGAGGGTTGGTGACTCTTCCCGAAACAGCTGTATAACCTGTCATGCAGAATATAGATGAATTTTTGAAACAAATGCGCTAATGCTTTTGCTTTATTTAAAGTAAAAACATTTGATCTTGAGCCTGAAAAATTTCAAACTCAATCATTAAATTGATGAAGATCGAAAATAAGATTTTTTATTTTTATAAAAAACTAGCTAATACCCACTACTTCGTTAGCGGACATTTAAGTTACATTTATTCGTTTGTACAGTATATTATATTAAAAATGCCCCTTTACTGGACTTTGATGTTATGTATTCGGAAAGGCATGTTTTTCCCCTGGTTTTACTCCAATTCAATATTTTTTCCATTTTTCTTAATTTTTTCTGCCTTAAAGTCTGAAATTCCAAAACAATGCGAGAAGCTTTTCTGTTTCGTGTTACAAACTTAAGTGATTGTTAATAATCTGAATTTGCGTATTGATGCTACCAATGAAAAACAACAATAACAATATTGTAAGACAAATTCAGCAGTACCGTTGGTACAGCGCGAGTCATTATGTTAGGGTATGCATACAATGTGTAAAATCTCAAAACAATGCGAGAAGCTTTTCTGTTTCGTGTTACAAACTTAAGTGATTGTTAATAATCTGAATTTGCGTATTGATGCTACCAATGAAAAACAACAATAACAATATTGTAAGACAAATTCAGCAATACCGTTGGTACAGCGCGAGTTAATATTTTAGGGTAATATCTAAGCAGATTAAGAATATTGTAAAAATATTAATGTGACAAATTCAGCAACACCGTTGATGCTTTGTGGGTCATTAGTTAAGTGACATCTCTCAGCAAACTCAATTTTTAAAAACACGAAATTAAATTTTGATTTATTTAATTTCAAACGAATAAAATCTCTCATTTGAATTAATAGATATTGGAAAAAGTGGTAGTCAGTCTACAATTTCTAACAATTTTCCAAATACATTGTGTATCAATTTATTCCAGTAATACGAAGGAAACCCAGGAGACTTTTACCCTTTTTGTCCCTCCCGGTAGGATAGCCTATAGCACTCAGTGATAACGTAGCTTTCAACAGGTGAAAGAAATGTTGAAATCGGATAAGTAGTTTAGAAGATCCGTAAAGGGGGAGACTTTTCCTCTTTTTGCCCCTCCCGGAAGGATAGCCTATAGCACTCAGTGATAACGTAGCATTCAACTGCTGAAAGAAATTTTGAAATCGGATAAGTAGTTTAGAAGATCCGTAAAGGGGGAGACTTTTCCTCTTTTTGCCCCTCCCGGAAGGATAGCCTATAGCACTCAGTGATAACGAAGCATTCAACTGGTGAAAGAAATTTTGAAATCGGATAAGTAGTTTAGAAGATCCGTAAAGGGGGAGACTTTTCCTCTTTTTGCCCCTCCCGGAAGGATACATAAAAACCTTGGTATTGACGTCACCTTTCATGAGAAGTTTACAGAATTGAAATCGGTTCAGGCATTACAGAGAACATCAATGCCAAACACAATGCTCTACATTTTTATATACAGTGGTGTGAAAAATAATAGAGCCACCCCCAAACCTCAATTTCAATACTTAAAAATTTGTACAGATAATAGTTTTCTTTAAACTTTTTTGTTGTTTTTTATTAGGTATTATTATAATATAAAAAAACATAAATTAAATATTTGAATTCATTGCTCTAAAAATTTAAATAAACAAAAATTCGGTATATACATTTATTTCCTCTGTGAAAAGAAATAGAGCCATCTAAACAAACCTTCTAAAATTATTAAAAAGAAAATATAAATAATATGTTTAATAAAATAATTGCTTACATAACTGCTTTTATTACCTCAGTACTTAGTAGAACTGCCATTATTTTTTATTACTGCGAAGCAGCGCTTCGGCATAGAGTCAACTAACTTTTGACAAGTCGTGACTGGAATATTCTTCCATGCAGTTTCAACCATTGTCCACAGCTCGTCTTTATTTGATGGATTCTTTCCTCTAAGACATCTTTTAACCTCGCCCCACAAGTTTTCGATGGGATTTAGGTCTGGTGACTGTGAAGGCCATCCCAAAACCTTCACATGATTGCCCCTGAACCATGCCTTTGCCAACTTCGATGAATGTTTTGGATCATTGTCCTGTTGGAATATCCATTCAAGTGGCATTTCCCACTCAGCATAAGGCATCATGACCTCTCTTAAAATATTTGTATAAAATTTTGCATCCATTATTTCCTGTATGCGATATAAGGGCCCGACTCCATAATATGAAAAGCATCCCCATACCATAATATTACCCCCTCCATGTTTAACGGTTTTTATGGTATATTGAGGACAAAATTCTTTATTTTTGGGTCTCCGAACTTGAAGAGAACTTCGATCCGAGTTAAATAAATTTACTTTGGTCTCATCCGACCACAAAATATAACGCCATTTAGATAAGGGCCAATTTATGTGTTCCGTTGCGAATTCAAGTCTTTGTTTTATGTTGCGCTTTGATAGAAAAGGCACTTTACGTGCACTTCTTGCTTTTAAATCATTTTAAAGGAGCATAAGCTGTATTGTAGAAGTATCCATATCGAGTTGATATTGCTTTTTAAGGGCGGATGACGTCACAAAGGGTCCCGTTTCACGTGACGTAGTATTTTTCGTTTTAAATTCTCAGATATTTTGGTTTTTCTTCCTCTTGTTTCTTGTTTCTCTTCATACTTTATAGCATTTTCTACCATTTTCTTCGAACATCCAATAATTTCAGCTATTTTTCTTTGAGATTTACCTTCTTGATGAAGCTTTTTTTATTAATTTCCGGCCCTCCACGCTACAGTGTTTTCCTCTGCCCATTCTGTTAACTAATTTTACAATATTTTTTTAAAATTATAATAGAAATAAGATAGTCTGTCGTTTTACTCACTTTTTCAAAAACAAAATGAAAAGAATTTGCTCTTTACTTTAATATTATCTTTTTAACTTTAAAATTGGCTCTATTTTATTTCACACTTGTTTCTCTTCAATTTATGTACAAACACTGATATAATTAGAAATGTTGCTTCAATTACAGACAAAATAACGGGATTACAATAAGAAAGAGACTTACTAACAATGCATAAAAAAACTTTTTCCAAAAACAAATTGGTCAAGGTTAAAAAAACTTTCAATTTATGGAAGAGCAAGTGGCTCTATTATTTTTCACACAACTGTATATAGATAATAAAATTAAAATTACCTTCTCTTAGAAAAGTACCCTCTCTTAAAAATAACTTTTCTTAACAAAGTATAATTTCTTAAAAATATCCTCTTTTAAAAATAAGTTTATTTTCTTAAAAAAGCACGATTATTTAAAAAAAATAATTTTTTCTTAAAAAATTACCTTTTCCTAAAAAATATATTTTCGTATAAAATATTTTTTTTTTAAGTAGTATATTTTCACGAAAAGGTATGTTTTCTTTAAAAAGTAAATTTTCTTAAAAAAATACCTTTTCCTAGAAAGGTACCCTCTTTCAGAAAAGTAACCTCTCTTAAAAAATACCTTTTTTTTGAAAAATTTAATTTCTTACGAATATCCTTTTTTAAAAAAGGTTATTTTCATTAAAAAGATTATTTGCTTTAAAAATTACGTTTTCTTAAAAAATGCCGTTTAAAAAAAATGACTTTTTTTAAATTATTTTCTTATTTTCTCTTAAAAACCACAATTTTATAAAAAATTTACCTTTTCTGAATAAATTACCATTTCTTAAAAGAGTAAATTCTTTCGAACAAGGATGATTTTTTTAAAAGGGAAAATTTTCTCGAACAAGGATGATTTTTTTAAAAAGGTACCTTTTCTTAGTAAAGTACCTTTTCTTAAAAGCAGCGTTTTAAAAAAGCACTTACTCTAGAATATTTAGGTTTTCTTAGGAAAATATTATATTTTAAAAAACTCCGTTTTAAAAAGTATTTTTTTCTTAAAAAAGTACGTTTTCTTAAATAAACACTTTTTTTTTAAATGCACTTTTTTAAATGTACATTTTCTGGCAAAAACTACTTTTTCCAAAAAAACTTTTTTAAAATATAGTTCCTTTTCTTAAGAAAGCACAACCTTTTCCTCAAAAAAGCTATTTGTTAAAATAGTAACTAGTTCCAAAGTGTACCTTTTTTTTAAAAAAGTGGCTTCCTTATAAAACTAAATTTTCGTAGGAAAGTACCTTCCTTCAAAAATTACATTTACTTAAATGATAACGTTTTCTTAAAAAAGGACCTTAACGAAAAAAGTACCATTTCTGAAAAAAGTACGATTGTTAAAAAAATAAATTTTTCATAAAAAATAGTTTTTTTTTTAACAAAATACCTTTTCGCGAAAAGGTATCTATTTTAAAATAGTACAGTTTCTTAAAAAAGTACATTTCCTTAAAAAAGTTAACTTGCTTAAAAAAGAACTTTCGTAAAAAGTACCTTTTCTTAAAAAAGTACGTTTTCTCTAAAAAAAAGTATTTTTTTTTCGTAGAAAAGTACTTTAAGTAATTTTCTTAAAAAATTAATTTTTTCTTAAAAAATTTCTTTTTTCAAATCAGTTTTTATAGCCTATACCACTATGTGGTTTGGGTATAATGACTTTGTGCTGCTGTTTGTAACAACCAAAAATATTTGACCTAGACCCATCTTTAATTATACCGATCGAATCAGAATCACTTTCTGAGTTGATTTAACAATGTCCGTCCGTCCGTCCGTCCGTCCGTCCGTCCGTCCGTCCGTCCGTCCGTCTGTGTGTCCATGTAAACTTTGTAATCAAACTGCAGGTCGCAAATATGAATATATTTTGATGAAATTTGATATATAAGCTTCTGTCGGCCATGGGATGAACGCTATTGAAATTTGTGAGAATCGGTCCATGTTCAGACCTAGCCCCCATACAAATTACCCATATGAAATCGACATAAATTGCCATAAGATCCAAATTGTCATATAGATCTTACTCAAATTGGGTTTGTATGCGTTCATTACATCTATTAATAAGTAGTCCAAAAATGATCCCTTTGACCCCATATAGAGCTGCTTCCCGATCTTCACTTAAATCTATTAAAAAACAAAAATATTGCACTGATTCTTCTCAAATTTGGTTTGTATATATTTTTGCAAAATACAAGAGACTTTACCAAACATGACCAGGATCGGTCCATTTTTGGACCTAAGCCCTATATAGATATAGCATCCGATATGAACTTTTTCATATCTGCAGCCAAAAAAATTAATAAAAATCCCACTCAAATTTGGTTTTTGCTTATTTTCTATATCCAGTTAGTTGGGCCTAAGAGATAGGGTTTCTAAACGCATGGTATAGGGTATCGTAAAGTCGGTCTAGACCGACTATAATTTTCTTACTTGTTCTTCTTAAGAAAGTACTTTTTCTTAAAATGTCACCTTTTCTTGAAAAAGTGCATTTTATTAAAAGATTGCTTTTTGTTAGGTTGTCTTAAAAAAGTAAATTTTCTTAAAAAAGTGGCTTCCTTAACTTTTTTAAAAAGGAAACTGTTTTAGTAAAGTACTTTTTAACAAAGGTACTTTTTTATATTTTTGATTTTTAATATTTTTATACATTCTTAAGTTTACCAAAAATCCTTAACAGAAAAATAAGTATACATATATGTATCTACATACGTAGAAAGAAAAGACATTCAAAAATAACGATTGTTTGTATATCTTCTGAGATTAAAACGAAGTAAAAGCTGTACGGTATGAAAACTGATTTTTAACCACACTGCTTCTAGGCCTGACTTTAAGCGAGTATGTTAAAGCGCTGACCAAAAAGTGCAAGTACGAGTGTATATGAGATAGACACAAGTTCAAACCTCACGGCCGCCCTAAGTTGAAAAATTTTATATAGAAACAATATATTCAATTATAACAATTATCACATGTTCAATAAAATCACTGATGAAGGCTGAAATGCCAGAAACTAGTTTGATTAAAAGTTAGAGTGTAGTTCTGAATTTTGGAAATATATGCTTCCTTCTTCGCTACCACGCCCCATTGAAAAAAAGATTATATTTACTTTTTTATTCTTGAATTCAACCTTTCATTTATAAATTGGGAACAAATACAAACTCAGTAATAAAATTTGGAGGAAGGGTAGAAAGATGAAAGATTATCAGCAACAACATATACTTAAATTAAAAACAACTAAATGAAAACAAGTAAGAAAATTATAGTCGGGCTAGACCGACTATACGATACCCTATACCATGCGATAAGAGACCCAATCTCTTAGGCCCAACTAACTGGATATAGAAAATAAGCATAAACTAAATTTGAGTGGGATCTTTATTAATTTTTTTGGCTGCAGATATGAAAAACTTCATATCGGATGCTATATCTATATGGGGACTAAGCCCAAAAATGGACCGATCCTGATGATGTTTGGTAAAGTCTCTTGTATTTTGCAAAAATATATACAAACAAAATTTGAGAAGAATCAGTGCAATATTTTTGTTTTTTGATATATTTAAGTGAAAATCGGGAAGCAGCTCTATATGGGGCCTATGACTAAGAGTTGTCCCAGAGGGATCATTTTTGGACTACTCATTAATGGATGTAATAAATGCATACAAACCCAATTTGAGTAAGATCTATATGACAATTTAGATGTGATGGAATTTATGTCGATTTCGGTTATTTGTATGGGGGCTAGGTCTGAAAATGGACCGATTCTCACCAATTTCAACGGCATTCATCCTATGGCCGATAAGAGCTTATATACCAAATTTCATCGAAATATATTCATATTTGCGACCTGCAGTTTGATTACAAGCTTTACATGGACACACAGACGGACGGACGGACGGACATCGTTAAATCGAATCAGATAGTGATTCTGATTCGGTCGGTATAATAAAAGATGGGTCTAGGTCAAATATTTTTGTTAGTTACAAACAGCAGCACAAAGTCATTATACCCAAACCACATAGTGGTATAGGGTATAAATACTGCTTCTGGAAATATAGTTTTCAAAAGTAAATATGGTATGGATGACCTTTGACATTTAATAAACACAAAAACAATTCTTTAGCCAATTTAAAGGCAATTCTAATTTCAAAAGATACCCTAACTGAGCTGGCAAATAAACATATTTAAAAGAGTTTTTGATTAATTTTTCATTTTTCATGCCACCATATTTTAAGTTTTAAAGCCAGAAACCAAAATTTTTAAATATTTCTTATGCCGCGTATTTTTTTTTTCTAAAAGTATAGCATTTTTTTTTAGACTTTTTATAAAATCTGTAATTTTTTTCATATATATTAAATAATTCTGGCATGATCTCAAAATTTTTTCATCGAAGTCTTAATAGTAACAATGGCATTTTTAGCTCATTTTTTTTAAATATTTGTTGACAGTTGCTTCCTTGTGGGAGTACGTTATTGAAACACAACGAAATTCTAGTAGAGACAAATTTCAAAAATTTAAAGTATGAATTCACCAAACAAATTTCGGCTTGAATAATTTTTTCGGAATAAAAACTTAATAAAAAAAAGTCATTGTGGTTTCTTTTGTATGTTCAAATAGTTCATTAACATACATATATATATGTGTACATAGGTATGTGAAAGTATTCTTTCTATTATTGAAACTTGTTATATGCTTAGAAAATGTTCTTAAGGAATTTTCTCCATTTCCATTAACTATGCAAAATATATTTTGTGGTTTTAATTTGTTTCCAAATATCACAACATACAAGTAAAACGAAGATAGTAACTTTTTCTTTATAATAAACTTTGTTTCATATGAGAAATAATACAACAATAACAACAACAGCAAAAAAAAAACAAAAACAATATGTGTTCGAATGAAAAAAAGCAATCAAACTTTTATAATAGCATAAGATAATTGTTTCTGTAAATTGATAAGAACTCTTGCTATACAATTCTTTTATTTTATGTTTATAAAACTTTTGCTGGTTAAGGAGAAATCAAAAGCAATTTGATTGCTTTGCATGTAGAAAATTTCATTAAAATTTTCTGAAAAAATTTTTTTGATTTCTTTGCTTTAATTACAATATAAAAATATTTAACTATACGTTGCAAACTTTACAAAGATATTGATCAAATTATATATTCACCACAATCAGTTACTTTGCTTGGACAATGTGAATTTTGTATTCCCAAACACTTTTTTCAAGCAGGAAATTCAATACTTTTAAAATTACGTTACGAAAACAGTTTTAATAATTAAAATTTATTTATTTTCCAATAACACCACAATTACTCCATTGGTCAAATGTTGTTGGTGGTTGTTGGTTAAAGCCAATATGAACACAATAAAATTGAACATGGAAATTAGAACCGAATGTCCAGCCATAATTGTGAAAGTAATCTCTAAAAGCAATAGAAGTTACAACAGTAAAGTTATACTAATAAACAGAATAAAATATATGTTATCAAAAATAATATTTACAAATTCATTTGCATATGACACTGCTAATTGTTAGAGAAAATTTTATAAAATTTTACATGAATTACAAACCAAAACCGCCAGTACACTTGTTTCTATAGAAAAATGTGGTCGACAATTGGATAAACCAAAACAATACTAAAAGAACATGAAAAATAATAACGCGAAACATCAGCCCGGTAGCTATGCTATATTATTTGAAATATATATTTCCCCTAAAGTTAGTTTTGAATAAGAAAAATACATTTTATATAATTTGCTCTTTATGTAACCTTTGATATGTTAACTTCACTTTTTACCTAAAATCCTTTAAATATCATAGAGAAATTATAATTACATTTTGTTACCTTTAAGCATATGATTATAATTTTAATATTATTTCCTCTCTTTTTTTTTTTGTTGTTCAAGCATAATACATAAATAAATTAAACGAAACATAATTCAAATATAATGCAACATCTGAGAAAAAAAACACGAATGTTTATGTAAAAAGCCAGAGAAGATCTCAGAAATGACTTTGAATGCCAGCAGATATGTAAATTATATACAAATGAAAACTGATGTTTTTTTAATACTACTGTTCCAAGCAGTTGTTATAAGTACATATTGTGTTGTAGCAACGTTAACAGAGAATGCTCATTAATCACAGCATACTTTCAGGTAACTTTATACATATATATTTTTATTTATTTTTTTATTCTTATTTTTATGCACATGTAGACAGGTAATAAAGTATAAAAACATTAAGTTAATACACACATGTACATTAGGGTGGCATTTGGATGCTTTTTATTTATAAAAATTTGGAGTTCAAGAGTTAAAGTAAGGAGCTACATATCAGGAGTTTCAAAAGCATTCAAATATTTTTAATTTTTTATTCTTTATCAATTAACCAGTATGCCCTTTCGTGCTTCGCTATTACTTGCCGGCACTTATTGACATGTAAATTTTCATAATGAACTTTTCCTGTGAAGTTTGTTTTGTGCAATTAAATTTTATATTTTATTTATTTTATATATTTTTATTTCAGTGCTTGTTGTAAAAATTATGAAATTTTTTGGTGTTCCTACTCTGGAGCAAGATAGATATAGCTGCCCATTAGAAAAACATGGATTTTCCAATATAAATCTGACAACACTTAACGATTGGCCGTGAATTTAGAATATCATTTGCCAATTTTTTAATTTAGCGATTTTTGATGTTGGCGATTTCTGATTTTGGTGATTTTTTTGTTTTATTTTATTTTGCGATTTTTGTTTTTCGGGATTTTGGATTGGCGATTTTTTAAATTAGCGATTCCGCAAAAATTTGTCACGACTACTCCACATTGGTACTTAATGTACAAACAATTTTCATACAAATTTCTTTTAAGTATGAAAAATAATATAAAAAAAAACGAAACAATAAGATTTGTTTTTTTTTTTTTGGTTTTTATTAACAAAAAAAAAAAAAAAAAATACAACACATTATGAAAAATAGAATATTGATTTTAGACCAAACTCATTTGTTTTATTTATTATAGAGTGTACGTAGAGCTTTTTTGGTCAATTTTATTAAATGTAAAATAAAAATTCTTTATTCTTTATATCCCGACGTTTCGTTGAGTTTACTCGTATACTGCAATATTTTAAAGATTCATTGCTGTCTATGGTTTTAATATCACTGTCCAACAGCATATTTGGAACAGAATAGCGACCCTATAATTCTGAAAGGTTATGTTGAGTAGATCATTTTTGTAGAACAAACTTATGGTCCAGCACGTCTGAGTATTTTTTGACAGTGGGTCAAAGTTTTAATTTTTTGGTCAAAGGGAGCATTATACTTTATGAAAAAAATGGTGTAAGTTAATGTCTGAGAGAATTCTTATGATCAGAGTTGTATCGTGGAATTGTATGAGGATTATTTTTGTGGAAGATCTTAACCCTCTAACTGGTCTCTTCATGGGTCAATTTGACCCTTTTTGCGAGAAAATCAAAAAATATCCTTTAAAAAAGGGCATTTAAGGATTAAAATATTCTACGAAAATGTTTGCCGAAAAATTTCAGTGGGGGTCACCAAAGACACCATTGTTGTAAATAAAGCTCTTTATGCTTAATTAGTAAAATTATACACCAACATATACAAAACAGGTAAAAACGGCGTCCAGTTCGGCCGGGCCAAACACTGAGTTCTCGCGTCTAGTCAGCTGTGACTTACAAATCGGGTGTGATATTTATTAAAATTAATAATAAAAAATAAAAGAAAAAAATTCAAGCATAATTGAGCTACTAAGCAGTACATATCGGGTGTGACTTTTACTAAAATTAATATAAAAAAAGAAAAATTAAAGCTTAAATAAGCATGGCGGATTCTATTTGCAAATTAAGAGATTGGTTCTGTTTTATTTGTGGACATTTTACGCACCATCAAAGCAGAAGAAAGATATTGCCTACAATTGAAGAACCATATTTTCTTTTTTTTGGAATATGATTTTTATCTGAAGCTTGGATACCAAAAACCGTATGTACTACTTGCGAAAGTGGTCTTTTGACCTGGTACAAAGGTACTAAGGCGCTGCCATTTTCTGCGCCTATTACATGGATTGAACCTGAAGATCACAAATCAGATACATGCTATTTCTGCTTAAATTACAAATTTGGTAGAAGCCAAAGGCACTACGCGACAATGACATACGAAGCAACAAATAATGTAATTTTACCAGAAGTGCGCTGTGAAGGTGTTCCGGTTCCTCAACCGCCTACACGTACATTTTCGGCCAATATGACAGTCGCCAATACAGAAATAACAGCGACGGTTGAAAACATATCAGATATAAGTTACTTGCCTCTTGATAGTTTAAACATATGTCCTAATTTGGTAGACCAAGCTTATTTTGAAGATCTTGTAATGTAAGAGACTTAGGACTAACAAAAGAGAAAGCTGAAATATTATGTTCCAGATTGAAAAACAGGAATTTGATAAATGCCGATGTAAAAGTTACATTTCCAAGAAAAAGACACGCCGATCTGGAAAGTTATTTTAAAAAATCAGAAGAACTTGTATACTGTTGCAGTATTGAAGGGGTTCTAAAATATCTAAAGCTTCCACTGGACTCTTCCGCTTGGCAACTATTTATAGATAGTTCAAAACACAGCTTAAAAGCAGTTTTACTGCACAATGGAAATCAACATCCATCAATACCGGTTGCGTATTCCACAAAAAAGGAGGAAACATACGCAAATATTTCAAATCTCTTAAATACAATTGAATACTATAAAATTAAACGGGAAGTAGGCGCAGACTTCAAAATGATTGCAATATTGACTGGAATGCAAACAGGATACATAAAATATATGTGCTTTCTTTGTAAATGGGATTCATGTGCTACCAGCAGCCATCATATTAAATATTTCGAAGAACGTAAAGAAAATATTATTGGTGACTTAAATGTAATCCATGAATCCCTTGTCCCAAAAGATAAGGTCATACTTTCACTGCTGCATATTAAGTTGGGCGTGGTGAAAAATTTTATTAAAAGCTTATATACACAAGGAAATGCTTTCAAATGCATTCAAACAATTTTCCCCAGATTATCTAAAGTAAAATTAAAAGAAGGTATCATACGGTTTTAAGAAATAATTTATTTCATTCAATGTAAATTACCTTTTCTAGGAATGCTCGTTGGTCCCGATATAAGAAAATTATTACAAGATGAAGAATTTTATGGTCATCTGTCGGATATGCAAAAGACAGCATTTGACTTTATGCAGCTGGTTATATCAGAATTCCTTGGAAACTAAAAAGCACAAAACTATGCAGAAAATATTGAAAGCATGCTAATCGGTTTTAACAATATTGGCGTTAAGATGTCACTAAAGCTGCATTTTCTGCACTCTCATCTCAATTTTTTTTAAAGAAAACCTTGGAGCGGTTTCAGACGAACACGGTGAAAGGTTTCGTCAGGATATAAAGGTATTGGAAGAAAGATTCAAAGGGAAATCCCAAAGTGTAATGCTTGCTGAATACGTATGGGGCTTGTACAGAAACCTTGACCCATCGGAGCATTCACGTCAAGATAAATACAGGAAAGCGTATTAAGTTTAATCTTTAATCCATTGTCATACTACTGCTATTTCCCAATTCCCTTTTACTCGAAAATTTGAAGCAAAAAAATAAATATGTACATACTATAATAAACCAATATTAAAACAAAATTATAATTTTTTTATAGAAGTTGGCGTGTAATTTTGCCAACTAATCGTAAAGAGCTTTATCTACAACAATGGTGTCTTTGGTGACCCCCACTGAAATTTTTCGGCAAACATTTTCGTAGAATATTTTAATCCTCAAATGTCCTTTTTTAAAGGATATTTTTTGATTTTCTCGAAAAAAGGGTCAAATTGACCCATAAAGAGACCAGTTAGAGGGTTAAGATCTTCCACAAAAAGAATCCTCTTACAATTCCACAATACAACTCTGACCATAAGAATTCTCTCAGACATTAACTTACAGCATTTTTTTCATAAAGTATAATGCTCCCTTCGACGAAAAAATGAAAACTTTGACCCACTGTAAAAAAATACACAGACGTGCTGGACCGTTTGTTCTACAAAAATGATCTACTCAACATACCCTTTCAGAATTATGGGGTCGCTATTTTGTTCCATTCAAAAAGTCTTAATTTGTTGGACAGTGTATTTATAAGATTGTTTGGATAGTTGTTCCTTTGGAGTATATGTCGAATTTTTTGTATATTCTGATTGTGAAAATGTTTGTTACTGATGTCTAGAAATCTATTTATGAAATTGGTGACTGTGTTTATTTTTTGGTTTTTCGGTTGTGATGAAAAATAATTAATCATTCTTCCGGATGAAGTTTGTTTTGAATACCAATCTGTAATTATTTTGTTTTCTTTGCGAATTATTTTCATGTCAAGATATGGAAGGCTATTGTTTGTTTCAGTTTCAATTGCGAATTGTAGTTTGTTGTGGTATTTGTTGAAAAGTTATTAGAATGGAATCTATGATCTTTTTCTTCACAATTGCAAATATATCGTCAACATATTTGACTAATAGTGTCATTTTAATATTGTTGTTGCTTAGTTCTATAATCATTTCATCCAATAATTTGTCGAGGATAATGTCAACAACAGTTGGAGAAAGTGGATTTCCCATTGGCATTCCATAAGTTTGGATGTAAATGTTGTTCATATGTTTGAAATAGTTGTTATCTCTGAGGCAAACACAAAATCAACAATAAACAAATTTCAGCAAAACAACGTAGTTTATGAAATTAAATGTTTGGGAAACAAAGAACAAGAATGTGGGAGAGTATACAAAGGCACAACAAAACGAAACTTACAAACAAGAATCAAAGAACATGAAACAGACATCAAAAAAGGGAGAGAAACAACTGGACTCTCATAACATATAAGAGAATCCAATCATACAGCTGATCTAAACGAAGTTATAATATTAGACAAGGAAAAAAATAACAACACAAGATATACAATAGAAAGCCTGAGAATACAGCAAAAAATAGACAAGACAATAAACAACAAGAAAGACATAGACAACATAAACTTCATATATTCGTTTGCACTGTGATACTAGAGTTAAATTCTGTGATATAAATGTTTTAGTTTTTCAATAGTTTACTTATTTGTTTATTTATATAGCTATACTGTGTTTTAAAATCAATCAATTTGTGTTGTCAAAATACACCAATAATTTTTTATTAATGTCATTCATGTAAAGGAAAATTATTTTTAATGTTTTATGTCTTTATATTGATTGTTTTTTCTTCTTTGTGTTAGATTCAAAATAAAATGCCCCTGAAGATGTTGACAAAAACTCAACGAAACGTCGGGAAATAATAAAATAAAGAATTTTTATTTTATGAAAAATATTCGTGTTGCCGTGAAAGAGTTAAAAATTAAATTTATTATTTTTTTCGAACTATTTTTTATATTGTTTTCTAGTTATGAATATATTCAATATTTTTTTTTTTAATTTTATCTTAACCGTACGATTCATAACCAACAAAACTCCTTTAATTTCATAACCAGGTACCCGGGTACCCGAAGTAGGTTGTTTTGCGTTTATTGAAATAAAATAATATTTTCCTGTAAATATTTTTGTTGTTGATTATATTTTGCGTTCTCAACTGTACAAATTTGATATTTGGAAAAAAACGAAAACGCAAGAGATTTGTGGACGTCACAGGCTCACCCAATATTCCGCGCCACCATGGGAATAAACAGGTTTTTCGATTTGCTGCGTTTTATGCGGTTTGACGACCCCAGAACACGGGTAGAGCGGCAGCGTCAAGACAAAGCGGCGCCAATTCGCGATATTTGGATAATGCTCAATGCAAATCTTGCCAGATATTATGTGCCATCAGAATATTTGACCATTGATGAACAATTATATCCATACCGTGGTAGAACCAAATTCACCCAATAATACCCTCGAAGCCAGCAAAATATGGCATAAAAGTATGGTGGATTTGCGATGCCAAAAACTCATATCCACTTCATGGCCAAATATATACTGGCAAACAAGAAACTGGTCGTGAAGTTGGTGTTGGCGAAAGAGTGGTGAGAGATTTAGTTGGGCCATACTACGGTAGCGGACGAAATATAACAATGGATAATTTTTTTACGACGCTGCCGTTGGCTAGGCAACTAAAAGTAGAAAAGCTCAGCATTGTGGGTACACTTCGCCGCAACAAAGCTTACATCCCTGCGGAGATGAAAGAAGACAAAAAAAAAGACGTTGGTTCAAGTTTATTTGGCTTCTACGACAACGTAAGACTGCTCTCATATAAGCAGCGGAAGTCCAACTCGGTCATCCTTCTTTCTAGTATGCATGATGATGCACAAATTGACGAGAATGGGAAACCAGAAATTATAAATTTTTATAACCAAACAAAAGGTGGGGTGGACGTAATGGACCAAACGCTCCAAGAATACACGACCCAGCGACAAACAAGAAGATGGCCGATGGCATTTTTTTTATAACATCATTGATGTGAGCGCATTTGCATCACACATCATATATTATGGAAATAATCCAACTGCACGATACACCACGACGCGCAGGAAGAATTTCCTGCGTCAACTGGCAGAAAACCTGTGCATTCCTGTTATAGAAAATAGAATTTCAAATGTGCAAAGCGTGCGCCAATTTTCAACAAAAAATGCAATTGAAAGCATCATCGGAAGGCCGTTGGAGAGTGTGCTTTGTGCTGCAGGTCCGTCAACATCTCCGTCAGCACGACAAAGGGGCAGAAAAGTACATACGGGCGTGTGCTACATGTGCAACCTTCTTCCAAATAAGCGCAGAAGAAAAACTAGAAAAAATTGCAGCATATGTAGCACGCCGATATGCGATGAGCACGCCATAACAATTACTAAATGAATTATAATATAATATATATAAAATATGATAAAATAAATAAAAAAGACATTTATTTCCAATAAAAACAACACAAAAAAACGTTTTTTCATTTGCATGTCAGGCATTTACATAGGAATTGCATTAGGGTACCCGGGGACCCCGGTTGTGTGTTTATGGGGGTAAAACATTTAAAATCATTTTTTAAAGAAAATATTGAAAATATTTTGAATTTTTTCGTATTTAAATCTTAGTTTAGCCAAAATCTCTCATGATTCGGAGTTTTATGTCCATATCTCAAAAATTATAGGCACAGCAGCACTCTAAAGTCAAAAAAGGTACACGGGTACCCGGTTATGAATCGTAGGGTTAATTTGCAATCTATTTTACAAAAATAATAAGCAAATCTTATAATATTTACAATTAACTTAAAATTATTGAGTTCCAATGAACTCAATCAAAATATATATTACATTAATGTATTATTTACATATAAATATAGTTCCATATTTTTATATATCGCTACTTCCTAAAGGGTAGATCAAGTATGTGAAATCTTTTTAACCTATGTATTTCGTCAATGTCATCTAAAAGGTTAATGGCTAAAACGTTTGAGTGATTGCTTAGTCTATCAAGATATCTTTCACTAAACTTGTTGATGTCGTCTTTTATTATTGATATACCGAGATCTTTATGTATATTGGTGTTTTTAATAAACCAGGGTGCATCAGATATTAGTCGTAATGCTTTAGATTGATACCTTTGCAGAATTACCACATTTGAATTGCTAGTAGTTCCCCATAGTTGCAAACCATAAGTCCAAACTGTCTTGAGAATGGTTTTATATAAAATAACATTATTTTCCAGGCTATATTCAAATTTTGATCCAGAGCAGCCAGAGCATTTTATTTATTTTGATTTTTAAATATTCCTTCTTTTTGTCAATATCTTTCCTCTATGTGAGTCTTCTGTCTACATGTAGCCCCAGTTACTTTACAGTGTTACTTGTTGGAATAGAGGTTCCATTTAAAGTAAGGCCTGGGCAATCACCTTTCCTCAGCGTAAATGAAACGCGATCGGACTTTTCCGTGTTAACTCTAATGTTCCAACTGGTGACTCATATGATGCTTGTATAGCAGTATCGTCAGCGTATGTTGCAATGGTTAATCCATCCACTGTTGGCATATCTGATGTAAAAATCGTATAAAGTACTGGGTCTAATAAACTGCCCTGTGGAATACCAGATTTAATTTGACCAAAATTTGAATAACAATCGTTAACATTAATGAAAAACCATCTTTCATGAAGATAAGATTTAAGCAACAGATAAAAAGGAGCTGGGATCAGCTTTTTTAGTTTGTATAACAACCCAATATGCCATACTCTATCGAAAGCTTGTTGCACATCCAAGAACACAGCGGAACAATAAATTTTTTTTCCACATGTAATTCTAACGACGTTGACAATCCGGTGACACTGTTTTGGCGTGCCGTGTTTATGCCTGAAACCAAACTGATAATCTTGAATAATATGCTGTTTTTCCAGTATAGGCAGTAATATTTTTAGAAGTCTTTCAAATATCTTGGAAAATATTGGTAGCAAACTTATTGGTCTATAGGAAGAAACACAATTTTCGGGTTTATTTGGTTCATTTATCATTATAATTTTTGCATATTTCCATTGGGATAGGTAGTAGTTTAGTCTTAAAATTGAGTTAAACACAGTTGTAAGGAAAACATAGCCTTTTTTTAGGTAAAGCCTTAACTACTGTAGAGTCAATACTGTCGTAACCTGGTGCTTCTTTTGAATTGAGTTCTTTTATAATATTTTTTAACTCAGAAGGAGTCACATGCTTAATAGGACGATCCATTTGATATGCTACATCAAGGAATTGTAACATTTCATGTCTATTTAAAGGATTATTTAAATCAGATGGTGTAAAAGTTTGTTCTAAGTGCTCTTTAAATACGTTTGTTTTAGATCTACTCCAAACATCATTAACAACCTTAATCGGTATATTCCTTTTAGGGATGTTTTAAATATTTTGTTGCCTCCCAAAGACTATATTCGTCATTTTTCATAACATCCAAACTCTTAGGAAAGTCTTTGACGGAATTATTTTTATAATCCTTGAGACGTTTTTTAAAGTAATTAGCTGCTCGATTTAAGTTGGCCTTATCAAATGGAATTCTAGTTCTTTGGTAAGTTCTCTTATTTCAGCAGAAATTTTCGCATTAGAACCATTCGAATTACATTGTGGTGGGGTAGATAAACAAGCTGCCTCATGAATTACGCCCGTATGACATCTTCTAATTCGCTTTAAGTTTTAATAGAAATATTCAAATTTAAATTTTGCTCTATCCAATATTCAAAAGATTTCACATCTGTGTTAACATTAATGATTTTTATGTTTTTTGTTGCAGTTTGAACATTTGGAACGATTATAGGACTATGGTCAGAACTCAAATCTGCGCTATCTGATATATCCAAAAGTGTTCTAGAAATACCTTTATAAACAATAATGTCCAGAAGGTCTGTAATTTTAATAGGATCACTTGGCCAGTATGAAGGGCTTACAGTAGATAAAGACGAATATTTATTTTTCAAAATACATTTGTAAAGCTCTTTACCTTTTGGATTTGCTAGTCGAGATCCCCACCATTTATTTTTCAAAATACATTTGTAAAGCTCTTTACCTTTTGGATTTGCTAGTCGAGATCCCCACCATATATGTTTAGCATTAAAGTCACCTCCTACAATGAATTTTGGGTCAAGTTTTTTTAAAAAGTTTTCATAATCCAGACATTGTACTGAATGCCTAGGTGGGAAGTTAATAGAATATATATTAAAAGCATTGTTAGTTATCACTTATCACACCGGCTGCTTGCAAAAAAGGTTTTTGAAAAAGTATTTCATATTTTATACTAGATTTTATTAAAATTGCGGCGCCTGCATGCGCTCTATCATCGGAGTTGTTAGCAGTCACTATATCATTATTTTTTATTTTAGAAAATGATTTATTCGTGAAGTGAGTTTCAGAGATCAAAAATATATCAATATAGTTATTTTCATTTGTATGATTAGGAAGCCCTTTGGCGTTCCATATTCCTTTCCTTAAATTTAGTTGCATAATTTAGCCATTAGCATTGACATCATATTCATCAAATTTTCCATCATCCTCTCGGGTCTATCCATACGAGAGTTTTCTTTAAGATCTGAACTTTTATGTTCGAATTTGGTTGACTATTTGGTTGTCTATTTGGTTGACTATTTGGGACAAAGTTACATTGTGGATTTACTCTAGAATTAGTATTTCTTTGGCTATAGGAAAAAAATTTTTACCAGCGCACAGTGGACCATATTTTGAGAAGGCGGCCAAAAATCATTTTTTTTTGTTACCGATTTTAAAGTTATGTTATTCATTTGAAAGTAAATACTAGTAAACTTAGGGAGCCAAAAAATTGTGACTCTATCTCAACTATATCACAGCGAACAGGGTCTTCGAAAATGGGCTTTCTCAGTATTTTGCTAAAATTAAAAATTTCTTTTTAAATTTTTATTTTTGAATGACTGTAACTTTTTTGGTTTAAAAGATTTTGAAGTGAAATAAATTTTGTATAATTTTATGGCTTCCATACGATTAATGTTGAAGATGTAAAATCACTGAGTCATTCCGAAGTTGAAAAAAAATTTTTTTTAAAAAAGGTCCAAATTTTTCGAAAATCTCATACTTAATAGAGCATAACTCCTGCCAGTCAAAAGCAGTCAGAAAAAATCTTGCACTCTTCTATAGTCCGAACTATCCCCTATACCCCTGTACCCCATTATTCACCCGCCAGTTTCCTCCCGTGTGCACCAGAACAATTTTTCTGAACCAAGTTTAGATATTTTCTGCAAAATTTATGAATACAAAAGTTGTCCTCTATATGGTTAGGATATATTAAGTTTGAGGTGATGTTTGTAACTGCCAAAAATATTGGACCTTTATCCATCTTTTATTATACGGATCGACTCAAAAACACTTTCTGAGTCATTTAAACGATGTCCGTCCGTTCGTCTGAGTGTTATGAATACAAAAGTTGGTCGTACCGGTGCACCGCGGTGTATTTTTTAGCGTGTCGGTAGAGTTGTCAGGAGTTGTTATATACTTATAAAAAAGGGTTGAGATATAATGCGCTTAATTGTTACAGGCACATTTATTTTTGAGAGTGCATCTACAACTGCCAACGAAAATGGAAAAAGGGGTTGACCAGCAAAACCAATTGACGGATGTAGTGAAAGATCTCGAAGGCGCAAGCTGGAGAATATCAATGAAGAAATTTCTCAAAGAATTATTAAGGATTCATTTTTGCACCAAATTCAACCAAACCAAAATAAAAAAAATAAAATTGAAATAATTGAAAAAATAGTAGAAGCGAGCCCAAGGCGCACAAAGAGGATTTTGAAAAGCATTCCTACACCAATTGAAGATAAGAAATTTACGCCGGAAGAAGCGTTCGCCCTATTTTTGGATTTGAAATTGACCAAAAATCAATATAAGGAATTGCGGAAGCGAACCAATGAAAAGAATTGTGGGATTTATCCAGAGTATCGAGATTTTTAAGAATGCTTATCTTCACAATCTGCTATTAGTGTCACTTCAACATCAGAAGAAATAAAATTGCAAGATCTCCTTGAACATACTGCAAAACGATTGCCAAATACGCTTGATAATGATCATTTAAAATAAATTGGTAATGGCAGCATTACTTTAATTTCTAAATGGGGATGTGATGGATCCTCTGGTCAGAAACAATACAAGCAATTTAATGCCGATTTATTTATGGTATCTTTCGTTCCATTGCGCTTAACAAAAAGGTATAGCGTCTTAGAGCCGTCAACTAGTAGACCAACAGAAATTTATATATGCAAAAATGAAATTCCTTCTTCAACAAATTATTGCAGACCAATAAAATTTGCATTCAAAAAGGAAACCAAAGATGTCATAACTGAGAAGTTCAAAAAATAAAAGATCAAATTAAGGAACTTCAACTAGTAATATTTAAATTTGATGACCAAGACATTGAAGTACATTTTAAAATGTGTCTCACAATGATTGATGGAAAAGTTGCACAAGCTTTCACTGGAACAAAGTCAACGTCGAGCTGTATTATATGACAAAATACATCAAGTCAATTAAGCCAACCCCCACCAGAAGACGATAGTTTTAAGGAAGCCTACGAATTTGGAATGTCCCCTCTTCATGCTAGAATACGTTTCATGGAGCATATTCTTAAATTGGGTTATGATTTGGAATTTGGTCCATTAGGCGAAACAGTGAGAAAAAACAAAGAAAATGAAGAAAAATTAAAGCAAAAAAAAAAAACAAATTCAACAAAAATATCTACAGCCTCGTAATCCACCAACCAAAACAAGGGGAAGAAAACACAATTGATGGAAATACTGCAAGGAGAATTTTTCCGATCCGGAAATTGCAGCATCTATCACAGGTGTAGATCATGAATTACTAAGACGATTCAAAATCATATTACAAGTTCTAGCATGCAGCAGAAAGATAAATGCAAAAAATTTGGAGAGTACGCCAATAAAACAGCTATACTTTATAATGAAAAATACTCTTGGAGATATATGCCATCCACAGTTCATAAAATTTTGTACCGTGGGGAACAAATAGTTCAAAACAATATGCTACCAATAGGAGATCTATCTGAAGAAGCGCAAGAAAAAAGGAACAAGGACTACAGATTCTTTCGCGAGCACAACACAAGGAAAATGTCCAGATGTTGTACTAATGAAGACCTTATCACTATTTTGTTGTGCACTTCAGATCCATATATGTCCAACATTCGTCAAAAATGGAAAACTACCTCTGTTGAATAAGATGAAGAAGCTAAACAACTTCTAGAAGATGAAAATCAAGGCTAATTAGAAGAAATGTTTACTAAAATTGGTTGATTTACAGCACTTTTTCGTTACACTAACAATAAGTTACACTTTTTTATATAGTTAAAAAATTTTCTTGATTTAAAAATTTATATATTTTGTAAATTTATATATATAAAATTGAATGTGTGTTTGTTTATTTGTTTGTTTGTTTGTTTGTGTGTACCTTATAGGAGACCAAACCTCTGGACCGATCTTCCTGAAATTTTCACAGCATTTAACTGGGACTCTGGCATGATTAATAGGGTACTTCTTTTTTGACCACGCCCACTTTTACGCCCACTTTTTTAAAATTATGTAATTGATCCCATATAGTTTTTAACAGATTTACTTCAAATTGTATACACATTATACTCCAGGCGAGGTAGAAATAAACATTTCTTACGCCACGCCCCCTTTCACGCCCCTTTTCACGCCAAATTTTGTTTGAAAGTTTTAAACTTTTTTTTCTCTGTACAAATTTGTTCCTTCCAACGGATTTTTTTATTTGGTAGTATATTGCTCTTAATACTGTTAACGTCGCCATATAACTATGAACCACGCCCATTTCACCGCCCCCTTTTTTTTACTTATACCACTAACAATGTTTGCTATACAAAATAATTTTTTTGTAATATGTATTTATCTAAAGTTTTATACACTTTTTATCTACAGGTAAGGTAGCCATACATTTTTTTATTACCAAGTCCCCCTTTTTCGCCCCATTTTACCTTAAATCATAATTAATCTGCTTTCAATCTATCTATATATATAAAAATGAATGTGTGTTTGTTTGTGCTTTATAGGAGGCCAAACCAAAGAACCGATCTTCCTGAAATTTTCAGAGCGTGTTACTGTGACTCTGGAAGGAATAATATGCTATATAAATTTTTGATTGGACAAAGGGGCGGTGCCACGCCCATATAACCCAAAATTTGAAAAAGTCATATCACGGGAATTTTTTTACCTACAGCAGTCATATTTGGTACATATGGTATTAGCATGAATAGAAATACATACAAGAAGAAAAGTGGGCGGGACCACGCCCCTTTTTAGAAAAATAAAAAATCGTAATATCTTCTAAACTACTGGAAGGATCGTCATGAAATTTTCACAAAAGGATATCTTTGCGAAATAATAAGACCTTAGCTATATAAAGTTGTTAGTGGGCAAAGGGGCGTGGCGTATATATAAAAACGTTGATGCATTTGATTGTAACGAATGATCTCCGGAACCATAAGAGCTGTCGAGGTAGGATTTCCAGCATAGGTTCGGTTCGAGCTCTTCTGTGTTTTTTTTTTTTAGTTTTAACCCTCTAGCTGGCGTTGGGGTCAAGTTAAAAACAAAAATTTTTACTTTCAGCGCGATTTGACTGCAATTCAGAATGAACGTATGTTTCGTCATAAGAAATTTTTGTATGTATAAATGGACCCGATAGGTGGCGCTGGGTAAAGTTATTTCGAATATTCTTATTTATGGTGTGATTTTAATGAAACTAAGAATGTACATATATGTATGTTAGAAACATTTTTTTATTGGACCCGGTAGATGGCGCTGTCGTTCGAAAAATAATGAGTTGTCAAATTTATATAAATTTTAATAAATAAACTCACAAACGTTTTTATATATAAATATTCTAACGAAAAAGAAGGAAAAAGCCGCTACATTATTGCATGGTGGCCGCACAGCTCATTCAGCACTCAAATCACCGTTAAACGTAAAAAAAAATGAGAATGCCGTCTGTAATATCAAAAAACATTCCGGTATGGCAAAAGTTCTGCAAAAATGCTGTATTTTTATTTGGGATGAATGTACCATGGCTCACAAACATTGTGATTTGATTTGATAAAAGATTTGAAAGGCAATGAAAGATTTTTTGGTGAAGCTCTCATTTTATTATCTGGAGATCTTCGTCACACATTTTATATAGGTATATAAAGATTCTAACTAAAATAAAAATTCATTGAGGGCAAAACAACGTTTGCCGGGTCCAGCTATTTACAATAAAAATTGTTATATTTCATAAATTTACCATAAAAATTGATACAGAAATATTTAAAAAGACAATAAAAAAAAAATTTAACTAAAGCAAAAACATACGAGTTTTTCATTGAAACTTCTCTATCTTGAACCAATATAAGGTAACTTTTACGTTCGCTGCTTAATAAATTATATTTTAATTCGGGATCTTTAAAAAAAAAAAAAAAAAACAACCTTTGGCTCTTGTGCACATTAGGACTAAAAAGTTTACGGTGGCCAAAGTTCGGCATTTTCTGAAAAAATTAACTTAAAAAATTGTTAAAAAGTATTAGTTGTAAAATTAACTGAAAAAATAAGACATTATATTAAAAAAAACTTTTTTTTACCTTTTAACACTTCACTTTTGTACTAAAATTCAACTACAAATGAAAATGTACTTTAAACCCTCCGTACCTTTTTTTTGTTTTCGGTCGAGAATTACGTTTTATGGCAAAAAAAAACCGCATATCAAAATTCCAATCCAATCAAAAGTTATAGATTTTTGATCGCCTTCTCGTCAAATGGTCCACTGTGCAGCGGTCTTCTTGATACTAGGTTTTGATAGACCTTACAACCTTTATAATTCGCTATGTGGTTTTGTAAACAGTGCACACAACGTGCTGGACTGTTTGCATCTCTATTGCATTCCGCGGTGGCATGATCCATACTGCACTAAATTGGGTCCTACAGTAACATTTGGTATGACCAAACTGGTAACAGCGAGACATTGTACTAAGTCATTTGTTCTCGTTGGTGGTTAGTGCGTGGTTTATATGTTTTATATCATACACAGTTTTATTGTTTACATTTGGTTCTATATTCAATATGAAATTTATTTTATTGTCGTTAAAATACTTGATCTAAATTCTTTAATGCATGAAATGCAATTACGTCCATCAAATAGATACTTTCGATAAAATCAAAAAAATACATAAGTTTTCACTTAAATCATTGAAACTCTTAATATTTTACTAAAGTCCCTTAAAACCAAACTTTTTAAATAAGCTTCGTCTATCAGCCGAATTTTTTTCCATTAAGAACCTTTTATTTGTAATGGTCCTTTATTTGGCAAAATTTTTTGTTGAGATTTTTTTATTTTATTTTTTTTAAATAAACGCTTAATTTCTTTATCTCTATCTTCTTATCCTGCTATACTATAATAAGGGGAAGAGTCCAAACTTAGTTCAGCTTAGTCAGCTTAATTCTCAATAAAATATGAAACTAAGTCCCATAGTATCTAAAAATGTCCTTTTGAAGTAGTGGTGATATCCAAAGAGGGTGGAACCAAAAAAAAGAATCAAGCTAAACCCCTACCAAAAATATAAAATAAAATGCCAAGGGTCTTTAAGGTTTTTCTACAAAAAGAAAATGCAGGATAAATTCAGTTACTTATCTTTTATTTTTTCTCAATATGGCGGTAGTTTACAATAAATGTTTACAAAAAATTGAGCGGCACACAAAGCGGCGATATTTATCCTTCAAACTTCTAAAAACGATTAAACAAAAACGAGTACAACTTCGCGGTTGGATATTTATATCTTTACAACAAATTTAAAGGAAAATGTCATATAAAAAGAAAAGCTTAAATAGTAACAGCGCACTCTGTATGTGACCATCCATTCAAATTAGACCTCATTGAGATACAGTAGGACCTCTTTAGCGCTCACGCAAACAGTATCTGAAAAATGATTGTTGTTCTAATCGTAGATTATTAGCTTAATTGTAAATAACTATTTTTATCGTATAAAAATGTATTAAACGCCGATTAATATTTTGTGCGTAGATTAATATTTTAAAATCAGAATAACATTTTTATGGTAGGTTAATATTTTAATTGCAGATTGATATTTTAAACTCAGATTAATATTTTAATAGTAGATTAAAATTTTAATTTTAGATTAATATTTTAGCCTCAGATTAATATTTTAATCCAAGATTAATTTTTAAAACATTGATTAATATTTGAATTCGTGATTAATATTTTAACCATTGATTATTATTTTATTTCGGAATTAATATTTTAATCCTAGCTTAATATTTAAATCCTGGATTAATATTTGAGTGCTACATTAGTATTTTAATACTGTATTAATACTTTAATCTTAATGTAATATTTAAATCGTAGTTTATAATATTCGTGTATTAATATTTTAATTAATATTAATTTTCTAACATTAAATAAATATCTTAATCGAACATCTATATATTAAGACGTGAAGGTAAATCTTTCGACCACTTTTTGAGCAAAATGCGCGCACGGAGGGGTCTAAAATTTGGCATAGTTATAGTTCGTATGGAGGAGAAGTGCAGAATGATAAAATTTATGTATAGTACAATATATTAAATTAAATAAAATAATATATTTATAATAAATAATTTTATAAAAGCCTAAAGGTATGCTTATCAATTTGAGTTGCTTAAAATTGATTAGCATACCTTTATGCACTTATAAAATTATTCATTAATAAGCCCAGTTACATTTCTTCTGTGTGTTCATCAAATATTTATAATGAAATTTAATAAATTTTATTTAAAAATTCACAATTTAGTTTGTTTTATTTAAATATTCATACATTTTTATATATATGTAGATTAAAGAAAACTATAAAAGAAAAAAATTTAATGAAAAAATAAAATTTCCTAGATCTTGCACTCAAATTTCGAGTGCTGGGCTGTGCTAGTTAATATTTAAACCGTAGTTTAATATAAAAAACTTAAATTAATATTTTAATCATAGATCAATATTTGAATCAGAGACTAAAATTTTAATTCTACATAAATATTTAAATATGTGATTAATATTTTAATAATTTATTCCTAGATTCATATTTTAATCCTAGATTAATATTTTAATCTAAAACAAGTAAGAAAATTATAGTCGGTCTAGACCGACTATACGATACCCTATACCATGCGTTTAGAAACCCTATCTCTTACGCCCAACTAACTGCACATAGAAAATAAGCAAAAACCAAATTTGAGTGGGATTTTTATTAATTTTTTTGGCTGCAGATATGAAAAAGTTCATAACGGATGCTATATTTATATGGGGACTAGGTCCAAAAATGGACCGATCCTGATCATGTTTGGTAAAGTCTCTTGTATTTTGCAAAAATATATACAAACAAAATTTTAGAAGAATCAGTGCAATATTTTTGTTTTTTAATAGATTTAAGTGAAAATCGGGAAGCAGCTCTATATGGGGCCACAGGGATAATTCTTGGACTACTCTTTAATGGATGTAATGAACGCATATAAAACCAATTTGAGTAAGATCTATATGACAATTTGGATCTTATGACAATTTATGTCGATTTCATAGGGTAATTTGTATGGGGGCTAGGTCTGAACATGGACCGATTCTCACCAATTTCAATAGCGCTCACCCCATAGCCGACAAAAGCTTATATACCAAATTTCATCAAAATGTATTCATATTTGCGACCTGCAGTTTGATTACAAGGTTTACATGGACACACAGACGGACGGACGGACGGACGGACATTGTTAAATCAACTCAGAAAGTGATTCTGATTCGATCGGTATAATTAAAGATGGGTCTAGGTCAAATATTTTTGGTTGTTACAAACAGCAGCACAAAGTCATTATACCCAAACCACATAGTGGTATAGGGTATAATTATTATTTTAATGCTAGATTATTATTTTAATACTAGAATAATATTTTAATCGTAGATTAATATTTTGAATGTTTATAGTAGATTAATATTTAAGTCGTAGAACTAGATTTTAATTGCAGTTTATTATTCTAATCGTAGATTAATAATTTAATCCTAGATTAGTTATTATTATTTCAGAATTAATAACTTCACAATTATATGGCACCTCTTTAAAAAAAAAAAAAAAAAAACTGTAAATAAGTCAGTACCTTTCTGTACTGAAACTCAAATTAAATGTTACAAAAGGAGGAAACACTAATTTACAATGATTGTTAAACAATGTTGTTTTAGCAAATTCAAAGCAAATAAATAACAGTTAGTAAAGCACACATTATGCAAGCAAAGTTTAGTTAACGCATAGTTAGGATAATTTTTGGCATTATACTTCATAGGTGAATCTGCAAAGGGCAAATAATGAAAATACCCTTAATCTACATTTTTTACAAATAGCGCAATATTACAAACGTAGATATTTATTGGAAAACACTTTAAAGCTTTAAGAAAATTGTCAAAATTCGCCAACGCCCAACCCTACTTAATATGCTAACAAGAACCACCTGATATATTCTCAGCTACTTTATGGTTCATGCTGCTTTGTTGAAATATCTTATTTTAACGAGAATTTTAATTATTTATTTTTCATTTGTATGTTGGTTTTCAGAAAGACAAAAGATATTTATATATAATTTTAATTCATAATAAGTTATTCCAACAACTTACCTTTTTAAAATTTTGTAGCTGAGGGTGGTGGATGGTGCCGTATAATGCAGCTATTGTTCAAAATGTTGTAGTAAAATGGTTGTTATTTATTTATTTTTTATGTTTTAATTTTTGTTCTTTTAGTAATGGTATTTATGCATTTGTGCGTTTTGTATATAAAGATTGCTTTAATGAATGTTTTGCGTCTTCTGCAGTTATATATATATATATATATATATATATATATATATATATATATATATATATATTTGTTAGTTTTTCAATATGTTCTGGCCAAATTAAAGAATTTAGTAGCATTTGCCAGTAGAGAGTAGTAAAATTTACAATTGCTTTTATGTTAGTTGTTTTAAGTCCATAAATTGCTTGTATACAGAAACAGTTTGTTTGTTGATTTTTAAGTTTATTTTTAAAAATTCCATTTCCATTATTTTTTGTTAATTTAATATTCTTTGTATCGTTAACCAAGCACTTTATATTACATGAAAACTATGAAACGACTTCTTTTGATGTATGCGAAGAGTGAGATCTGTAAGAAGAAAAACACAAAAAAGTAAATTAAATCAAAATGTGGTTAAAAATATAAATAAACTTGAGCTCAGAAAACTGTGAGGAAAAAAGATTGCCACTTTTGTTTTATTTCATATTTTCAGAATGCAATTAAAAAGGAAACGAATGCTTACTTTGAATGCTTACTTTTTGGCTATATCTTCTTTAATTACTCAAAAGTTAAAGTACTCATTTTTATTAAGAGAAATATTGTAATATGTAGAGTTAACAGTGGAATCCAGGCGACCGGGTACAACGGCAATTAGAATAATAAATTAACCGAAAAACAATAATTTGGTAACAGTTTTTGTAAAAAGCGACCTCTTTCAAAAAAGTGGTCGTTATTTTTGCAATAAACTTAGAAGAGTGAATTTTTCAAGAAAGTTAAATTTGTTCAAATCTGTAGTTAAACCGAAAATCCGAAATGTTTAATTTTCATGATTGAGTTTGAAATAATTCAGGCTCGAGACCAAATGTTTTTACTTTAAATAAAGCAACAAAAAATTCGCACATTTGTTTCAAAAATTGATCTACATTCTGCATAACAGGTTATACAGCTGTTTCGGGAAGAGTCACCAACCAAAAGTAGTAGATAGTTTGTTTGGTAAAATGAGAATTTAAGCACAAGTTATACTATTTAAGCCTCTTCCAATATAACAAACTAAACAAGTAAGAAAATTATAGTCGGTCTAGACCGACTATACGATACCCTATACCATGCGTTTAGAAACCCTATCTCTTAGGCCCAACTAACTGGACATTGAAAATAAGCACAAACCAAATTTGAGTGGGATTTTTATTAATTTTTTTGGCTGCAGATATGAAAAAGTTCATATCGGATGCTATATCTATAAAGGGACTAGGTCCGAAAATGGACCGATCCTGATCATGTTTGGTAAAGTCTCTTGTATTTTGCAAAAATATGTACAAACAAAATTTGAGAAGAATCAGTGCAATATTTTTGTTTTTTAATAGATTTAAGTGAAGATCGGGAAGCAGCTCTATATGGGGTCACAGGGATCATTTTTGGACTACTCATTAGTGGATGTAATGAACGCATACAAACCCAATGTGAGTAAGATCTATATGACAATTTGGATCTTATTGCAATTTATGTCGATTTCATATGGGTAATTTGTATGGGGGCTAGGTCTGAACATGGACCGATTCTCACCAATTTCAATGGCGTTCATTCCATGGCCGACAAAAGCTTATATACCAAATTTCATCAAAATATATTCATATTTGCGACCTGCAGTTTGATTACAAGCTTTACATGGACACACAGACGGACGGACGGACGGACATTGTTAAATCAACTCAAAAAGTGATTCTGATTCGATCGGTATAATTAAAGATGGGTCTGGGTCAAATATTTTTGGTTGTTACAAACAGCAGCACAAAGTCATTATACCCAAACCACATAGTGGTATAGGGTATAAACATTCGAACATTTGTTTCAAAAATTGATCTATATTCTGCATGACAGATTATACAGCTTTTTCGGGAAGAGTCACTAACCCTCATCAGTAACCAAAAGCAGCAGATAGTTTGAAAACAACCAAATGAGAATTCAAGCACAAGTTATACTATCTAAGCCTCTTCCAATATAACAAACTAAAATATATAGTACTTCGTATGCATTTTTCGAATAAATTGTAGCCAAAAAATCCGCAAACATATTGCAAATCAATGCGTCATCATCAGCAATACAGGATACAAATTTCAGATATTTTGGATATTCAGAAGCTGAACGTTTAGAATTGAAAAATTTATAAAACGATTTAGGGTTAGATTTCATTTTTGTTGTCATACGAGCTATATAGTTATAATAGCGATCAACCACTGCCCGAACTCGAAAGAGTATCTTGTACTATGCCTAAAATATTCTTCCGAGCACGTGCAGTTAAAAGGGTTCTTTCGGATCTCAACATTAACAATTCTCCGGGACCGGATGGTATACCAGCACTGGTGCTGAAACAGTGCTCTTCGACGCTAGCCAGTCCATTGGCCAACCTTTTCAGCCTTTCGTATCGTTCACTCTTGATGGAAGGTTGCTAATGTCCAGCCAGTCCCTAAAAAGGGTGCGGCTAATAACCCTGAAAATTACCGTCCAATTGCAATCTGCTCTGCGCTCTCAAAGGTGATGGAGAGCATGATCAATTTCCACCTTGTGAACTACATAGAGGCCAACTCACTTCTTAATGATCGACAGTATGGCTTCCGTAGAAATCGTTCCACGGGAGACCTGTTAGCTCTACTTTCTGAGCACTGGAGTCGATCCATTCGCAATTTTGGCGAAAGTAAAGTGGTTGCTCTGGATATTTCCAAGGCATTCGACCGTGTATGGCACGGTGCATTGATATCAAAGCTTATTGCATTTGGGGTCGGTAATGACTTCTCTCGATTCATATCGAGTTTTCTCAGAAACCGAACAATACGTGTTGTTATTGATGGGGTCTCATCTAATGAGTTTCAGCTTAATTCAGGGGTACCCCAAGGTTCCGTTCTTTCTCCTTCTCTTTTCCTTATCTTTCTGAACGACCTTCTTGGCCAAACTTTTAACTCTATATACTCTTTCGCAGATGGCAGCAGCATTTATCATTCATTTTCCTTTAATTGTAGGCCAAGCCTCTTGGAGGTTGAGGCAAAAGGCGGACAATGAATGACACACTTAATCAAGACCTCTTAACAGTCTCCGAGTGGGGTAAAGCGAATAGGGTTGATTTTAATGCGCTGAAGACCCAATGTTGTATGTTGACCCATAGGGCAAGGAATCAACAATGTCATCTGTATATGGGTGGTATAGGTATTGAGGAATCGGATACTCTTGATGTTCTGGGCATGAGAATTCAATGTGATGTTCGTTGGAACGAGCGTGTTTTTCAAGTGTCGAAAGAAGCATTCAAGTGTCTTGGTTTTCTAAAACGGTGTAGAAATTACTTCACTCCTTCTGATCTCCTTAAAATCTATACCACTTACATCCGACCGAAAATGGAATATAACTCCCATATATGGACAGGGGCTTCGAAGTCTATTTTGGAGCTACTGGACCGTGTGCAAAGGAGGGCTTTGGCGCTCATCAATGACAGTAGGGTATCCAATTCTATTGATTCATTGGAACACCGTCGGAATGTGGGTTGCGTAGCACTGTTCTATAGATATTACCATGGGAAATGTTCTTCTGAGATTAGCGAACTTATTCAAAGTGCCCGAGTTTCGGTTCGCTCTACCCGCTTCTCTAGTAGATCACATCCGTTTGTAGTCTATTGTCCACTTGACCGCACAACGCATTACAGAGAGAATTCGTTTATCAGTCGAACTAGCCGCATGTGGAATAAACTCCCCGCAGAGGTCTTTCCTGACAGTTATAATCTAATAAAATTTAAGTCAAATATCCATAAACACTACTCCCTCTCTCCTCCTTCCCATAACCTATTTTCCTTAAATCAACACAATGCACTGCATTTGTAGGGGGCATCCCCTGAGTGTTGGTTAACAAAAAAAAAAAAAAAATAAAATATGCCAATTTATTACTGGTGTTGTATTCGGAGCGTGCGATAGAGTAATTTGTATTTTATATTTCTTGTAAAATTTGGTTAAAAATTTAGCATTGGTTAAAAATTTATTATTCCAAGATAGGCCATTGTTATCACAAATAATTAGTTTTGAACAGTTTCCGACAAAGTGGTGTTATATTGAGTAAAAGTTAGAAATAATATTAACCAAGTTATTACCATAAAGTATAGTGTTCCAATTGTCATTTGGTAATAAATAGGTAAGTTTGTAATAACTTGTACGAAGAAAGCAGAAGACTTTTTGGAGATTAAATTTGTTTCTTTTTGAATGAGGTGCTGATTTATTTGAAGGGAGATAAATTTCAAGATATATTGAAGGATGATGAAAATCTTCAGGATACGTAATATAAAGTGAGTAGATATCCATCGGCTGATTAACAAAAGCAAGATTCAAAAGTCTTCCACAAGCATTGTGTACAGGTTATCCTGGAAGAGACCACAGCCAACCAGTGATTGAATAAGTTCACTTGATACAGTCGGAATTAAATAATTAAGTTTCAAAAGCTTATCCCACTACATATAAAATCTCCAAGTAAATCTATCGGATGGTTTAAATTAGTGCATAGCAGCAATAATATTAAAATATTTAATTTCAAAATATAAAATTAGTGCCGTTTCTTAAGAGACCACCTTTTCTCAAAAAAGTTACTCTTCTCTTTAAGAATATGTTTTTTAAAAGAGTACTTTTTTTTTCGTTAAAAAGTACCATTTCTGGAATACTAACTTTACCTTGAAAACTTACCTTACTTTTTTAAAGAAGGACTTTCTGCTTAACAAAACTACCAGTTCTCAAAATTAAGAATTAAAAAATTCTGATAAAAGTTAACTTTCTTAAAAAAGTATTTTTATTAAAAAAAAAAGGCAATTTACCTTAAATATAGCTTTTTCATAAAAAGTAATTTATCATAAAAAAGTAAACTTTCTTAAAAATGCAAATTTTCCTAATTTCACTTAAAAAATTTATCTTTCATAAAAAGTACATTTGTTTAAAAAATTATCTGTTCAGAGAAAATAACTTTTTCTTAAAAAATACTTTTTTTTTTTAAATTACCTTACGTAAAAAATAACCCTCTCTTAAAATAGTACCTTTTCTAAAAAGAAGTAAGTGTTAAATTCGGCTGTGCCGAATCCTTGATACCCTCCACCTCGGTTTGAGTACAGATAATAAATGTAAACGAAATATTTGTAAAAGTAAACAATTTGTTAAACTTACTACCAAATTATTTCAGCAAATATACTGATTTTATAGAATTTTTTGAGGTATCTCCATATTTTAGACCACAGCTTGACACAGTGATGCCCGATTTAACCCATTTCAAATACCAACCTGCTCGTAGTAACAACAAACAATATTATTTTAACTTTACCCAGGTAAATGGTTTATTTTGTTGAATGACCGTAATTTCAAAAGACAGACAGACCGACGCACATTGGGTTGAAAAGGGTCAAAATTGAGGATTAATTCAAAAATTGAAAGGGATATTCTGTAATAAATTTTTATACCGGGTAACAGAGCATAAAATGGGTCATCACTAACTGTCAAAATTATTGTTCTAAGTTGTTTACTTCTCTTGTTATACTCTCTCAAAGTTCAACAATTTTTTTTAATTTTGCTCGAAGTGGTAAAAAGTGAAAAACGAGATATTTCATTAATTATTTTTTTTCATCTTTTTTTTAATTATAACTTTTTCCAAATGGATGCATCAACTTCAGGTACTTGACTGTATTACTAAAAAAAAAATTTTAGATAAATGTTTTAGAAATATTTTTAATAATTTTTTGAAAATTGTCCTAAAAAGAGGGTATTTTTTAAAAAGAGATTGAGTTTCAACGTAATTCTGGACGAGCAGGGTAAAATTATTTACATTGTAGTAAAATATGGGATCTCTACTTTTTTTTTCCCAAAAACTTTTTGCCAATACTTGCCAACGAATGTAATATTCAAGTTTTTATTAAAAGTCCCCAGTATAAAATTAAAAAAAAAAAATGCTTTGTTTTGTATTTATTTTCGTAGCTGTGATTGGTTATTGTTGCTGTTGTAAATGTGTAACCTAGTATTACAACAAATAATTTTAATGATCGTGCACATTATAGTGGATCGAAAAATTGAAGCTCTGAAATTACAAAATGTTCTCGGGTAAAAAGTTTTAGAACAATATAAAAAAAGTGCAGGAAACTAAAAGTGTTAAGACAGATTGCAAATAAAGTTTTCAATTTAAAAAGATGTCCTTGTCTAAACTCTGATACATAACATTTAAAAAATGAGCAAGATACGACAACGTTTATATATATTCTATATAAAGTTTGGCCAAATAGTTTTTCAGTCCACTCTAATGTATATATGTACCCAAATAAAAAAACGTAAAATAATATTGACAGTTTTACTGGTGATGTCTTTTGTTTGCAGTGTTGTGAATAACAATTATAAGGTATTTGGTACTAGGAAAATTAATAACAGTTTTAAATTGTTAAAAATGTTATAACTTTACTATTTTAGGCAAGTCCCAACACAATTTTCATTTCTCGCAGAGAACTTTACAATATTATGCAAAATGTAGATTCTAATAAGCTAATAACAAAATTACCACTAAAAGCAAAAATTATGGCAAAAAAATATATAATATACCACAGATGGCACTAGATTTATTAATTTTGCCCAAGATTTCTGATGAAGAAGAGATTAATGAAGATATTGATGATAATAATTATGAAGATGGTGATTATATTTATGAAGGTGATGATCCTTGATTTTAATTGTATATATATATATATATATATATATATATATATATATATATATATATATATATATATATATATATATTTAAGTTTCTCTTTAATAAGACCAATATAAAATAAAAAATAAACAATAATAAATGCATACAAAATTTTCAATTATAAATGTAGCAATCTATTCAATATTAATTGAATTAATTTTTTTAAAATTTTTTTTTTAATTTTTCTGAAATGGTTGTTTGTTTTGTGCTTATAATTATTCATCAATAAAAACATAATATTATTTTATAATGTCAATTTTTTGAGTTAAATTTGTGGAATTGTGGAATTTGGAAAATAAAATCGGATTTTAAAATTAAATTTTTATAATATAAATACATATTAAATATTTATTCCTTTTTATTTTAATTTTTTCTAAAAGCACATTAACTAAGTTCTAACTTGCAGTTTCATTTACTAACTTATCGCTTTTTATTCCAAAGTTACAGCGAAAATTGTAAGAAAAGATAATTTTTTCCAAAACACAAAAAAGCTCCTAACGGGTTAAAGCAAATTTTTTTTCCACTTTTTTTTTTTAACGGTGGTTTTTTATGCATTAATGAATATCCATTAAAAAAAATTAACAATATTTTGAAATTACGTCTCCTTGAATTAATCCTCACTTTTCATGCTTTTCAACCCATTGTGCGACGCCTGTACGGACATTATATCGACTCGAGTTGTTATATGGATTAAGAATACAAATACTTTATGTATTCGCAATTTATTGTTCAATGCATTACAACAGAATACCAATAGTCACAATAAGGAATAATACTTTTCAGTTTTGAGAGCTAAAAACTATGCTGTATTTCAAAATAAAAGTTTTTACAAATCTTGGCAATTTTTGGTTTGCCATATACCAGGAAAATGTGCTTTTTTAAAAAGTACTTTAAAAGAATTTACTTTTTTAAGAAAACTTTATTTAAAAAAGTTATTTTATATAAAAGATCCTTGATTGATAAAAGGTAACTTTCTACGAAAATTTACTTTAAGAAGAAAAATAATCTTTTAAAAAGGTACTTTTTTAATAAATGAGTACTTTAAAAAAATACTTTTTAAGAAAATGTTCTTTTTAAAAAAGGGTAGATTTTTAAGAAAATGTACTTGTTTAAGACAAGATGTTTGTAATGGTTATTTGTTAAGAAAAAAAATTTTTTTTGCGAATAGGTACTTTCTGAAACGAGGTACTTTAAAAAAAAAAATTATAAAAAATTATTAAGGAAAGGACTTAAAAAAAACAGGTAACTTTTTTAAAAAGGTATTTTAGAAAAGGATACTTCGAAAGATACTTTTTGAAGAATGGTACTTAAAAAAATTTTATTTTTAAAAAAACAACCTCTCTTGTTATATGGATCAAGAAAAGATATGGTTTATGGGCTCAGGAATTTATTTCGATGCGTTATAAACGGAATGACAAACTGATATATATTGAGGGTTTAAAATCGATCTGTATTAAAAATTTTTGATTTAATTTAAAAAAAGAATTATAACTTAATTTTAGATTTTTCTTGGGATGTCTGAAAATTTATAAACAATTCTTAAGAAATGACTTTCTGGAGAAATCATCTTGATAATTTTTTAATATTAGCGCTTAATTTTAAAATTTCGGGTTATCCCCGCATATTCGTATTTATCTTATTAATTGGTGAAAATGTCCATATGGTTAAAATAAGTGCATTATACACTTTTTTTGACTCAGATATGTCTTATATATACATACATATTATGTTAGGTGCTTGCCAACGATGTACAATTAAGATCTGCTTACACTGTGTTCTTTTGCTTCGATATTTTTTTTTTAAATATTTTAGATTGTCTTTGGGTTGATCCGCTTAACAGATGGTTTTTGTTTATTTCAAGAGTTGGCCTATATAGCTCTCTCAATTTTTTGTTAAAATATCGCCATATTTGGAAAAACTAATTTTTTTATATATTAAAATGGAGTTTTATCTATTAGATTTTGTGGTAACACTAAATAACACAATACAATACAAAATCAAACCCAGTGATGCCAACTTTTGATTTTGAATAAAATCATGTTAATAAAATATATTTTAATTTATTGACTCCAAACACTACCACCTGGAAATTATCGAACTTAAATTTTTTGGGTTTTACCTTGCATACCGTGAAGTAAAATTTTGAAGTCATCATGAACACTGGTTCAAATTAGAGATGCCAAACGCAAAAATCCAAATGTCCCAAAAATTTTAATTAAAATAATTTGTTATCATTATTTTCTCAAAAACTTCAAACTTTCATCCAAAGAAATTTTGAAAAATAATATATTAATAACATTCTCATCAAATTGCGCTTTATTTATGTAACAATTATTATGTTCGCAATTTTTAAATATCATTTGAGGTTTTCTAAACTTCATTGAATTTAAATTAATGTTTTCTTATCCTGAAATGCTATTAATGTCTCCTGAATCAAAATATTTTTTTTTTTTAATTTCAATTGATTTTTTAACTGTAAACATATTTGGTGTTTTTTGAACTTCAATTTGTGTTTAAAGAATAAAATTTATATTTTAAAAATTCAATTGATGTCTTCTAAATTTCAAGTTACGAGTATTATTTCCGACGTTTTAATATGATTTTCTGAAATTCAATTGATATTTTCTAATTTATAATTGGAAGTCTGAATTCCAATTTTTAATTATTTTCTTAAATTTGAATGGAAAACTTAAAAGCTGCAATTTTGTATTTACATATGTCAATAGTAATGCTTCGTTCGGTAATTATAAAAAGTAATTATTATTAATTATTATAATTAAAAATTGTATGTATTCGAAGTCAGATATTTTGTAGGCAAAGCAGAAAAATAATTTTATATAACTATCTAGAACTGTTTTGAAAGAAAAAACTCATTGTTTCTTCTTTACTCAGTTCTGTATACACTTTTACATTTTGTGTTTGATATCTAATTGAAAATGTTGACATTCATGTTCAAACAGAAATAACTATTGCAAAGCTAATTAGAACAAAAATTGTGGTGCCATCTACTGTGGCATAGTCACACTGAGCAAACTGAAGTGACACTCTGTTAATGCAAAAAAATGTATTTTCCCTAAAACAAAATATTGCAGAATTTTATATAAATAAAATAATATATCGATTTATTTCTAACAGCAGTTATGATGGATATACATATATATAATATATGTATGTATATTATTTTGGTATTTAATATATGTATGTATGTATATGTAAATATTACACACACAAAATACAACATCAAAAGTTATTGTTGTGTTTTCTTTAAATAAATTAGTATATCAATTTTTTTTTCGGTAAATTTACATTGTTTTTTTTTTTGACCCAATCGATCTGAAGCTCTGCAGGCGGGCTCGTGGCGTTGACAAAAATGATCTAACAATTTTTTTTTATGCCAAAACAAGGGAAACTTTTAAATTTGTCTACCAGAGTTCATAAAAAAATGTACATAGGGTTAGTTTTTATTATATTATTACCATAATGACCACAAAGGCAGCAAGTACAGCTATGACAACATACAACATTTAGAATAACAACAAGAACAATACAGAAACATACATTTTTTAAAATATTTTTTACTTCTTCAGTGATTTCTCGGGAGCTATTAAACCGATTTTCATGATCTTTGAAACAGTGACCTTCTCATGATGTTAGTCAATCATTCTCATGAAAACCGAGCGCCCCAGTTATCCTATTTAGGGCGTGATCATGACAAGAACAACATAGACAAATCATATTTTTTCAAGACTTTTTTATTACTTTTCCATTCAATTCTCGGGACATGATCAACCGATTTGTACGATTTTAAATAGCAGACTTTTCAAGATGTCAATGAATCATTTTTTATGCCAACGAGCACCCTAGCCGCCCGATTGAAGCCGTCATCGTGATTTTCCCAGACGGACAGACGGACATCGCTATATCAACTCCGCTTGTTCTAAGGATCACAAATATACATGTGTCCAAAATTTCTTTCTATTTATTACAAACGGAATGACAAACTTATATATAGCCTCTGCACACTGGGGTGGAGGGTATAAAAATATATTTTCTTCAAAAACTACCTTTACCAAAAAGTAAACCTTTCATAAAAAATAAATTTTCTGCTAAATTTAACATTTCTTCAAAAACAATTTTACTTAAAAAGTATCAAATCCTAACAAATTGACTTTCCTTAAAAACTAAGTCTTCTTAGAAAAGTATTTTTTTTCTTAAGACACTAACTTCTGTGGATGTTATTTGTGTGTCAGAGACTTGGTTCGTAAAAGATACGCCTGACAGTCTGTGTAATTTAAATGGTTATGTTGTATTCAGAGCTGATCGTAAAACACATGCTGGTGGTGTTGCAATATATATTAGGGAAGGTATTAAATGTAATTTTAAATGCAGATCTAATGAAGGTGAGGTAATTGATGAAATCGAATATTTGTTTGTAGAGGTTATTTCTGAAAAAAACAAAATGCTTATAGGATGTATATACAGGCCACACCGTGATACTGTGATCACTTCTTTTATGGAAGTATTAGAGAGGTTGACGATCACCTACATGGATTTGTTAATTGCAGGTGATTTTAATTGTAATCTTCTGTGTGACACTTATGTCTCAGAAAACATGGAAACCATTGCTCTCACTTCATTAAACTACACGATGCCTACACACTATACATCAACAGCAAGTACTTTACTTGACCTTTTTTTTTGTTAACGATTTAACCAAAGTATTGTTGTACGACCAACTATCGGCCTCATGTTTCTCGAAACACGACTTAATTTTCACGACATATGACTTTATTTTAAATAATGAAACACTATCAGTTACATATCGTGACTTTAATAATATCAATTACAATGTTTTGGCAGAACATATTTCTTTAGTAAATTGGGCGTCCATTCATCATATGACTTCTGTTGACCATCAGTTGTCCTTCTTGGAGAATAATATCTCATACTTATTTGATCTTACTGTACCTAAGATAACGAAGAACATTAGGACCTATACAAGATCGTGGTTTACAGCACATATTAAACAACTGATTGGTCAAAGAGATAATGCGTTTTCACGTTGGAAAAAATTTAAGTTACCTCAACTTAAGGAAGAATATCGAAATCTTAGAAGAGAAGTTACTCGTGTAATTCGTAGATCAAAGTCTGAATATTATGGCCACCGTTTTGAAAATGCAATTAACACCAAACGGAAATGGAAAACTATTCGGGAAATTGGAATTGGCCGAACTAGTAATAGGAAAACTTGCGAACTCACTCCTGATGAACTTAATTCAGCTTTTACTAATTTACCCACTGTTCAATGTCAACCTCCTGCACACAATACAATCAATAACCTAGTGATTTCTGACAATGATAGTCCATTTGATTTTCAATGTGTTAGCAATGATGAGGCCCTTACCTGTCTTTTAGCCATAAAATCAAATGCAATTGGATATGATAACATGCACCCTAAATTTATCAAAATTATCCTTCCTATCCTCTTACCATACATAACTTACATGTATAATACGATCCTTACCACCAGCGTGTTTCCAACACAATGGAAGCATGCAAAGGTTATTCCTGTGCCTAAGACAAACTCTGAGTTTAGGCCTATATCAATACTACCATTCTTTTCTAAGGCTCTTGAGAAGATAATGCATAAACAGATAAACGAATACCTAAAACGATTTGGGCTATTATCGCAAAAGCAATCAGGCTTTAGGCAAAAACATAGTTGTACAACTACTTTAATAGATGTTGCAGATGATATTCGTCATGCCATTGATGGTGGAAATATTTGCTTTTTAGTCCTTCTTGATCATTCTAAAGCCTTCGACATAGTTGATCACTCAATACTTTCAACAAAACTTAGCCGGCTTTTTAATTTCTCCATGTGTTCAAAGAAACTTATTGAATCCTACCAGGCAAACCGTGTTCAGTCAGTCTTCCTTAATAACCAATTTTCGAGACCACTACATGTACCTAAAGGTGTTCCGCAAGGCTCAATTCTAGGCCCTCTTTTATTTTCAATGTACGCCAATGACTTGCCAAATCATGTAAAGTATTGTAAAGTACACATGTACGCCGATGACGTCCAACTATATCTTTGCAGTCCACTAATATCTTCCAGAGAAAACGTAGCAAAACTTAATGATGATTTAAATAATATTTATAACTGGGAAACTGCTAATGGACTTTGTCTGAATCCCCTCAAGTCCAAATGTCTCATCATGCACAAGAAAACTCTACGTCATAATCTAGATTTTGATATTGTTCTCAACAATCAGAGAATTGAAATTGTGTCCTCATCAAAAAATCTGGGTATTGTTTTTAATGACACACTTAGTTGGAACAATCATGTAAACGTTGTGGTAGGGAGAACGTATGGTATGCTTCGGACGCTTTGGGCGACTCAACCTTGCACTCCATTAAATATAAGAATAATACTTGCAAAATCTTACCTAATGCCGGTTTTATTATACGGGTGTGAAATTTTTGCTTTATGTGACTCAACTAGTAGGAGAAAACTAAATGTGGCCTTCAATAGTATTATAAGGTATGTTTATGGATTAAACAGACTTGATCGTATTTCCTCGTTTTCAACAAGACTATATGGTATGTCGTTTGATAATATTTTAAAATTAAAGGTGCTAGTCCTATTACACAAAATTATATATCAGAAGGAACCATCATACCTTTTCAACCGCTTAACCTTTGCAAGATCCAATAGAGGGAGAAAGCTTGTACCGATAAGATATCGTAGTAAAATTTCTGAATGGCAGATCTATTTTAATGCCGTTTATCTCTGGAACTTACTACCAAATCAAACACAGAAAATCAACAACGCAATACAGTTCAAAAACAAAATAACTGCTAGTTTTTCAATGCAAATTTAAATTGTTTGTCACTTATTGTTTTTAATATACCTACGTTATTTCAACCATTTTTCTCTTTTTTTTTCTTAATCAAAATTTTTACCATTTGATTCTTTTATGTTAAATTATGTCAAACTCATTCATTTATTTAGTTCTTTATTTTATTTATTTTTTTATTTTTTTATTTACTTTATATAATTATACAATTTATTTAAATATTTTTGTATACCGTAACTTGTTTTTCTTTAAAAATTCCCATACTATAATATAAAAGATGTAAATCTTGTTGTATGGGAAGAACAAATAAAAATAAACTAAACTAAACTTCTAGAAAATAAACCTGCTTTGTTTTTTAAAAAAAAACACCTTTTCTAAAAACTATGGTTTGGTTAGAAATGTACTTTTTGAAAAAAAAAAATTTTTACTTAAAAAGTATCAAATCCTAACAAATTGTCTTTCCTTAAAAACTAAGTCTTCTTAGAAAAGTATTTTTTTTCTTAAGACACTAACTTCTAGAAAATAAACCTGCTTTGTTTTTAAAAAAAAACACCTTTTCTAAAAACTATGGTTTGGTTAGAAATGTACTTTTTGAAAAAAAAAAAAAAATTCCTTCACTTCGAAAAGTACGTTTTGTATATTCTTACTTTTTCGGGAAAAATTACCTTCTCCTAAAATTGTAGCTTTTTATGAAGGTAAATATTTCTAGAAACCTAACTCTTTTTAAAACTGTGGTTTTTTTAAAAAAGAACTTTATATTAAGTACATTTTCTTAAAAACGAATTTTTTTCTTAAACATAGAACCTGCGGCTTTTCCTAAAAAAATTCCCCTTGAAAAAGCAAATTTCCCTAAAAAAGTTTATTTTCTATATAACTATCATTTCTTAAAAATGTATATTTAAAAAAATATTTTTTTTTTCAAATGGTAAAAGAAATTAAATAAAAATAAATTTCTTTAAATACATTTTCTTAAAAAATATCTCTTTTTAAAACTGGCTTTTGTTAAAAAGTATTTTTTCTTAAAAAAGAACCAATTCCTAAAAGACCACCTTTTCTAAAAACTAATATTTGCGTAAAAAGCATATTGATTTTAGACCAAACTTATTTGTTTTATGTATTATAGAGTGTACGTAGGGCTTTTTTGGTCAATTTTATTAAATGTAAAATAAAAATTCTGTATTTCATTATTTCCCGACGTTTCGTTGAGTTTTTGTCAACATCTTCAGGGGCATTTTATTTTGAATCTAACACAAAGAAGATAAAACAATCAATATAAAAACATAAAACATTAAAAATAATTTTCATTTACATGAATTTTTAACTTATAACATTAATAAAAAATTATTGGTGTATTTTGACATCACAAATTGATTGACTTTAAAACACAGTATATATCAATAAACAAATAAGTAAACTATTGAAAAACTTAAACATTTATATCACAGAATTTAACTCTAGTATCACAGTGCAAACGAATATATGAAGTTTATGTTGTCTATGTCTTCCTTGTTGTTTATTGTCTTGTCTATTTTTTGCTGTATTCTCAGGCTTTCTATTGTAAACAGCTTCTTTCTTCAAAAAATATATTTTCTTAAAAAGTAGTGTGTTTGTTAAAAAAGTGGCTTCTCTTAAAACTGAGTCTTTTCATAAAAAAGTAACTTTTCAAAAAAAAAATATCTTTTCATAGAAAATTTCCTTTCCATAAAACAGTTACTTTTCATAAAAAAGTACATTTTGCATAAAAAATGTGTTCACACAGACAAGTAACTTCTTTACATTTTTCTAAAAAAGTAACTTTTGTACTTTTCAAAAAAAGTGCCTTCTCTTAAAGAAATACATTCTCTTACATAGTTATTTTTCAGAAAGAAGTGCCTTTTCTAAAAAAATCAAATTTCTGAAAAACTATCTTCTCTTTCCAAGAAAACTTATTTTTCTTAAAAAAGTTCCTTTTCATAAAAAAATATTTTTTCTAAAATATCAACCTTTACTTAAAAATGTACCTTTTCCTAAAAAAGTAAGATTCCATAAAAAACTCTCTTATCATATAAAGGTACCTTCTCTTAAAAAATCACCCTTTTTTAAATAAGTACATTTTCTGAAAACCCAATTCTTCTCAGAGAGTCATTATTGCTCCTTGAAAACTTCTGTTTTTAAGTTTCTTTTTATAAAAATTACTCAGCTTTAAAAATAACATTCTCTTCAACAGGTTAACTGTCTTAAAACAAAATCATTTTTTTTCTTAAACAAATGAATTTTCTTAGAAAACATCCAAAAACTAAATTTTCTTAAAAAAAATTTTTCTTAAAAAAATAACTTCTTAAAAACAACATTTTCTTAAAAAAGTACTTTGTCTTAAAAAATCGTTTTTTTCTTAAAATCCTTCCTGTATCTGAATTCAATCTCAATATATATATTAGATATTATAAACCCAATGGAAAATGCATAAAAAAATATGTTTGAAAAATTAAGAGCCAGGCTCTTAAAAATGTTATCAATTTTGATTTGATTAAATGGAACGACACTGCAATTATCTGATGTTGTTTTAAAATGTGTAACGTTCATTAAAAATTGCAGTCACTTAAAGTGTTTTCATATTATTCTAGTTTGTCAACAAAAGAGTAAAAAGAAATCATATGACATATGAAAAACCAAAACGAAATGAAAATACTCAAGGAGACGCAAAACAATAAAACCACTGAAAAGAGGATGTTAACCCTTTTTTAATTAAAAGGACGCCACAAAAAACAAAAAAAAAAAAAAAACAAAAAATACTTAAACGACGAATAAAAAAAATCCTATTACAGACAGCACTTTGGTATACGGCATACAAACGATTTTCCATTTTGAAACAACCAACATTATTAAACGGCGTCACTTGCGGTCGACCAAGCGAAAATAATACTCAAAACACTTGATGTTTATTTAAGACAAGCAGACAGAGCGAAATTTCTTTTAAAATTTTAACAAATTAAACAGGTCTTTGAATGTGGTGTATGGTGACAACTCTAGGCGGCTTCAATGCTTCTAGCAACTGGCAAACTATTATTAATGTCATTGTAAAGTCTTAATGAAATTTGATCTTTTTTTGTCCATTAAATGTCATTTTAAAACAGTAAATTAAAATATGTCGCAATATTTGATGTGGAGAAAACTTGTGTAGTTCATATGGCCACACAATAGTGGTATTTCTTAGCAAGTTCCTAATAAATTAATTTTGTGAAATACGAAAAAAATGTTCCCTCAAATGTTACTTATTGATATAGGGCAGATGGGATATATTAAAAAATGTTATGTATATCATTGCCGAAAATTGCTCAATTAGCACCACTGCCACTGAACACGGTTTAAATAACACACTAAGGAAAACTTTAGTAATAAAATTAAAATTTTAATTGTTTTGAGTTGGTTGAGAACTTAAGTTTATGCATTTAATACTAAAAAAGCACTTAACTGATTAAAATTAACTTAGAGATAAGAAATTTAAATACTTTAATATTAATATTCAAATAAAACCAGCTTAGATAGCAATATCAATATAAATGTCTCGCTTTTTGTACACACAGCAAAATCATGCAGTTATTTTCGAATTCACTGATGTCTGAATAATGTAAAACCAAACATAATAACAGAAGTAGAAGTATTGAAAAAAAAAAACTTACCCACTTAGCTTGAAGGAACCTGGGCTTCATTTATCGCAACAGTCATTCAAGTGGCTGCTTTCCACATGAATAATAGGAATGTCATAATCGGCTTACAAAATATGAAAGCACCTCCAGAGTACCTGATTCTGTTTGAAAACTTAGGTTTATGTATATAAAATTGGCAGTTGACAATGTAGAACCCTTTCAGACCTGAGTAACAAAACGATTGTAGTCATTGTAATAACATCAATATAAAAATTCTTTTTAGCGATGTCTAAATACGTGTCCTAACTTTTTGAGAGGAAATTTTTTTGAAAAAGGACATAGCACGATTGTCTATTGTACACAACCATAAGCTGAAAAATAATTCTAATGAATTGAGAACACATCTTATTTCTTCAGTGCGTTTATACAAATTTTAGGAATAACTAAATAACAAAAAAATTATAAGAAAACAAAAATAATATACTCCTATACTTCGTTGATGTGAGAAAATAATATAAATTCATGACTTCTTACCATCTAAAACTAAATTTATTTTACATCCTCATTCTTTTGAATGATAACATTTTAAACAGTCTTTGTTTTTTGCGAGACAGTGGATGACTCGACAATTTTGGGATCGGTCTCTTGTGCGACTGCCACAATTATTACGACATACTCTTGGCGCATCGTAAGAAAATGCAGGCCAATTGTCTTAGCGATAAAACCTAATATCATCCCATGCATCATTATGTTCAGAGGCTTAAAAATATACGGCCAACACAGTTGCTATCTCCATTTTGAATGTTAAGAAAGATTTAGTTTCGGCAAATTTTGCATCCGTTCTGTATTCCGTCCATGAATTGTAAGTAGCGAAATCAATGTCATACATCATACATCAACGCCAATCTTAAAAGCGTAGTAATGTTGAGCCACAGCAGCTTTTTGAAAAGGGCATTTGTGATTGAGGTTTCGGCCCTATTCATGTTTTTGTCTAAAGAAAGTGATTTTTTTTGCCTCATCTGTTTGCCATAATCGTGCCCATGACCATGAATCCCATTAGGTGTAATGTTTCCAACATTGCCACCGAAAGCTATTATTTGTGAGTATATTTACAAAGATACTGCTTCGTCTAATGCTGTTCAATTACCTCCTCGTACGCTTGATTTGTCAAAAAACTAATTTTCTTATCATCTGATGAACATTTGTCTGAAGTGTAGCAGAATGTTAGAGGCTTAAAAACTAAATTATCTACACTATTTTTTAAAAGTTTTGACTTCCATTACCATATTATTGTTTTTACTGAAACCTGGCTTAATAATAGTGTTCATAGCTCTGAAATTCTTTGTGATAAATACCATATATACAGATGTGATCGTGTTAATATAATTAAAAAAACTGGAGGTTAAGAGTATTAATCGCAGTCTTAGTAAAATTTCCTTCTGAGCAAATTATAGACTCTTTCACATCTGATATTGAATTTGTTGTTATAAAAATCAAGTTAAGAAACAACTCATTATACATCTCATGTTCGTATGTCCCTCCTGGTTCCAGTGATGATATTTACATTAAACATATGTCAGCTATGAAAAATTCATTCTTGAATTCTAAAACATCTGATTTAGTTGTCATTTTTTTTCGTGGTCAAGTTCTTATAACATCAATTATTTGGTTCCTGTTGTTATGAATGGCTGTGTAAATGAATTCATCGAATCGTTATTTGATTATGGTCTATTCCAAGTAAATCATATTCTCAATGCGTATGGAAAACTTTTGGATTTAATTTTTATTAATAAACCATCTGAAGTATTGCTGCATCCATCTAATCCAATTACTTTACCTGCAGACCGTTATCATCCACCAGTAAATTTACTTATTTTGCTTCCATTCAATCTCGCAATAGAGAATCCTGTGCACAATCAGAACGAAATTTTTTATTGCTTTTCGAAAACTGATTATCCAAAATTGAATGCTCTACTATCCGATATTGAGTGGAATGATATCCTTTCATCTATTGATTATGATGAGATGATCACAAGCTTTTACAACACGTTGAACGCATGTATATCTTTAACGGCTCCTATGATTTTAACCCGTAAAAAGATGGGTCCACCATGGAATAATAATTATTTGGCTAAATTCAAAAATAGAAAGAATAAAGTGTATAAAAGATTCAAAAATTCTGGTTCCCCCTCTGATCTTACCAAGTATTTAATTACTAGATCAGAATACAATATAGAAAACAAAAGGGCTTACAATAACTACTTAACTCATATGAAACATAATTAAAGAGGAATCCAAAATCATTTTACAATTTTAATTCTAAACGTCGATCACGCGAATACCCTAATTCTTTGAAATTTGCATCAATTTCAGCCGATGACGATTTATCAATCAGTAATGTTTTTCTTGGTTTTTTGCTACAACATATTCAATACAAAATTTTGGTCAATCCGTGCAACATCCTTTTGAATTTCCCAAGCTTCTTCGATAATAAATGTAAATTTTCTTAACAACATCACTGTTTTGAGTAACATGAAAACACTGAAAAATTCTTTTTATCCTCGTCCTGATGGAATACCAAATAATATTCTTAAGCACTGCGCTGACTCTCTGTCCTATCCACTAACAATACTTTTTAATCAGTCCTTGCGTACAGGAGATTTACCATCTCTATGTAAAGAATTTTATAACATCCCTTTATATAAATCAGGGAATAAGGTCAATGTGTCTAACTACAGAGGCATCGCAGAATTGAGTGCAATCCCCAAATTTTTAGAAAAAATTATAATAGACTCGTTGTCTCATCAAGTATCATCCATACTTTCTCCATATCAACACGGCTTTCGTAAATCTCATTGTACAATCACCAACGTTCTGAACTCACTACAATTATAAATGACGGACTTAGAGATCTTATGCAAACAGATGTAAATTATACCGACTTTAGCTAAGCCTTTGATAAGGTGAATCATGATTTATCATTATACAAGCTGCATTCGATGGGTTTCAGTAATTCTTTAGTTTTCTAGTTAAAATGTTATTTAACGAACAGATTTCAGCGAGTTAAATTTTGAAACGCTGTCTCTAAAAAAATCGAAGTGTTTTCTGGTGTTTCACAAGGCAGTCATCTTGGTCCAGTACTTTTTACTTTATTTATCAATGATCTCCCTTCTACTATTCAACACTCTATAATTCTCTTATACGCCTTTGATATCAAACTATTTTCCTCTCTTCAAAATTACTTTCAAAATTTTTTGCTACAATCCGATTTAAATTATTTTACAGATGTAATAATCTACATACAACTTATTTTGTGAATTAAAGTGAATTGGAATCCGTTGATACATTCTCAGGTCTTGGCATTATATTAGATCATAGATTAAATTTTCGCCCGTATATATCTTCACCAATAAACAAAGCTTATGGCGTTCTTGGATTTATGAAGCGATGGAGTAAAGAATTTTTTTTTATTTATTTACAAATTCCAAAGCCAAGCCCTTAGGGCCAAATATGGTTTTAATACTACTTACTATATATTATACAGTAAAAAAAAAAGAAATAAAAAATTATATATGGGGGATTTCATGTCAAGTGCACCAACTTTTGAAACCGATGTCTTCCGATCGGGATGAAATTTGCACCAAGATTAGTCCTATTGGATAGTAGTTTAGACACAATTTTTCAACAAGATCGGTCCAGATCTCTCTGAGTTAGAGGGGATCAGAATTTGACATTTTGGCCAAACAGGTGTTTTTTCTCATCCATGTAACTTATTACCTATTGTTCTTAGAAAATTTTCTCCCAAATAGTTTAGATAGCTATTTCTTCAATATTTCGGAAAAAAATACTTAAAAAAAAAATAAATTTGTAGACTTTTTTTTTTGCTAAATTAAAGCATTTTTTGCCTTTATTTTCAAAAAGGGCATTTTTTTTTTTTTTTCATAAGAAAGCTTAGGATTTTTCCTTTAAGAGCTTTTTGGTCGCTTAGTGGGATGGGAGTGGTATATCCATCAAAATAAGTGTTTTGTAACTCAAGACAACGGTTTTTCAATTTTTCACAAATGCACTATTTTAAATTTTTTCCTATTTGTGTGTAAAACCTTACAAATAAAACTTATACTGAGAAACTAGACCCTCGATACTGTAATACCCAGAATATGTTAACCTCATGAAAAAAAACGCTTTTTTTCTATAGAAATGTTGAAAAATTATTATTTTTTATTTATTTTTAATAAAAATTAAATTAATGTATAATAATAATAATATTAAAAATAAAAACATAAATAATTTATTAAAATTTAATCTTAATTGCATTAGATCCATTTATATCATAACTATTTTTATACTTAATTTATTGTAGCTGATGAAGTATTTAAGTCTTGTAAATTTTTAAATACCCAGTCTTTCATCCAGCTTTTTTGTGGCCTTTATTTACTGCGTTTTTTTGTCAATCCTTTCTTGGCGTTACTAGGTTCAGCTGTTGATTTCGCTGCTGGTTTATTTGTTGTCTTTGGAAAGAAATCGCATTGAAAAGAGGCAGAAAACTTTTTCAACTTGAGTCTTCCATCGACAAGCGTTATAAAAGCATGGTATTGAGCGGTGCCATCGATTGTTACCGCAGCATCGAATCTGCTCTTCAGTGTTTTCAATGGTTCCTGATGATCCTGTTTGCTACTAAAAACTATTTTAGTTTCTTTACAATAACTCTTTGCCCAATGGAATAAAGCAGTCGCATCTAAGATGCGATCTTGATGAGAGCACTGGAGGCTATACTTCGCTGCATTTCTTTTAAAGTTTGCTGCAATACCATCACATGCTCCTTTACCATGAGCAGTAGGATGAAAATGCCACTCAGCTGGCATTCCAAAATCTTTTTCAAGGGCCATAAGATTTGCCAAGCTACTTTTGTTTTTAAAATGTTGACGAGCTCCGTCCGAAACGTAGTATACCTTCTTTACTGTAAATTTAGATTTTAGAAATTTTAGTATTCTCTTCTGGTACTCATAAACTGCAACGCTATCATGCTTTAAATCGTCGGGTATGATTGCCATACTTTTGTGTTCCAGTTTTTCATCTTTCATGTAGTAAATAACTACAGTGAATATAGTTGCTTGGTCGTTATTGAAGTGGAATGCTTGTATGGCATCATGAAGAACATATTTATAGTTTTCTGCGAAATCATATGAAATAACGAATTCACCAGACTTCAAATTTATGTTCAAATCCTTGAAAGTCATGGTTTCTCAAGTTTAGCAATCCTGTACACATTTCTTCCACAAAATCATCCACATTTAAAACGATTGCTTTCAATGTGTATCTGTCAGTGTGAATCCAAGAATCAAATTTGACCTCCTCTATATATTCTTGATCTAAAGAGTTGATTAAATTTTCTTTGATGAATGTGGTTTTCGGGCAATTGGTACATTCACCTAAGTGGCAAGAAGTTGTTGCATTAGGACACATAGTCAATTTAAGGCAATCGCGGTAATCGTGTAAATCTTCTGCCGAATCATCTGTTAAATACTTTAAGTTGATTTCCTTCAACATCAGTTTAACATTTTCATGGTAAATGCAAACGCATACTGTGTGAGTTCCGCTGCTTTCTGCCAAAACGCAATTTTTTGGCCTCATTTGGGTTAATTTCGTAAAGCCAATTCTAACATCTTTCAGGTTACAGATAACCATTCTCTTCTGTTATGTTATGAAGGTATGTTACATACCTTCGGAAAGGTTAATTTGTCTAGTTTCTCAGTATAAGTTTTATTTGTAAAGTTTTTCACACAAGTAGGAAAAAATTCAAAATAGTGCATTTGTGAAAAATTGAAAAACCGTTGTCTTGAGTTACAAAACATTTATTTTGATAGATATCCCACTCCCATCCCACTAAGCGACCAAAAAGCTCTTAAAGGAAAAATCCTAAGCTTTCTTATGAAAAAAAAAAAAAAAAAAAAAAAATGCCCTTTTTGAAAATAAAGGCAAAAAATGCTTTAATTTAGCAAAAAAAAAAAGTCTAAAAATTTTTGTTTTTTAAAGGTATTTTTTTCCGAAATATTGAAGAAATAGCTATCTAAACTATTTGGGAGGAAATTTTCTAAGAACAATAGGTAATAAGTTAGATGGATGAGAAAAAACACCTGTTTGGCCAAAATGTCAAATTTTGATCCCCTCTAACGCAGAGAGATCTTTACCGATCTTATTGAAAAATTGTGTCTAAACTACTATCCAATAGGACTAACCTTGGTGCAAATTTCATCCCGATCGGAAGACATCGGTTTCAAAAGTTGGTGCACTTGACATGAAACCCCCCCATATACATATATACTGTGCGCGTCAAAATAAAGTAAATACCTTAGTTCCTCATATTAAAAGTTTTATTAAAATGAAGTAATTAACACAAAATTTAAAATAAATAAAGGGAATTCAAGAATTATTTAAGTATAGCTGAACTCAATAAAAAAATTAAACATAAGCATTACAAAACAGAAATAAATGCACTTTATTTAGAAAATGACCAAATTTTACGCGTCAAAAAAAAGTAAACAGCAAAGAAAAGGCAACAGAACTTCAATACAAAAAGTAAACTTTTAAAATTTTTTAATATTTGGTTTATTTTCACTTGGCCTAAAGCCCCTTATATAGTCTTCTAGGCAGCGACCCGACAATTTTTTTGTTATATCAGGGGAGATTATGCTCCATTCTTTCTTTTGAGGCATCTTTAAGTTTCCCTTGCTTGAAAAAGCGCTTCGACCGATTTTTGTGTAAAGATTTTCCCACAGGTACTCGATTGGGTTAAGGTCCGGGGACTGCGACAGTTGATCTGGTATCTTAGGAGTCCGGTACAGTAGCCGCTCTTTCACAATTTTAAATGTAAGCTTTAGATTGTTGTCCTGTTGGGAGATCCCATTTCCAGCCATGCCATATTTCTCGACGCTAGGGCCAACATTGACCTTCAAAATGGCTAAGTAATCTATTTGGGTCATAGTGGAGTAAATAAAAACATAATTACCAACACCTGTGCCCGCCATATAGCCCCAAAACATAACTGAACTCCACTGTATATAACAGTTTTGGTAACACACTTTTCTTTGCATGTTTCATTCTTAGCACGCCATATTTTTGTAGGCTTTTTCGTGCCGAAAATTTTGAATTTCCTCTTATCTGTATATGATATGCTTTCCCACAAAGATAGTACCTAATTTTTCTATTTTTTTTATCGAAATTCATTAGCTTGCTCTGATTCGCCTTGGATATGTATGGTTTCTTGCATGGTATCCTTCCACGTAGACCATTTTTGTGAAGCGATCTCCTTAGTGTACTCGAACTTACTGGTTTGCCTGATGTCTGCGTTCTGATAATTTAACTGCATTTTAGGCTGAATATGTCTTCACTTCTCTTACTACAGCTCTAACTTCAGTACCCCTAAGCTGCTTTGGGCGTCCAGATCTCGTTAAATCTTCAACCTGATGGTGTTTGGCGCATTCATCAACTACTTTTTTTATTGTGCACACAATTTCGCCAATTTCACGCAAAGATTTACATTTTTTTTTTTTTAATCTAAAATATTTTCGGAGTATAAACCGATAGTTGCTTTCCCATAGTGAGAATATTTGCTTTTATACATTTTTAGCTATTATTGATTAGTACAAATCAACTTCAAATGATTTTTAGTAAAGTAGAACACGTGATCAGTACACATATGTCACAAAAAGTTTAGGTTCTTCCCCGAAATATAAAAAAGCGTAAATAAGTGTTAACACAGTTTACTTTTTTTTTTGACGCGTAAAATCTGATGCATTTTCACTTTCGAGAGATTTGTGCAATATTCCCAATTGATTTGATTTCATGTTTTATGGTAGTCAATCTCTTAATGGTATAGTACTAAACTCTGCAATATTACTTTTTATCGTAAGTCAATAATAATTTTGTTATAAGACAATTTAAAGATTAAAAATTGCTGTTTACTTTATTTTGACGCTCACAGTATATATTAATATTGCTATATAAAAATTATAAATTATAATACATAAGAGAAAAAAAAGAGTAAAAGAAAAACTAAATACCATATCGGGAAATTTTCGCAAGTTTATTTTAAATAATATCAAAACTATTATAAGGACTATTCATCGAACATCTGCCCTAGCCTATGCTTAAAAGTGGCATTAGAAACTCCAAGCAGTTTTAATCTAACATGAAAAGACCTTTCATATATAGACACAGATATTGGGTGACAGATTACCTGCGGGTTAGTTCTTGATCTAGAAAATTCAAACCTCGATACAATGTATTCCAGACAGTTATTCCTAATTACTTTATAAAACAATAATAAAATTCTCATTTACATGAGTCCTAGCCCTCAACTTGAAAATGTATCTAACAATCCGATTAAAAGTGAGATTGATACGCCTCAATAAACTGACATTAGTTCCTTTAAACACTTCCATAGCATAAAGCCAATGCGACATCAAAAGAGCGCTAGCAACACGTTTTCTCATATTTCGAGGCAAACATAAGTCAAGCGACCACAGTCGTTTAATGGTGGTATTTACCCGCGCAGAAACATAATCAATATGCTTCGAAAATCTTAATTGATCATCAAGGAAAAAAGTTAAGTCTAATACTATCCGCAGATGTATTCAAATTAAGACGATCAAACCCAAAACAAATTGCCTTAGTTTTGTTTGAATTAAAGTCCAACCCATTTTCACTCATCCACCGACTAGCTTGGTTAAGATAAAATTCAATATTTACCTCTAAAACATCTAAAAACTGTTTCTCCGCCGAAAGTAAAATCTGTACGTCATCCGCAAATACATACGTTTCTGCTAAGTTACCATCCATTACATTAAAAAAGTCGTTTAAATAAATCATAAATAAAATGGGACCAACAGCAGATCCCTGAGCGACAGCACTTGTAACCTGCAAAGTCCGCGAGATTCTACCTTCCACCGCGACAAATTGCGACCTTTTCGACAGATAAGAGTATGCCAATTTACAGGCAGACTTAGAAAAATTAAACATATTACATAACTTAGTTATTAATCTAGTGTGCAGAACTTTATCAAAAGCCTTGGATAAATCTAAAGAAATCAACACACTGTTTTTCCTTTCATTCAATTTTCACCTTATAGAATCTATAAGCCCAATAAGAGTTGTAGTACTATGATTTTGTCTAAAACCCGATTGGTACGAATGAAGCAAATTATTACGATTAATATAACTCGTCATCTGATCCTTCATCAAATGTTCAACAATTTTAGAAAAAATGGGTAACATTGAAATTGGCCGAAAATTGGTTAGCTGATTTGAATTTCCATCTTTCTGACCGATATGTAACCAAACAGCTATATACATCCCTGGTTCGTCCCATCCTGGAATATAGTTCTGTAATATGGGATCCGTGTTACATTATTCATATAAATTTCGTCGGATCTCTCCAGAAAAAATTTCTTTTATTCTGTTGGACTTGGTTGGATCTCCCGTGCCTTACCCTCTTATGAATCCAGACTTACTCTAATCAAGTAACCGACATTGAAAAGTCGAAGAACAATGCTTAGTATTTCCACTCTACTCAGTTTATTCTATGGCGACATTGACTCCAATTACTTGTTAGGTAGAATTCAAATTAATATACCATCGAGACCTTCAGGAAGCTTTAAGCTCTTAAATATTAATTATTTTCGATTTAACTATGCTAATAATGATCCATTTCGCCAGTTATGTGAGCAATTTAATGGAATTTACCACATCATAGATTTGTCCGAAGATAAAGAATCATTGAAACGTAAAACTATTCTATATCTAAATAATTAAATCGTCATTATTTTATTTGTTATATGTATTTTATACACTAATGCCGGTTTTCTCAATGTATCGTCAAACTGCCTGTTACTTAACCAGGACATAAGTTTATTGGACCGATAAACTGCCGGTTAACAATTTTGGTTTTCTCAATGTACCGACGAAAACATTACTTTCAGTTGGCAATGCCTCTCAAGATACGTATAAAAGTTGCGAGAATTGTTTTCAGTCGGCAATGCCTCTCAAAAATACGTATGAAAGTTGGTAGAATTATTTTCAGTTGCCAATGCCTTTCAAAATTGATATGAAAGTTGGGAGAAAAGTTCAACTGTACGATAAATAAATAATTGGCAGATGAGTGCCGGTTAGCTTTGCGACATATTAAAGCAAACCAGGCATTGAGAAAACCAAATTTCTTTAATCGGCAGTTTTTCGTTGGGATAAAAGATAATCGCCTATTGAGAAAACGGGCATAAATATATATTAGTCTGTTAGGGCATTTGTAATTCCATAGACTTTAAATAAATAAATAAATAAATAAATAAATAAATAAATAAATAAATAAATAAATAAATAAATAAATAAATAAATAAATAAATAAATAAATAAATAAATAAATAAATAAATAAATAAATAAATAAATAAATAAATAAATAAATGGCATTTCTAATAAAAAAATCAGTCAAAGTAAAAATGGCTGTCCTTGTAGGTTTTAAGTGAGACGTAGTACAATGTATGACCCTTGACCTAATCCAAAGAGAATCCTAATCCTTGAAAGACTTCAAAGTCTACTGTGACAAAGCTATACATAACATACACCATATTTTTCAAAACCACGGGCATCTTCCCGTAAAAGGGTTCATTTACTCATCCATTTCAGTTGCCGATTGACTACATCGATTTCTTACCGTATTGATAACCGATTGTACTCTCCATAATTTATTTGAACGATCTTTTACTGAGAAGTCTACGATTGGTCGCTTGACCAATACATTATTACTGCAGGATATTCAAGACGCCCTATTAAAGTCACACATCCATAAAAATTTTTTATATCTGCTACTGCATAACGCAATTCCTGGCCATTATTTACCTGTACATAAGTCTTTGTATAGCTAACCGCATCTTCATAGTGTGATTCCCGAAAATATTGTTTATAATATATAACGTCGCAAAATACAACGTACATATCTAGTACGTACTACAACTACCCATAGTTAATCGTTCATACACATTAACAACACGAATACTAACTGAACCAATACCAACCACATTACAATTAAACACCATCTTTTTGATTCTCATTCAGTCAATATATTAGTTTAGATAAGTAAACAAGGTTGGTATAGGCAAAGTCAGTCAAGTTGAGTTAATGACAAGACTCTGGGTTAAGTCGAATTAATGACAAAACCTTGTCTAGGAACAATCTGCCACCACGTAGATATATCCAAGGACATAATTTTGTACTGACGATCGACCTCGGTCGTTACCAATAAATTTTACTCCAGCAACTTCTGTTGACTGCTCTCGCTACTCCAGCAACCTTCGGTTGACTGCTCTCGCTACTCCAGCAACCTTCGGTTGACTGCTCTCGCTACTCCAGCAACCTTCGGTTGACTGCTCCCGCTACTCCAGCAACTTCTGTTGACTGCTCTCGCTACTCCAGCAACCTTCGGTTGACTTCTCTCGCTACTCCAGCAACCTTCGGTTGACTGCTCTCGCTACTCCAGCAACTTCTGTTGACTGCTCTCGGTACTCCAGCAACTTCTGTTGACTGCTCTCGCTACTCCAGCAACCTTCGGTTGACTCCTCTCGCTACTCCAGCAACCTTCGGTTGACTGCTCTCGCTAATTCTTCTCTCCTGCTTCCAGGTCGGCGATTGCCATCAACTTACGTTGCCATTACAGCCGACCCTTGCCGAGCAGCCAAATCAGCCGACAACTAAGCGAAGCAACCGAGCTACCATCACAACCGATCTGTGCCGAGCAGCCGACAGCTAAGCGAAGCAACCAAGCTACCATCAGCAACGATCTGGGCCGAGCAGCCAAACCAGCCGACAGCTAAGCGAAGCAACCAAGCTCTAATCACCAGCCGACAACTAAGCGAAGCAACCGAGCTACCATCACAACCGATCTGTGCTGAGCAGCTAAACCAGCCGACAACTACACGAAACATCCGATCTACTGATAACCCCGACTACCACCGATTAAGTAGTCGACCTACCGATGCAGACGATCTGCGCTGATGAAATAACCGAATTACCACTACAACCGATTGCTACCAGCTAAGTAGCCAATCTACCGATACAACCGACGGCTACCGATTATATAACCGACTCACAACAACCGATCTACCGATACAACCAATGTGTACCGATTGAATAACCGAATTAGCAATACAACCGACTACCACCGATTAAGTAGTCGACCTACCGATGCAGCCGATCTGTGCTGATTAAATAACCGAATCACCACTACAACCGATTGCTACCAGCTAAGTAGCCGATCTACCGATACAACCGACGGCTACCGATTATATAACCGACTCACAACAACCGATCTACCGATACAACCGATGTGTACCAATTGAATAACCGAATTAGCAATACAACCGACTACCACAGATTAAGTAGTCGACCTACCGATGTAGCCGATCTCTGCTGATTAAATAACCGATTCACAACTACAACCGATTGCTACCAGCAGCCGATCTACCGATACAACCGACGGCTGCCGATTAAGTGATCAATTCACCAACACAACCGATTGCCGCCGATTACGCAGCTGACAATTAACAACAATCAACTATAGCCGAGGAGCCATTCGCCAGTGTATCATTATTTACGATATATATATATACATATATCAATTACACAATAAAATTTAGTTTGTTATATTCAATCCTAGAGAAGGAAAAACAACTGTCTTATTATTTAAGGTTTTGAGGGTCCTTGAATAGACCCTGGACGCGACTAGCTACCCCATCCGCAAGACAAAATACTCGTTACAAATATTCCAACGCTCATTCAATTTTTGTAACCAGATGTAATGGGAAGTTGATGGTAAGAAAATGGTAAATTTTTCCATAATTCCCTGCCATTTAGTGGTTGACTGATGGAACTTGATGGCATATGACTTGTATTTAGTAAACTGGGACTAAAGTTTGATTGTTGAGCCGTTGCACTTGCTAAGGGATCAGTTTCGCTTGCCAAAGTACTTTGCGCGTCGCTCGAATTTTCGTCACTTTCGTTTTCAGGAATTATGATTGCGGGGACCAAATTTCATCACCATCACTAAATTCAATATCAGACTGGTCTCAAATCGCCAATGCAGCTTTAACGTCATCGTTTTTTGACAAATCATAGTGTTTTATGGAATAAAAAAAAAAAAAAATAATATCACACAATCGTGAGGATAGAAATAGCACAAACGTGTTATCTGTTTTTAAATTTAATCAGATTCTCTAAAAATTTCAAATTTAGTAACTTTTATTTTGTAAAAGAAACTTGATAATTCAAACTCAACAGAAATCCCAAATTAAAGCATCTTAAACCAGATCTTATAATCGGTATAACTAGATCAGAAAGGAATAGGAAATAGGCAAACAAATTTGGAATATATAAAGTAATAAAATGTCCAAATAGTAACGATAAGGTAGAGCAAGAAACTAGAAATCGAGTCAGGATGTTATTTAGGTCGCAATTACAATTTTTTGAAGGGCGACGAAACACAAATAAAGTGGCATTTTAGTCAAATTCCTGTTGAGTCAACCGTATTGAGTTCAAATCGAATTCGGTTAGGGAAACTGACACCTATGGTTGTCGCAACCGAATTGATTAAGGAATTAGGTTGATGCAAATGAATAACTTAAAAAAAAGGTTATCGCAACTGCCATATATTTTACTTAAATTTATTTTCGGCTAAAAATTGCTATTTGTGTGGTCAAGGTATAATGACTTTGTGCTGATGTTTGTAACAACCAAAAATATTTATTATTATACAGATCGACTCAGAATCACTTTCTCAGTTTTCATCATTTTTATATCCGGTTCGCCCCTACCTGAAAACTCCCCATAGCAAAATTGTGATCGGCTTTGATGCGGTAACCCATTTCATACATGTTCACAAATTCACTGCGAGCGTTCACTATTGATGGCTGCCCGACAAGAACTCAACAATGTGGCTTTTTTAAACTTAACACTTAAATTTTAAGTCAAAATTTATTGCTATTGTGCTTCAAGTTTAATCGTATATTGCTAGATAACAAACTAAAGTTAAAACCGGATTTCTTTTCCATCGATTGGAATGGAATGAAATATTTCTTTCTCGTGGCTTCGTCTAACACACACATCACTATTCATTATCCATATTTATTATCCCAGGTGAGTTAAAGCTCACACAAATAAAAAAAAAAACACTAGTTTTTGTTGTTCATACTAGTTATATAAAATTACTTTATTCTTTGTTTTATTGTCAATTTCCTCACCATTTAACTTTTGAAAACAAGACCCGTATAATCCCAGCTCACTTTTCATAAAATACATGAAATTGTAATTTTCTTTATACACCAATACACGAACACACACACTAACATGCACACAAACACATATATACACAATCACTTAAACAAACACTAAATACAATGTACTAAAACTAAATTTATATGCGAGTGCGTGTGTGTTTGTAAGAGTATTTGTTTAGTCTCTACAATTCCCGTGAAGCATAAAATATTTATTAGTATTGTTAACAAAATGTATTGTTAGATGTTTGTCTATCTGTCTATTTGGTACTTTTCAGTAGTTTATGCGTTTCCAAATCAATGTTAGTTAGAGTTATTGTGTTTTTTGGAGAGATGTGTGTTAAATTTACTTAATCACAAAATTGACATTTACAAAAACAAAACTACTAAATTAACAACACAAATTCTATAAGTGCTGATGTAAATAGAAACACTTTGAAATTCATACACATAAAAGTTGAAGTAAATTTAAATGCTGAATACATCTGCAATCCCAGAGTGTGTATTGCATATTATAAACATATATTTACATTTAAATATACGAATATATGTAAAGGATATGAGCCATTCCATGTCAAATCATAAAATTTTCGCTACAAACAGACTTCGATAATCCTGATTCCTTTAAAAGTTTATTGAAATAAAATATTATGGAAAATATAAGCAGGAAAGAAAGCTATGCTCCAGCCCGACTATACGATAACCTATACAAGAAATTTCGAAATAGGGGTTTCGGTCCAACTTTGCTTAGTTTGAATATAAAACAATAACAAGAAATCTGTTTTATGTCTTCAACATAATTTGGTTTCGAAATTATGTATTTTAAATTTCCTAACTATATAAGTACAAAATAACACACACACACCATATATTTAGGATTATGTGCAGTTTACGAGTATATTTGAAAATTTGGTGTGAACATACATGTGTACGTATGTAGTCGTACATATATGTTATGGTTCTTTTGTAGTATGTGTTTTTAAAGTGTTTGCATGCATATGCATGTATTCGTGTTTATGTATGCGTACAATTTTTTTGAAAGTTTTCTTATGTTGTTGGTGTACTTTTGTTATTTTTTCTGTGTGGTTCTTTTCTGTTCTGGTATATTGAAATCATTTTCATGTTTCACTTCAATAACCTCTAATGGATTTTGGCTTATTGTGTGGTAATCAACAAAATGTTGTAAAACGTAAATATTTTACGTAACTATAAACACATTACATTTTTTTGCATATGTTTTTGGTGTAATAAGAAATTTCAACGCAATATATTAAAGCAAAAAAAGAAGAAAAAAAACACCCAAATGAGCTTAACTTTTGTTTAGCCAAATGATATTTAATATACTTAAATATACGATTTTAGAGCTAATAACAAAAATATAAATAAATGAAAGCATGCATGGTCATTAATGAAGTAAAGAAGAATTTTATTTAATATTTATTGATAAATCAAAATGGAACTTTAAAAATTATATTAAAACTAGCTGGTTTTACCCGGTCTTGCCAGAGATCCAAAGGGCTTTGACTTGAAAAATGGTTCACTATGCTTACCAGGCGCTGAGTACTTAGTCCCCGATGAACCATTCCTCAAAAAAATTAACTTACTCCCAAAAAATTATTATGGGATTGGGGAATTTGTTCATGGTGAAAAAATTCCCTATGTTCACGTTTTTTGAGGGAACAAATTCATGTTTTATTTCAATTTAAAATTTTGTGATTTTTTAATTTAGATCGTTTTTTATAAGACGCTACAGCAAAAATAAGCTGCGAAACCGCCTTAAGTTTTTTTTTTGAATTTTATTTATTTTGTAAACATTAAATATAACGGAATCGTTTCCAAATTAAGGGAATCAGAAGTTTTAAAAATTGAATTACTTTATTCAATATATGATCATCATTGAGCAGAGACGTCAAAGAAAAACGGAAAATGAATGCGACGTTTAAAATTGTGCCGCAATATTGCTTTAAGCAACTGCTTATGGTATATGTATAGTAATTACTGCACATACGTAGATAACATTTATCATAAGACTTTTCACTGAGCTGTGTCAGCTATACCCGTGCTACCGCGCAGTTGTCGTCAATTTATTTGAATCCCAAAATATATTTTTCAAAATATTCCTATATTTTAGCTGAGCTGTGTTCCGCGCGCCGCGCGCCGCTTTCGCGTATCGAAATTATGCTATTGAAAAGAACACAGATTTTAAATACGTTTATTGAGAGCACTATGGAGATTTTGTTCATTTCTTTTGGGGACCTTTATTTAAAAATTTGGGGAATTTGTTCATTTTTTGGGGAATTTGTGCATTGGGGGCTAAGTGCTGAGCGCATGCTTACCACTACAACTTAGCATGGATTATTTTGAGTGTATTATTTTAGTTATTCTAGAGCTTGGGGATATACAGCAATTCTGGTTTTTCCTTCTGGTGCATATACGAAAAGCTTGTGCTGGCACCCAACTCTGGAGCAGGCGGCAAATAATTGTCTATGAGAAAAACTGGGAGATTCTAAGTTGATACCTGCTACCGTAAGCGATGGTCCTGTTATGTACGTTATGTTAGGAGCAACTTTTTGTACCATCTCTTGCAATGAAAAACCGACTTACAAAAGTCTTCTGGTTGGGATATTACAGTCGTTTCAAGAGTTTCACATTCCCCGGAGTTAGCTTGTCTTATCCGTTGGGCCTGAAGACATTGTTGAGTCGTTTCCGGAGTTTCAGATTCCCTCGACTAAGCTTGGCTTAACTGCTGGATTTCTAGACGCACTAGAGTAGATTCAGACATTTCCGCTTCTCTTACAAAGCTTGTCTTGATCAGTATTGGGTTTGCTTAGGTGTTTCAGCATTTCTCGACTCAGATTGTCTAACTCGTTGAGACTTGATAGGAATTTGGATCTGATCAGGTTCTCTAGAGTTCTGTTTTGTTTAAGCCCTTTTGCATGTGTGGTAGTACGGCTTATATGCTATGCTTTCATGTGCAAGGCACAATTGCAAATAGTTATTTTTCCACCTTTAAAACTCATTTATATACTGAAAAAGATGAAATGGAAATATTTGTAATAGTTTCCTTTCCAATGTAGCCAAAAGGCAAGATGGAAATGAATGTAATATTTTGTTTTCCATTGTATTTAAAAAGGCGAGATGCAAATATTTATAATCGGAATAATCCTGCAGCGGTAGTCAACCTATGAAATAAATCTGCACTAATTTTGGGGTGGTGGAACTCATATAGTAAAAAAGATAAGACGGGAAAATTTGCAATAGGTTGATTTAAAATCTTCATTTCATAATGGTGTAAACTCAAGAGTAAAGAGATTTATGTAAAAAATTTTTGGGAAGTCCATTTAAAAACTAAAATATGAACAAACACTAAAAGCGTATATAGAAAATTAAAAAAGGTGGGAGTGGCCGATAAAAGTATATGACGACCTTACCTGGGATTTGAGAATAATGTGCAGTAAATTAGAGCGAAACCCATAAAAAATTAAAAAGTGGTCGCAAAAGTAGGCGTGGCCGATAAAAAGCATATGGAGACTTTCCCTGTGGTACAGAGATCGTGTGTACCAAATTTCAGAGGAAATCGTTAACAAATAAAAATTTGTGTAGCGAACAAATATACCAAAAAGCAGAAAATGAATTGTATATAAAAAGTGGGCGTTAAAGTAGGCGTGGCCGATAATAAATATATGGTGATCGTGTTTACCGAATTTCAGAGAAATCCGTTAACAAATAAAAGTTTGTATAGTGAACAAATATGAATAAAACAGAAAAGGAATTTTACATAAAAAGTGGGCGTAAAAGCAGGCGTGGCCGGTAAAAGGTATATGGCTACCTTTCCTGTGGTATAGAGATCGTGTGTACAAAATTTCAGGGAAATCCGTTGAAAAATAAAAATTTGTATAGCGGTCAAACAAACAAACAAATAAACAAACAAACAAACAAACAAACAAACAAACAGAAAATGAATTTTATATATATAGATTTTTTAAAAAATGATTAAGGCATAACAGCATTTGTCTGTTTTTGCAACTTTTTAGGAGAACATTTTAAAAAGTGGTCTGGGGCATTTGCTAATTCTAGGCGAGTTTTTATTCGATTTTGAAGTTTCATAGCTTTTTCAAAAGATAATTTATATTGATATAACAATTTGTCGCAAAAATTAAACCTTAGAACGAAATTTTCGTAAAATCTGAAAAAAAAACTCATATTTTCCCCATATAAACACAATTAAAATTTTCAAATGCGTTGAGCCAGCTCTAAATATTTTGTGATTGGCACAAAACTTTGTATTTCGCAGTTTTTTTGCTACTCGCATAGTTCTAGGGGGTGCGACAGAGAGTTTGAACACTTTTTCCCCCTCCATATAATGAAGGGCAACCCTACCGAATGTGTTTACATTTGTTTATGTATGTTTTTGAGCCAGAAGTCTTAGACTAAATGTCAATAAATTCCACGGTATTTCCAAATTTGTCTTCGATGGCAATAGCTGTTTTTACGATGCTTAATATATAGAGGTCATCAGCATATTTAAAGTATGATATTTTCTGATAGTTTAGGATTTGATTTTCAAAAGCGGTTAAAAGGAGTGTTGGTGAAAGAGGTGATGCTTGAGGATTACAGCTGAAGATTGGTTGAGTATTAAACATAATACTATTGACCAGAGGCGGATTTAGGCCTGCTCCTTTCCTAGGCACTCTTCAATATGCCGCCCTTTTTGATAAAATATGAGTGATTATCATAAAAAAAAAAAAAAAAAAAATACAATTTTTTAATAATTAAATTATTGTGTATTAATTTTTATTAATTTAGATACATACATACTATATATACGTTTTTTTTAATTCACATATAATTAATCTTATATTTTGGCCAATTCAAAGCAGTGTCATATAAGTCTTATTTTTTATACATTTGTCTTATTTTCATACATATTTGCTTATATTTTCCGAACAAAAAATTGATAAAATTTTACACATGAGGTGTGTGTTTTAAAAAAAAATTAACTCCAAATTTTATAATTTTCTTTAAAAATTTGAGGTTTAAATAAAATAAATTAAAATAAAATTCATATATTTATATCCAGACAAAAAGAAAAGCAAAAGTTTTTATGAAAAATATAAGTAACTTTTTAATAAGAATACTATTTTTTTAAAAATATATTATTGAGTTTTTTCATTCAGCGCTTATTTTGTTAATTTAGTTTTTCGGGATCTTGATCGGGCAAAAACGTCAACTAATTCTTCAAAGTTTGTTTCTTGCACTAATTGGGTTTCAATAGACAATAATGCAAGGGCATTAAGTCTATCTTGGCCCATCCTTGCCCGTAGATAGTTTTTTACTCTTTTAAGGGTGGAAAATGACCTTTCTGCTGAACAGTTTGTAGCAGGGATACTCAAAAAAATTCGTAAAGCTATGTATACATTGGGGTAAACATCTTGAAGATTACGTGAATGTAATATGTCGGATATATTTTTTGCAGAGCGCACATCTTCAGTATTTGCCAATAAATCTTTGAGTTGATAATGTAAATGAATGCATTCATTTGCTAATGTCTCTTCTAAATCATCAGAATACTTTTTGACGAGTTTATTTGCGTGACTTTTTAACTCATTTGTATCTATTTTAGACATATTATCAAAAAAGTGGAAGTTTACAAAAAGTTTTTCGTGTGCGTTTTTACGTTCGGATAACTGTACACTCAGAGTGTCCAAAATGGGATAGTAAATATTTGTACGAAAATTTTCTTTTCCACAAAATGGTGCCCTTTCATTTACCCGTGATTCATCTGACTGAAGTTTTCTTGTTTTTCTGCGACGAGTGTCATAATGATAATAATCTTGAACTCCAGATAACTTTTTGGCTTTTTCTTCGAATTCAGAAAATTGTTTATTTCTCATATCCTGAAGAAATGATGCTAGGGAACCATAAATTTGGATAACAGATAGCATCATTAAAACGATCTAAAATTACATTCCAAACAATGACTAGAATAGCTGTTTCTAGATGCTGTAATTTTCTTTGCAATCCAATAGCTTCAGATCGTGTAGTCGGTTTCTCGTCTTTGTTTTCTGCAATAAAGTTTAATGCATCAATTATTGCAGACCACTCTTTTTCTAAAGCATAACATGCATCATGTCGAGCAGACCAGCGAGTTTGAGATAGACTTTTGAGTCTTAAATTTGTCCGCTGCACCAAGATCTCCCAACGATGTGTAGATATTGTAAAAAAATTATAAAGTTCTTGCAAAGTGAAAAAAAATTCTACTGCTTCGGGTACAGATTCAGCTGCACAAGTACCTACTAAATTCAAAGAATGGGCAGCGCAAGGCACGTAATCTGCTAAAGGATTTATTGTTTTAATTCTAGCCAGGAGTCCTGAATATATACCTGACATATTACTTGCATTATCATAAGATTGACCACGGCAGTTCATTATGTCCAAACCATTTTTTTCTAGAGAGTTTAACACGGCATTTTCAATATCTTTGGCTTTGTGACCAGTATTTGGTAAAAATTCTAAAAATCTTTCAACGGTTTCACCATTTTCACGTACATATCTAATAATTATAGCAAGCTGATCGACATGTGCAATGTCAGGCGTAGAATCTACAATGATACCAAAATACTTAGCCATTTGCACTTCAGTAGAAATGTGTTGTAATACTTTATTTCGAATCAAGGTTATAATTTCTTCGTAGATTATTTTAGATAAGTACGACGTTTTTCCACTCCCAGGGTGCGCACAACATTTTAAATGCTCAGATAAAAATGGATCAAACTCGGCAAGAAGCTCTACTGTTCCTAAGAAATTTCCATTTCGTAGATCTCCAATTTGTTCTGAATGTCCTCGAAATGGCAGTCCTCTCATTGCTAGTGATTTAACAATTGCAATTATTCTGTATAGAATTTTTCTCCAATACGATATTTCTTCATCTAGCTGTTTAATTAGACTTTGATCAACACGGCCTTGAACTACTGCTCGAGCTTTTATATGATAAACATTAGTTTTATGAAAATCTGAATTTTTGTGAGCTTCAACGCGTGCATTTGAGTTTTTCCAGTCGCTAAACCCTTCGCCGGTAAAAGCATTAATTTCACCACTTCTTCCAAATAACAAACAAGGAACACAAAATACAGACCCTTTAGTTTCTGAATAAATCAACCACTCACGGCGTTGAATTTCTCCGTTTTTTAAAGTACGTTGAAATAGGTTTTTGGAACAATACCTAGTTTTATCATTGTAAACGTTTTTGGAATTTTTGAAATTTGTGATGTTATTTGGTGGCGTACCGTTTGTACTTATGTATTCCCGTGTTTCTTCATTTAAATTCCACAAAAAGGGATCACTATCAATCTTTATAACATCAGTTCGAATTAAATTGTCGCTTAATAAGGTTGTTGAAGAAGAGTTTGAATGTATTTCTTCGATATCTTGTGCTAAAGTCCGTTCTAAGTCCTGCTAAATAAAATATTACTTTTCAACAACCACAATTTTTTTAGTTATATTAAAACCTTTTATTCAATTGAACAAAAGCACGATAATTAGTACGAAATAATTACTTTAGATGAACATGATGGTTGTTGTTCATTGTCAAAGGAGTTTGTCAAACAATTTGTCATAAAAGTAGATATTTTTGGTGTTTTTTTTAGTAAATTATCTACCTTTGTATTTTGTTCAGTCTTTTTTTTACGATATTCAGCACCGCTGAGTTTTTTCCGATAGGCACTCATATTAAAAAAAAACAATAGATTAGAATTGCAAAAACACAAAAAGATGTTGATACTTGTATAGGTATGTGAACACTATCAATTAGAATGAGCCACACACATTCAAAATAAATAAGACCCACATTTTTATTTTTCATAGATAATTATTGAAAAGGTAAATCACCTAATTATTCTTTAAAAACTTCTGAGCAGTGATGGGAATTTAGCTATTTTCCCGTCAAATCTAGCGATTTTAAAATAAAGTTAAGGTACACAGATTTTTTAAGAATATTATTTTATTTTTTTTATTAAATCTGTGGTCAGAATCGATAACCCTCTAAGTCGAATTACTAATAAGAAAGTAAATTCAATAATTGAATTATTTAATATAATTAAATAGAAATTTGGTACTCGTTTAAAGCAAAACTGGGCCAAATCAATTTTCGAATTTAAATAGCCCTTATATTATTTTACCTTTAAATTTTGGCGCCCTTTAAATTATGCCGCCCTAGGCCTGGGCCTCATGGGCCTAGGCGTAAATCCACCACTGCAATTGACCTTCACTCTTAGTTTTCGGTGGCTTTAGAATGATTTTATATAGTTAAAAGTTTTGGGACCAACTTTCCATTCATAGAGCTTTTTTAGAACAAGATATAGTCCAATTCTATAATATGCTTTTTCGAAGCCTATCGACAGTATTGATAGATGATTTCTTGTGGCTAGATTTTTGCAAATCCATATCCAGGTCGAAAACCAACTTCGTTGGGCGATATTTTATTTGGTCTTTGTAAAAAACCATTGAAGTTATCTTGATATTATTTTTTCGAGTAGTTTTCCTATACAAAGTAGTAAAGATATAGGGCAATAGTTTAAAATTTAAAGTGTGTTTATATCTGTTTTTTTTTTATTAGTATTACTTTTGTAGCTTTACATAATTAAGGAATTATACCGGTGTCAAATATATTAATATATAAATTTAAGATTTTTTGTTTCAATATGTTTGTAACGTTCTTTAACACATCGTAGGATATTTTGTCAAAACATGGGGAAGAGCCTGTTGTTGAATTTAAACAGCTACAAAATACGTCTAAATGAATTAAATTTTCCAAAAAAATTTTTGGCTCATATTTTACACTTAGGATTAAGGTATAACTGAACAGCGCTCTGTATTCATTTTAAAATTGGTACATTTTCGAAATTCCTCAAAATCATAACTTCAATGAAATTATAGACAAACTGTTGTTTAAAATAACCACAATACCACATTTTGTTGTTGTTTTTTTTATTGACTTTTACAGCCATCATACTTTTATACATAAGCCAGGGCTTTTCAAATGTCAAATAAACCATATTGATTTGTGGTATGGCGTATGAGTAATATATCATAGAGTGGATATAAATATATATAATGTATACGTCAAGGGGTACAAAATTCTTTTATTTTTGGTTCTTAATAAATAAATACTCGCATATATATTAGGGCACTGGTTCCCAACTTTTTGGGGTAATCGTGTAATTTGGTAACAATTTGGAATCTTACGGACCCCTAACTTTTATTGATATTTATATACAGAAAAAATAAAAAAAAATTACTCACATTATATTTAAAAGTAATTAATTAAAAATTACAAAAAAAAATTAAATTTAGTGGGAACGTCAACTAATTGTTGTATTCGTTGTAGGGTGTTTGAAAGAGCCAACCGCATGTCATGTTCAGCCTTTAGTTTGTTCCCTAATTTTGTTTTTATGAGCACAAAATCCAGATTCGCAAAGGTAAGTAGTGACAAACAGAGTAAGAGCTTTCAACGCCCGTTTGACCAAAACAGGATATGCCTCGCTTTGTTTACACCAGAATACATCCAATGCCATTGTTTCAAAAACTGCTTATTTTTTGTTATTCAATGAGCTCAATGAGATCCAATGAAATGGTGAAAGGGTTTCTTATCCATTTATCAACTACAAATGTGCGAGGAATAATTGGATCGAAAGTAATTTGAAAATTTTCCAGATGCAGTTCAGAACCTTGATATCAATTTTACGGTTAACTTGCAAGGAAACTATTTCATCAAAAAGCGAAAAATTGGCGTAATTTTCACTTTTAACTCTTCTGCCATAGAGAGCCAAATTTTTTTGAAATGATGTAACTTTCTCGTCGGCATCGAATATATTCATACGTTGCACAGTGGCGCCCGTAGAGCAAACGAGGTTGCAAAAATCAAAATTTTCATGTGCGCCGACGAAGTTTTGAATAAACCCATGTTATAGGAAACTTTTCAACGATTTCAAATATGCTCCTCTTAATAATATCACATTTTTAGTTTAGAAGATATAACCGTTCAAAGTTGACCGACTTTCGGTTTTCAATTAAAATTATTTGAACTGTTTAGAAGGTCAACCACACCAAAGTTTTTCACGGAAGCTGCTTTAGAAGAACTTGATAGCTTATACGGAAATATTGGGAGAAGCGAAATTATAAAAAATAATTTTTATCTGATATATGCAAATCTTAAGGCAAAATGGGTGAAATCTAATCGAACCATTCAGAACTTCAACTCCAAATACGAGGACTGGCTTAATGAAGACACCATCCTGGATATATTGTCAGTAGATAAGCCCACCACATCAACCAGAGGAGCAAAAGGAGGGCCAAAAAAAAGTATTGAGGAGTGTTCAATTTTCACAAGAAAGAGGAAACTTGCCGATGCCACCAATGACTTGACCACGAAGCATTTATCGGACGCGCTGTCCATTAAATATATAAAGGATAGTGAAAGAGTTAGGTCGCAGATTACAAAATCTGTTGCTGATGCAAGCCCACTGCGACTAAAAAGGATTAAGGAAAGCATTCCCACGCCCACAAACGCACACATTAAAAAGTATGGTTCTAAAGAAAAATATGAGATACTACGGGCATCCTTGATGCGACACGGGGCTGACGTTTTACCAGGATACAAGCATATTACGCAAGCCAAAATAAATTCACGACCACTGCATACGGAGTTTACGGAAGTCTCTGTGAAAGCCAATCTGCAGGATCTAATGGGCCATACAGCAAAACGGTTGCTGGAGAGTCTTCCTGAAAATGAGGTGAAAATTATTCCTGAGAAACTGACATTGATCAGCAAATGGGGCTGCGATGGATCATCTGGACAAAGCGTTTATAAGCAATATACAATATCGGACGGAAATATGTTTATGGCATCTGTTGTTCCTTTGCGGCTAAAATCTGATGTTTCCTTACACTGGAAAAATTCACGTCCGTCATCAATGCATTATTGCCGACCAATAATGTTTCAGTTTGCAAGGGAATCGGCAGAACTCATAAGGACCACGGTGAAGGACATTGAAGAACAAATAAGCAAGATTAAGCCTACAAAGCTGCAAATTGGAGAAGGAAAATATATTGAATGCAATTACGAGTTCCACCTGACCATGGTTGACGGAAAAGTCGTAAACGAACTGACAGGAACAACCTCTACATTGTCATGCCCGATTTGCAAAAAGAGTCAGAAGAACTTGGGTAATTTAAACGATTCTACAAACGAGGAGAATTACGAATATGGAATGTCACCATTGCACGCAAGGATATGGTGTACGGAGTTCTTGCTAAAACTGGCGTATACCCTACCACAAGAGGAGGAAAACTTCGATGAAAATACATCAATAAAGGATAAGGAAAAGATCAGAAAGAAGCAAATACAGGATGCTTTTTTTAAACAAGTTGGACTAAAAGTAGACTGTCCCAAGCACGGATACGGTAACTCAAACGATGGAAACACTTCTAGGAGATTTTTTGAAAATGATGAGGCAGTAACTAGAATCACTGGAATTGACAATCAAATCGTGAAAAGATTGGGAACGATCTTGAATGTTTTAAACTGCAAAGAAAATGTCAATTCTACAAAATATGGAGAATATGAATCGAAAACTGCATCTCTTTTAGCAGAAATGTATCCACAGAAGAAGTTGACCCCGACCGTCCATAAAATATTGGCGCATGGCAAAGATATAATTGAGTACCAGTCGTTGCCAATTGGAGAGCTTTCAGAAGAAGCACAGGAGTCTCTTAACAAATTTTATAAAAAATATAGATTGCAGAACACATTCAAAGCATCAAGGGTAAGGCAAAATGAGGACCTCTTCAACATGTTGGCAGCATCTTCCGATCCACTTATAATTGTTGGGTAATAATTTAAAACATAAAACCCTAAAGAAAAAAAATAAAAACAATCTAAAAATGTAAAAATATTTTTTTTTAGTTACCATAAAATTGATTTTTCTACAAATTTTAACTTTGATAACCCATAAGTAGGCCCCTACAAAGCGTAGAACCATTTCCAAACGCTCATTTCATAGGCTGAACAGTTATCTATCATACGCTGTTTAAACTGTTCAATTATGTTATTCGGTTCAACAGATATGATTTTTGCAACAAAAAATCTCAAATGGCGCCACTGTGCGTTGGAGTGATATATTTAAGGAGTTTAGATGGCTAAATATTTCTGCAAGGTAAGCTAAAGAGAGCACAAAACTGGTATCCATGAAGTGAAGCAAAAGAGTTGATTCTTTGTCACATAGAAATGTCTCAATTTGAGATCTAAGTTCAAAAACCCGGCTAAGAACTTTTCCTCTGTATAGCCAACGTACTTCTGTATGCAAAAGAAGTACAGTATGTGCGCACCCAACTTCTTCGCACAACACTTTAAATAGGCGGTGATTACATGCCCTTGATTTGTAAAGTTTACGGTTTTCACGACAATATCCAATACCTCTTTGAAATAAGAAGGAAGAGTCTTTGATACCAAAGCATGACGATGAACAACGCAATGACTAGAAACAACATTTGGGGGTATCTGTTTCACAAGAGGCAATAAATACAGAATTTTTGACGAACATAGCTGGAGGACCGTAACTAAAAATAGCTCCCACATTGATCCAAGAAAGCCCATTGGCAACAAAAAAATTATTCATAATTGACATAATATCCACAGCCTTGTAATTTCTGTCAGAGGTTCACAAAAAGGAAAATCTACTTTGGTTTCATTTCTACACACATATCTAACAAAAACAAGAAGTTGAAACATCAGTGGATTCATCCAACTGCAACCCAATGATCTATCTTGTATTTGTTCCAAAATCTGCTTTAAGACATCTTCTGACATACTTTTAATTCGTTCGTGAATAGTGTTGTTGGATAGTAGGATTTGTGATACTTAAGTTTCGCGTCCTTACATATAATTTCCGACATTTCCATCGCACATGGTTTAGTCAAAGTTTCTGCGATTTTATGAGGTTTATAATCTTTCGCAATCCTCAATGCCACACGATAACTTGCTTCTAAACCTGTTTTTTTTTCTCGGGAAGAAATCCGTGATTGGCGAGCTTTTCGCTTGTTTCAAATCGGGCTCTCTTGATTGTGAATAAAGTTTCATTAACGTTGTTTGGGTGGAATGCTAGTAGATGTTCCTTAAGTTTGGATGGTTTCATATAACCAGTGCTTTCGAGCAAAGTATATATTGTGGCCTTTGCAATCCATCTTTGTCAACTAAGAAAGTGAAGCCGAATTGAACTTAAGTTTCCTGATAACAACGCTTCTTTGACATTGTGATAGTATGGGCTACCTGTCGATAAGAGAAAAATAATTATTTCTGGAATCTAAAACAAATAATTATGCATTGGTTTATTTATTGTACTTACCAAAATAAATCGAAACCCGTTATATATATTTATTTTTTTGTACACGTTTGAATATTAAATTAAATTTGTAGCAGTCACTTATTTATTTCTTTATATTTTGATACTAATTATTATATTTTTACTCATTTATTACTTAATTGCTTGTATATATTATTGTTTGTTTTTCTCTTTTGTTATTTTGCTCTTATTAATTTCTAAAACTATTTCACTCAATTTTTACATTTAACTTAACTTATCTTGTCTGTTTTGCCCTTTATGTAAAGTCATAATATAATCTTAGCTTAAGAAATAATTATTGTCATTCCTGTAACAGAACTTGCAGAATAAACAACTAAATAAAATAAACACGGATGTTTTCACTTGTTCTTATGAATTAAAATATAAAAATAAAATAATAAAATACGATTGTGAACGAGATTGTACGTGATCGTCTGTCTCGACGCCAATCAAATAATTTTAATAAAAAGAAACGTTGACCGGCTTGGACGATACCGTCTGGACAAAGTTGCGTCTTTCACTTAAAATACTTCCCTAGAACACGTTTTCATATTTGGACTTTGGTCTAAAACCACCATCCCTACAAATTTGATAATTAAATTTCATCAATAGTGCACAGAGAACCGAAAAATATTAAAAACTCAGGAACTTTTAAAAGTCAACCAAACTCTTACAAGTAATTTTTATAATGAATCTTCTTACTATTTTGCTATTATATATGTCTCTTTTTCTATGACAACGAAAATCTCAAAGCGTACTAATGCAAAATCATACAACTGCTTATTTCAAAAATAAGAAATACTCGTATGTACATATTAGTTATTGTATTTAGTTTTAGGAAATTTACTTGAAGAAAACTAAACTGTTCAAAAAAAATTTAGATTTTTGTTTGTTACAAAATTTTATTTATTTTTTTATTTTATTTAAATGATATTAAACGTATATAAATATAAGACTAATATATAGTATAAGGATACTAGCATTGGCTACCAGGGCCATCAGCTAACAAAATTTTAAAATAATGAGATATTATCAATAACAATTCGAAAACAAATTTTCTTACCGGCCGCGCTTCTCGTACTCCTGAGGAGTAATCCACGTACCCCTATGGGGTACATAGACCACCGGTTGGGAACCCGTGCATTAGGCTGACAGCGGTTTGTATGAAAAAAAATTTTTTGGTCGAACTTTGAAGTGTGCTTTTTGAATATAAGCCCTCGATATACCTTTATATAAATATAATAATTCTGAGAAAAAAAAAAAAATTAAAACTAGGACACATTTTGAGTACCCCACGCGTTGATTTCAGAAAATAAGATCAGAATAATATTTTTTAGAATTACTAAAATATTATCAACAACTCTTATCGAAATCCTTCCGCAAATATATATTTATTCGATATTTTGTTTAAAAAAAATGTAAATATCCTTAAATTTGACTTTTGACCTTAAAGGGGGACAATTTATAGTGTTTAATTTGATCTTAATTTACAGGATTGAGAACTTGTACCAAGTAGTATAATATTTGGCCAAATGATATTTGAAATATGAAAACACCACAAAGATGTAGCTTAACAGTTGAAAAAGTATGAAAAATCACATTTTTCTTCAAATCCGCTGAAATAAAAACGCTGCCTTCGCCAAATTAAGAAAACGATACCTACAATATTTGGCATTTTTAATCACATATATTTTGTTAATAAGACCTTAAAGTCCAATCGTTGATTTCGGAAAATTTCTTGAACAAAATTTTTGAAAAAGCAAAATTGCAGATTTTGAAATAGTGCTAAAAAATATGTACCGTTTTGACATTAATTTAGAACGGCATAACAATGGACGAGATACAAAATACTTTACATAAGATAATTTTTGGATCAGAGGAATGCAAAGATGTTATTGTTCTAAATTATTTCAATGTCTTAAAAAATGTGAGCTCGATTTTCTTAATCCAGTGGTCTACGGTCTTGATATAACTTGGCTGTTTTTCAACCGATAATAGATTTTGTTATTTTCTTAGAAGGATAATTTACTCTAGATTATGGTTTATTAATTAGTTTAATGGAAACGCAATTATTAGTATCAAAATTTATGTGGAAAATGATTTTTTTTTTGTTGATAATTTTTCATATAAATGCATATTTGATATATGAACTCAATGCGCGTCCAGAAAGCATTGTCCGATTTGGCTAAATTTTTTCGCACTATAGTTTTCGATCCAGTGTCACAATAATCCGACAATAATCATACAAACCGCTGTCACCCTAATATACATATTTATATTTAACTGCAATTTCTGCTTACAAATTTAGCTATTTCTTTTTCAAACAAAACCACGTAATAATTGATTTTATTGCAATATAATTAATTTATTAATTCTTTTAATAAATTAATGTGGGAAGATAAATTTCGTTGTAATAACCACTTCTTGCACCACTGTTTACGCTGTTTAATTTTTTTTTTTTTTTTTTTTTGTAAAATTACAAAAAGTACACCGAGAGCGGCCAAAGCGTCCTGCTCGTTCGAATAGATGTTAAAAACTGAAGTATTGAACTGCACGTGTGTGTACATCTCAGTTTACAGTTAAGTCTGACAGTTATAACTGAACAGTTGAAAGTGACAGTTAAAACTGTACGTGAGTGGCCGGAATAAAAAATAAAAATTAGAAAAAAAAAACTTTTAAACAATTTTTAAAGTACAGGCCATAAAATATTTTAATGTTAAATTAAGTTTACATATATATTTTTGGTTATTCTATTTGACAGGCTGGTTCTGTAAAATGACAATTTCCTGTTAGTTTTTATTTTTTTATTCACTTCTATTTATATATTCATTTCTTCGTATCCTACGTTCTACATATTTAACGGAAATGCTCTGGGGATTAAATTTCTTCATTTTTTATACTTATTTATAATAGAAAATATTATCTTACAAACTGAAAAGAATTAAAAAAAACATAAAAAAAATTTTTTTTTTTTTTGCTCTGACCAGTAGAAAATTACATTTTATTCAATTTAAATATATATATTTGTGTATACAAAAAAAAAAAAAAAAAACTAAGGAAAAAATGAAGCTGCAGGGACCATGGTCAAGTCGTACACGTGCATGAATTTACATAAAATTTGAACTTAACTATTACTAACAAAAGTCTATCATGCAATAATTGAATTTAATTTTCATTCTCTCCTGTTGTTCGTATTTTTTTTTTCATTTTCGATGACAAAAAGCAAAACTTGTAGATAGCTGGAATATCACATGTTCTGACATAGCCTGAAGATTTTCATTTTATTTATTGACATTTAATACGAGGGTGTGCGTAGTACTAAAGAGAACTGCACCTACTAAAGAGAACTGCAAAACTAAAAATAGTTAGCTTTTAGCGATGTTCATGAGCCTCGATACTCTCTTAATAGTAAAACAATGGGCTTCTTAAAAATAACCCTGCATTTTTACCGTTATGTAAAGTTTAGAGAGAAAAAATTATCCAAGGCGGCTAAATCTAAAATGTGACCTTTTTTCTTAATGCCATTGCTCAACTACAGCCTAATATCCACCATCGATTGCAGTTCCATTTTTGAGATATACTATGAAGATATTTCCATGTATAAAGCTGAAACTATGTTTGGTTTTTCCTTTTAAGTCCAAGCATCGCTGAATAATTGTTTGAAACATCTTCGCGATTTTTTTAAAACATCAAATCTGTGATTATCTAGAATAACCGCGTATGTCGTAAAATCAAAATGTTTAGGGGAGCCAAAAAACGTTATATTTGAAACTATGGGCTCGATATAAAGTTTTTAGAACCTTTTATTTAACAGTCCTGCATATATGGGCAATAAATAAATACTTTATATAAAATTTTGAGTCAAAAATCTTCAGAGGAATAGATCCTAACGAAAGACGAAAAAACGGTATGTAAATAGAACTTAAAGTGTGTGCAGATAAAATAACTTATGTCGACAAAAGTCGTTTTCTTTGAAAAAGAAAACTACCAATGCAACCAACCATGTAGACATAAGCTGTTGTTGCTTGAAAAATGGATTTTTTTGTTCGTCAGCAAAAAGTTAACGGGATTTAGGATGAGAATATAACAACGTATCAAGAATAATAGTGACAAAAAAGTACAGAAGTAAACACACAACTTTTTATAAGTTGTTATAAACTAAAAAATAATCCAAAATTATTTTGAATTTTTTTTTTCATTAATAACAACGTATGTCGCTATGTGTCGTTTTTTGAGAAAATAATTTGTCAGCGATCAACCGTAGGTTGACATACGTCGTTAGTGTTGCAAATTAATTTAATAAACATTTAAGTTACGTCGTTATTTAAAGAAAAAACTCAGAAATGGTAAAATTTTTTCTTTTAATTGAACACACGTAAAGAGCGTTAAAAATTAATATATTTGGCATCGTTAACTCAAAACTAACAAAAATGGACATACACGGTTATTCCAGAAAACCACAGAAATATGATCTTGAGGATTTTCTCTACTATTTTTGGTGGGGCCACCAGCTTACAATTAAATACGTTATTTTTTAAATTTATTTTATTCGCGAAATTTAAATAGACCGCCAAAATATAATGTTATAAAAAATATTTTCTTTTAATTAATCTAGTTTGTGACTTGAAATATTCTATTGTGATATCTAGTTTGTGATGGAAAATATTCAGAGAACCAAAAATTTTTAGAAAAAATTATAGTATTTACTACTAACTATAAATGATAACTCTTTTCGACGTATTTATATACGATTTTTTTCTATGTCGGCATATACCGATGTGTCCAATTTAAGCCAATCAAAGTGTCGGCTTATGCCGACATGTCCGCGAAAGGATAGCTTTTAATATTTTTTAAAATATTTTAAAACATTATACCTATATAATTTTTTTTTTTACAAAATCGTTTTTAATTTTTTATTTTTATTTTTTTATTTTTAACATGGGGTCTAAGTTCTCAGTCGTAAGAGAACGTATTTTTATTCGAACCTGCGCATTTTTGTTCTTTTGGGATTTTCTTATACGCTAACGAATAATATATCATATATATATTATATATGTAACGAAATTTCTGATTTTGACATTCGATAACGAATGCAACGTTGTGAAATTTTACTTGTTAACAAAATAGCACGCCAAAAGAAGTTTTTTCCCCAATTTAAGTGAAAAAAGAAAAGAAAATATTTGTGCCAATAAATATTAAATATTTGAAAATATATAAATATTAGCAATTTTAGGCCAAACATAAATAAATAAATAAAAAAATTTTAAATCTATAATATTAATAGGCTAGGCGATTTTTTGTTACCGATGTTTTGTTCTACCGTTTTATACCGATTTTGACCAAACATATATTGTTTGAAAGGTATTTCTTTTTAGCTATTCACCAAATTTACAGATTTTTAAATTTTTTCCTTTATTTTGAGCAAATTTCATTAAAAATTGCTACTAACACGTACATAAAATTATACATATGCTATGTGTGTGTTTATTAAATTTGTTAATGTGTTTGTTAATGAGTTTGTTATCTTTATTAACAATAATAATAAACCAAAAAAGTGTTGGTTTGTGAATTGGCTAAGTTGAAAAATAAAGCTGGCTAGAAATTTCACTCGAATTTCGAGCGCTGGAATGTGCTAGTTTATATAAATTTGCAATCAGAATAATATGAAATGTATATACGTAGAAAACCAATTTTTTATGGAAGAATTTCCAAATTTTGTTGTAATATTATGTATGTATGTGTCCTAGCGCAGAAAATATTTAAAAAACTGAGAGTTTCTTAAATTTTTTAGCAAATTGGTCACGTTTTTCAATACTATTTTCCCAATGACATTAGTACCCCGAAAATATTGATCATACGGCTTCGGTTATTAAGCAAACCGTTCACTCGGTGCCAAAGGAAATTTGCTGGTTTTTTTTTGAAGTCATGCGTACACCTTATTTTGTGACCACATAAAATAAAGCACCATGCGAATCAAGCACTCGATTTCTGGTGGGACCTTCCAAAGAGCCTAATAATAACATACTTATGCTTGTCGTTGCATTGTTTAGCTTCGAACGTATTTGAAGCTGTATTCAGGTTGCCATCAGCAGTTTTGCCATTTTAGCATTTTAGTTGCTAGATTTAGCAACTTTTTTTGTCGCTTAGCATCCAAAATTTATGAAAAGATGCTAGATGCTAATTTAGCATCGTTTATTAATAAAAAGTTGCTTTTAGCATCTTTTTTTTGATTTTTTTTTTATTATTTTTGAATATATAATCTTAATTTTAATGGTATTGATATGTTTTAATTCCTCAAAGTGTAATACGAGAAATTTGTGTGCTACACTTTTCACCACTCTGCTCGTTTCTTTCAACAAATATGATAAAACAGTTTGAAATAGAAGAATGTAAAGCAACAACAGTTTTTAATGAATTAAAAATTCGATTGCCAAAAATTATAAATGCATTAAAAAAATGCCAAAATTTTCAATACAAAACACATTAGACCGGGTAAAAAACCGATACCAATATATTAGAAGGGTTTAAATTTAGATCTTCTGAAACAGAAAAAATTCAAATCCAATTGAGTTATGTCACAGAACAATATTGGGATACAGCACTGGATACAACCTCTTTATGGATTGAATTTAACAAAAATTCTAAATGCAAAAGTCCACTTAAAGAGTTATCCACATTTGTATTGTCTTTATTAGTTTTGTCTTTCTCAAAAGCCGGAGTTGAACATTCGTTTAGTTTAATGGCTTTAGCTAAAAGCAAATTTTGCAACAGAATAAAATCCAAGTTGTTATGTTCTGTAATACGTATAAAAGGAACGCTGTCGTTGATAAAAGTCGATCGTCAGAAAAATATTAGAGCCAAGATGAACTCGAAGATGAAGACATCACAGAAATACTAGTTTCCATAAACCAATTATGGTAATATACTCGTATTTTTTGATTATGTAAATTCTGTTATATTTGAAATTAAAAAAAAATCTCTCTAAAATTAAAAATATTAATTTAAAATTAAAAAAGCTCAATTTGATATTTAAAAAAATTAGAGATGAAATTCAAAATTATTTTATTTAAAATTTAAAAAATATAAATCGAAACTTATGTTTATTATATTTATTTTTCCATTTAAAAACCAAAGAATTTATTAATAAATACTTAATTTTTCAATCAAAAGGTAATGAAATTAAAAACAAAAATGTTGCATCTTTTATTTCGACTCCAGTACGTTTTAACATCTTTTTTTTTGCAATTTAGCATCTTTTCAATTTAAAATTATGGCAACACTGGCCATCACCCTACGAGATAAGAATCTCTCCTTTACGATTAATGTTATGTCCCTGGATTTTTATAAAGAAATATTCACGGACCAAAGTGCCACTTTTGTTCCAAAATATCATAGACATGTAAATGGGGATCATCGGCCAATTGAAATAAACGAATTTTTCACTACCAATTCGATATTTGGCATAATCGATATGGAACTGCTATTTGAATAATTTGGAGATAGATATCAAAAATGTCAAATTTTTTATACAAATTTCCAAACGTTTTATAAAATATAACAATTCATATAAAATTCGTACGTAATCGGAAGATGATGAATTAAACAAAAAAAAAAAAAAAAAAAGAGAAAAAAACAATTTATTTATATTTTACTTCTTTTTAATTTATATTTTATTTTTTTTCAATTTTGTATTAACTTTAATTTTTTTTTACATTTTTGTTTAATCTGTTATATTTATGCAGTGTTTTTTATTTCAGTCTTTTAAAATAATGAAACACTAAATCGTTTCGCTTCGTAAGTAGTCAGGAAATTAGAAATATTTACATTTCGATACGGAATAATTTCGATCACGACTGCGAAAATTGGGCCACAGTTTTTAAATTTTAAAATTATTTTAAAATACATATTTTGTAATTTATTTTTTTATTGTTTTGAATTTTTAAAAATAAACAACAAAATAAAAACAATTTATATAGAAATAAATTATTTTAAATATTTTAAGTAATAGTTTATAAAACTATTAAAAAAATAAAAAAAAATGTTTTTTTTTAAATAAGAAAAAATGGATTTTTTAAAAATTAAAATTTTTCAATATTTCAAAATAATTGAAATACTATAAATTTTAAATATTACAATTCTTTAAATTAAAAAAAAGAACAAAATTAAAAAAATAAATATTCTAAATATTTTTAAAAAATTTTAAAAATTAAAAATTATTTAAAAACAAAAATTCTTTTTGGTAAATATATTGCGCTTAAATTTATTTATAAATATCTTACTTGAAATTTTGTAAAATTTATTTGAAAACTAACAGATTTTTCAAATAATGGCCATATAACAGTTAAAGTTTGCTAAAAGTAACAATTCTCAAAAAAAGAAAAAAAAAAAAAAAAAATTATAACATTATACAAACCATACGCTAGTACTACTAAAATAAATATGTAAAATTTTCCAAACCTTTTCATATTTTTTAACGTCCCTAATCTCCTAATTGGCCAAATAATTATTCATTGCGGCCGTATAGGTCGGAAAGAGTAACAAAATAATAACCAAAAATAATGCTCTAAATTTTTTTTTGTTAAAATATTGCCAAATTTGGAAAATATTTTTTTTTTTACTTATTAAAAGGGAGTTTTCACTACTAGATTTTGTGGTAACAAAAAATAACACAATACAATAGAAAATCTAACCCAGTGATGCCAACTTTTGATTTTGAATTAAATTATGTTAATAAAATATATTTTGATTTATTGATACTACGTGCGAATTATTATCGAACTTCAAATTTTTGGGTTTTACTTTGCCTACCACGAAATCAAATTTCGAAGTCATCTTGAACACTGGGCCAAATAAGGGATGCCCAACGCAAAAAACCATGTATCCCAAAAATTTTAAATAAACTAAATTCTTATTTTTATTTTCTGAAAAACTTTCATCCAAAAAAAATTGTGAAATATAATATATAAATAACATTCTCATCAAATTTCGCTTTATTTATACAACAAGTTTTACGTTCGCAATTCTTAAATATCACTTGAGGTTTTCTAAACTTCATTGAAATTAAATTAATATTTTCTTATCCTGAAATTATATTAATGTCTCCTGAATCGCAATATTTCTTTTTAATTTCAATTGATTTTTTAAATGTAAACATATTTCATGTTTTCTGAATTCCAATTTGTGGTTAAAGAATAAAATTTATATTTTTGAAATTCAATTGATATTTTCTGACATTAAATTGATTTTCTGACATTAAATTGATATTTTCTTATTTATAACTCTAAATCTCAATTCCAGCTTTTAGAATTGATATTTTCTTAAATTTGAATGGAAAATTTAAAAGGTGCAATTCTGTATTTCTGTGAATAATAATGCTTTTTTTTTTTTTTTTTGTTAACCAACACACAGGGGATGCCCCCTACAAATGCAGTGCATTGTGTTGATTTAAGGAAAATAGGTTATGGGAAGGTGGAGAGAGGTAGTAGTGTTTATGGATATTTGACTTAAATTTTATTAGATTATAACTGTCAGCAAAGACCTCTGCGGAGAGTTTATTCCACATGCGGCTAGTTCGACTGATAAACGAATTCTCTCTGTAATGCGTTGTGCGGTCAACTGGACAATAGACTACAAACGGATGTGATCTACTAGAGAAGCGGGTAGAGCGAACCGAAACTCGGGCACTTGGAATAAGTTCGCTAATCTCAGAAGAACATTTCCCATGGTAATATCTATAGAACAGTGCTACACAACCCACATTCCGACGGTGTTCCAATGAATCAATAGAATTGGATACCCTACTGTCATTGATGAGCGCCAACGCCCTCCTTTGCACACGGTCCAGTAGCTCCAAAATAGACTTCGAAGCCCCTGCCCATATATGGGAGTTGTATTCCATTTTCGGTCGGATGTAAGTGGTATAGATTTTAAGGAGATCAGAAGGAGTGAAGTAATTTCTACACCGTTTTAGAAAACCAAGACACTTGAATGCTTCTTTCGACACTTGAAAAACATGCTCGTTCCAACGAACATCACATTGAATTCTCATGCCCAGAACATCAAGAGTATCCGATTCCTCAATACCTATACCACCCATATATACAGATGACATTATTGATTCCATGGCCCTATGGGTCAACATACAACATTGGGTCTTCAGCGCATTAAAATCAACCCTATTCGCTTTACCCCACTCGGAGATTGTTAAGCGGTCTTGATTGAGTGTGTCATTCATTGTCCGCCTTTTGCCCCCAACCTCCAAGAGGCTTGGCCTACAATTAAAGGAAAATGAATGACAAATGCTGCTGTCATCTGCGAAAGACTATATAGAGTTAAAAGTTTGGCCAAGAAGTTCGTTCAGAAAGATAAGGAAAAGAGAAGGAGATAGAACGGAACCTTGGGGTACCCCTAAATTAAGCTGAAACTCATTAGATGAGACCCCATCAATAACAACACGTATTGTTCGGTCTCTGAGAAAACTCGATATAAATCGAGAGAAGTCATTACCGACCCCAGATGCAATAAGCTTTGATATCAATGCACCGTGCCATACACGGTCGAATGCCTTGGAAATATCCAGAGCAACCACTTTACTTTCACCAAAATTGCGAATGGATCGACTCCAGCGCTCAGAAAGTAGAGCTAACAGGTCTCCCGTGGAACGATGTCTACGGAGGCCATACTGCCGATCATTAAGAAGTGAGTTGGCCTCTAGGTAGTTCACAAGGTGGAAATTGATCATGCTCTCCATCACCTTTGAGAGCGAAGAGCAGATTGCAATTGGACGGTAATTTTCAGGGTTATTAGCCGCACCCTTTTTAGGGATTGGCTGGACATTAGCAACCTTCCAGCAAGAGGGAAAGACTCCCACACGATACGAAAGGCTGAAAAGGTTGGCCAATGGACTGGCTAGCATCGAAGAGCACTGTTTCAGCACCAGTGCTGGTATACCATCCGGTCCCGGAGACTTGTTAATGTTGAGATCCGAAAGAACCCTTTTAAGTACACGTGCATGGAAGAATATTTTAGGTATAGTACAAGATACTCTTTCGAGTTCGGGCAGTGGTTGATCGCTATCCGGCAAGAATGAATTTTTTGCAAAAAGTTCAGCTAAAAGGTTAGCCTTATCAACCGGGTTAGTGAATATTTAGTCATTCATTATAAGAGTTGGGATAGCAGAACTAGCATCATTCTTTACTCTTAATTAAATTAAAAACAATTTTTAAAAATTATATGTAATCGCAATCAGATATTTTGTAGGTAAAGCAGAATAACAATTTTATATAACTATGTAGAACTGTTTTTAAAGCAAAAACTCATTGCGTCTTCTTTACTCAGTTCTGTGTATACTTTTAACATTGTTGTGTTTGATATCTAATTGAAAATGTTGACATTCATGTTAAAATAACTATTGCAAAGCTAATTAGAACAAAAATTGTGGCGCCATCTACTGTGGCATATTTTCCCTAAAACAAAATATTGCAGAATTTTATATAAATAAAATAATACACCGATTTACTTCTAACATGCGGTAATTACGGATATACATATATAGGATATATGTATGTGTAAATATTACACACAAAAAATACAACATCAAAAGTTATTGTTGCGTTTGTTGTTTAATAAATTCATATATGATTATTTTTTTTTTTTTTTTTGTAAATTTACATTTTTTTTTTATTAACAACAGTTAGATTTATATTGTTTACTTTAGATGTTGGTGAATCTTTACTTCTTTAATTAACTCTTATGTCGTTTTCTTTCCTGGAAAAAAATGTCGCATTTTATCTGCACTTTTTTCGAAAAGTGTATTTTTTTTATATATTCAAAATTAAGAGTAACCAAAATTGATACATCAATCGAAAGGTCTCAAAGTGCTGTGTTCAGAAAATGCAAATAATTTGATTATTATACTCTTTGAGGTCATGGGGTGAAAATACACTATGACCTGAAAGAAGTCCATGGCTACAATTTTTTCCGATTTACGAGCGCTCGACTTTGAAACCTTTCGATTGATGTATAAAATAAGGTTTCTTTTAATTTAGAATATATAAAAAAATACACTTTTCGAAAAAAGTGCAGATAAAATGCGTCATTTTTTGTCGGTAAAGAAAATGGAATTAGCGTCTGCTTGTCTGCTTGTAGACAACATTTTGAAGCGATTTTTAACCCCTTTCGCATGACTCAATCGATCTGGGCTCGTGGCGGTGACAAATATGATCTAACGACTTTTTTTAGTATTGCCAAAACAATGGAAACTTTTAAATGTTGTACAAAGGGTTACTTTATATTACATTATTACTACAACGATCACAAAAACAACAAGTAGACCTATAAGAACAATACAACATTAAGAATAACAACAAGAATAATGCAGAAACATATATTTTTTCAAAATTTTTTACTTCTTCAATAATGTCTTGGGACTTATTAAACCGATTTTCATAATTTTTCAAACAGAAACCTTCTCATGATGTTAGTCAATCATTCTCACTAAAAACGAGCGCTCCAGTTATCCTATTGAGGGCGTGATCGTGACAAGAACAACATGATGAATCATATTCTTTTAAGACATTTTTTACTTCTTCATTCATATCGCGGGACCCAATCAACCAATTTGGACGATTTTAAATAGCAACCTTCTCAGGATGGTAGTGAAACAATTTTTATGCCAACGAGCACCCTAGCTACCCGATTGAAGCCGTCATCGTGATTTCCACAGACGGACAGATGGACAGACGTACATCGCTATATCAACTCCACTTGTTCTAACGATCACAAATATACATATGTATGTATGTATATATACATATGTATATAAGTATGTATGTATGTATATATCTTATGGATTCCAAATTTTTTTTCTAATTATTACAAACGGAATGACAAACTTATATAGACCCTCCGCACATTGGGGTGGAGGGTATAAAAAATAACGACATTGAAAAAATATATATTTTATTTAATGGAATTTTTTTTATTTTTTTTTTATAATAAAGCTTGTTATATTCAACATTTTAAAGTATATTTATAATTAAGAGTAATATCAAAAAAGAAAATGTAATCCATATTTTGGATATTTAAGGATCTTGGATTTATATTAATCGAATAGTTTTACATATATTAATTTGCTTTGTTCATAACATTTTCCACCACAGGCACACATTAATTCAAAACAAATTTGTCAATCATAATTTTAAATATGTTAAGATCAGCAATTAATTCTAGTTGAAACGAAGAAAAAAATCCATCATTAATGTGCGTGTTTAATGTCAGAGTGACCCAAAATACTATACATCGAATATCTTTGATATTTTTCATTGCTGGTGGTTGATGTAAAATCAAATGCATGCATGTTTACATAATTGAGTGCGGAGCATTTAGACATTAATCTTACTCGTCTATGCAAGCAAGTCTCCTAAAGGGTAAGCAACCACAAATGAATGTATGTGAGTTAACATTCATTCAAACAAAACATACATTTGTACATGCATGTGTAAATATTTAGACATGCATCCAAACTAACATGAGAACATTACTAAAGTGCCACGAAGTTTAGAGGATATAAACGCACTGAAGAACTAACGAACTGACTGACGCAAACTCATTGCCACGCATACCAACCAAAAAGCCCTGTCACTCACTCAATTTACACCGCATTTTATGTTAATGTTAACGGGTGTGTGTGTTTGCTTAAATTTGTGAGTGGGGATGTAAGTGTTTAAGTGTGATTGTTTATGATGTGTGTGTTATTGTGTTTGTATTGTATGTAAAACATGGTCATGCTAAAGGAAATATTTTCGTTGTTGGTCTATATGAAATGAAAAGGGGTTGTGCACTATGGTCCACAAAAATCCCTAAATTAGTTAGCAGTTCCTCAATGTTAACAAGGGCCACGCGGTAAGAGGCTTAAAAATATAACAATAGACTATATGAATTGAAAACTGTGTGACCTAATAACGAAAAACCGGTTTTTTTGGTTTGGAAATCAATCTTATTCTGCAACGTAATCTCCTTTAAGTGAAATGCACTTCTTCCAGTGATCCCCTAACCAAGGTTCAGAAAATACACACATGAAACACACAATGTTCTGTTCAAAAGCAGCCAACACATATCTTTATTTTCATATCAATTATGTGCGTTTCTAAATTTTCTACTGTGTCCAACACAACCATGACTGTGTTCGTTTTAATATTTCGTTATTTACACGAACATTTTTGTATCACGTACTTTTTGTTTCAATCACACATAAACCACACATTTTTGAGTGTTGCTTTATTTGAAGTTCATGTTCTGGTACGTGTACTGAAAAAAAAAAAAAAAAACAGAACATGGACAATAAACAGGTTCGAGTTCAGTTATATTTTAAGTCGTGTTGTGGCTCGTGTACTAAGAAAAAACAGAACATGTACAATAAACAGGTTCGAGTTCAGTTATATTTTAAACACGACTTAAGTTCAGTTATATTTTATTTTAAACACGACTTCAGGTATGAAAAATCTTTCTCCCTGCAGCCATCTTCTCATCCGGAGAATACGGGGGATGGGGAAGAAATTCGTAATGTAAAAACTTGTATTTTTCTGAAGCCAAAGCAGATGAATGCGCCTGTGCAATGTCATGATGGCACAAGATTTTTTTCTTAATTTCTTCATCCAATCCGTGCAATATCTCAACAAAGTACTTGATTTATCCAAGTAATCAATAAATATTATACCATGTGCATTAGAGTGGTCCTACTTAATATGGACATTTTTCAAATTGCGATTTTGGGGATAGGAGGAGTCCAGTTTGTTACCTTTCAATATAAAACTAATAAATGTGAAGTTTGGGGACAATCGGATAAAGAACAAGCATTTCATTTTGCGGATTTCGAGAAAAATTGGATTTTTGTAAAATATCCTGTAAATGTACTCTTTCCATATACTTTGTATCAAAAATTCATCACTTTTCCGCTTTTAACTGTTATATTTTATCCTAATAGCCCCAGGTTTGGGAAAAAAATAATATGATCCCATTAACCCTTTTGGAATTGGGCTCACATATGACCCCAAGTTAATAAAAGACAATTTATTCAAAAAATTCAAATATTTAACAAATACTGTTGAATTTTTAAAAGCGTTACCAAAAATATTATAACCAAATATGTATATCTTCCATTCCTAAATCCTAGAACGTTAACCCATTATTTGCCAAGGCCAGCTTTTGTTTTTAAGATATTTCTAAATAAAGATTACCGAAAACGGGTTTTTCTATTAAACTCGATGAAACAACTTTTTAGAATGTAAGAAATGTAATTTGATTAATTTTTCTTTTTCTTTAACCCTTCAGTGCTCCTGGAATCACAATTATCCATTGTGATAAATCTGTGGTGCAATTGTCTGCTTATTGCTCGCGAATATAAATTTAAATAACTTTTAACCAATTTTATTATAAAATTATATTATTTCAAAAACTATTTATATGTTTCCAAATAAAATAAAAACATTTTTGAGCTATAACTCAACATTGTTAAATGAAACTTGAATTTGTACAGGAAGGATGTCCTTTTCAGATTGATTGGATGAGGCGAAATGGGGTTTAAATCACTCCGTGACTGTGAGTGACTATACGTGCGTGACTAAGTCAGCAAGTGTATGGACCAAGTTTCAGATCCATCGGATGAGGGGAAATGACATTTAAATCACTCCGTGACTGTGCGCGACTACCCCAAAATTAATCAGTAGTCACGACAAGACTATGGGCCAAGTTTCAGATCAATTGGATAAGGGGGAATTGGGTTGGGCTGCAACTACCATAAAGTTGTAAAAACATCTTGACATACACTGGATAGAGGGGTAGACGTGTTTTGCCATAACTCAGTGAAAATATAATTGATTTCAGAGTTATGTAGCTAATTTTTGTAGATTTTCATATTATATTTCACGATTTTTTATTTTTTTTTTTGTGCTCGAAAACAGAAATTTTAATTTTTTTCATATTTTATTTTGATTTTCTTAACATGGCGAAGTGTTTTTAAGAAGATTGTTAATATTTTGTAATTTTTATGTATTGGCAATAATAAAAACTACAAATTCTGGAAGGCACTGATCATCAAAATTTTGTTAATGAACTCAGCACAGTGAAAAAATCCGCTTGCGTGGATGTCCGTCCATCTGTGTGTGCATGTAAGCTTGTATGTATCCCTACATCGGCCATAACACCCACGCTATTTAAATTTGTGAAAATCGGTTATGGTCGGACCAAGTCCCCATGCAAATAAGCCCTATGAGATCGACTTCAATTTCCACAATATCAAAATTGGCATATATATCTCGGTCAAATTGGGTTTGGGAAGGCAAAAAAATGTGCCACTCAAATTTGTTTTATGTTTATTTTCTCTATCTAAACAGTTGGACCAAAGATATAGAGTCTTTAAATGCATGTTATAGGGTCTAGACCGACTATAATTTTCTTACTTTTTTTTATTATTTGTATAGTATAAAATTAGAAATAATAAATTTTCTTAACTTTCGAGTATTATTTTTCAGAATTGAGTTGATTTACACTACGACTTGTTTTTTACGCAAAATTATTTCAAGTGTTAACAAATTTAAGGTGAAATAATTTTGATAGCATAAAAATTTCCAGGTACACCATCGTTACATTTTGAACAGTCAAAAGGTAATTTGACAAAACTTGTGCATTGGACATTTCGTTGTTTGGTAAAGTTATAGAAAAAAAATAAATAATAGTAAAATTTATGAAAAATATCAGCAATAATTCGAAAACAAAAGTTAGCGAAACAAATTCAGAGAGAAATATTTTATTTATTTATTTATACTAATTACAATACAAAGTAAATTTGTATTCTAATTTGGGTCCAGGGATAAGCCGGGTGACAAAGACCATTTGGCTGGTTTTTGCAGCGACAGACCAAAGCCTCTGGTGGGAATCGAACCCACGACCCCCGAATGATAGGCGAGCACGCTACCTACTCACCTACCGGGGCGCTTGCAAGAGAAATATTTTTTCTGCAGAAATTCTGGAGTTAAGAAGTGTTTTGACCAAATGAAGTTTTTGATGATGTTAAAAAAAAATTTTCAAAATTTTATAAAATCATTGAATTTTTGTTTATCCCTTAATTTATGTAATCCCTTAGTTGATCTGTGCCCAATTTTCGACCAACTTTGCACAATTTTCTTCACATAGTGTTATTGCACGTACATGCATCAAAATTCTCTTTGATAAGTTGCCCCTTTATTTGTTTGTTAGTAGTGGTTGCTTATGGTTGTTAGCATGCAACTACATGCGTCCAAAAACTATTAATTTTATTTCTAAAAATAACAAAATATTTTAACAAACACACGCTCCACATACTGGGACACACACACATATACACACTCACATATGTTTTGTAAATGACATAAACAAATGAAATTTATATTCATATTATTGTTGTCGTAGGTTAAACATGAACAAACAAAACGAAATTAAAAAAAAAGGCTGAAACAAAGCAAAGAAAAACATGTTCTTGCTTGCTGTCGTTTATTATAAATAATTGCGTGAATTATTTTTATTTAACATGAAATCTTTACTTCAAAAATAAACAATTAAGTATACTGGTGGCCTTTTTTTTCTTGTTTTTCTTTTTTTAAGTCAGCAATTAACTTGACAATGTACGAGAAGTACAACTGAAAACTAAAGTGTCGTGTTTTATTAAGTGTTATTTTTAGTGTATCGACTTGCTTGCGTTCAACTGTTAATTAAATGTTCAATGTTGACAAAAGGACAAATTAAATACACTCGAAAAACATAAAATAATCTGAAGGCGTACCCGGTTACATTTTGTTATGTAATATTATATTGGTACTCCCATATTAATCATACGCTGTGGTTAACAAACGAAATATAGAGAAGAAAAAATGCAGAGAAAAAATTTGTGTGTATAAAAAATTGGTTGAAAACATTTTAAGACTAAATTTTTCTTTTGTTTTAAAAAGGTTGAATGCTTATAAAATTGCTTATAGCAATATTTTGTTAAAGCAAATAATATTGCTATAATGTTTAATACCCGTAGTCACGCTGGTATTTGAACATAATCGAAATTAAATTTGGCGATTTTTACAATGCCTAATTTTGTTGAAAGAAAGTTTCATAAAATTTTGTTTGAGGAATTAATTTATCTAAAAAAAACTTCAGTGACCAGTTTATACAAAAAAAAAAAAAAATATTTACCATTGGTACAAACAATACGTCAAGAACATCAACGGTTTGGTGTTCTGAAATATAAATTTATAGATCTTGGTGATACTTTTGAAATTTCAAAGGATCAGTCGACACCATTTTAAAAACAGTTTGTGACTGAAACATGTCAAAACTAGTTCAAAGTTGATTCCAACCTTATTCAGATTGTACCAAATTTATTTTGAAAAATAGCCCTTCAGTCGTGTTTATTTAATTATTTATTTATTTATTTATTTATTTATTTATTTATTTATTAATCTACGGAATTAATCCTTACAGACTATTTACAAAAACATTTAACAATGAATGAAAATTTAAAAAATTTAATTTAATGTGTTCAGTTAAATTAATATTTTCCTTTTTATGACACTTGCATTTAAAAAAAATCAATAAATCTATAAAGCTTATTAAATTCAATACATATTCGTCTAAGCGGATCACCGTTCGCATAATTTAACCTATAAAACGGGACAGAGAAAGGTGAGAAGAAACGTGTTGGCCGCTGGTGGATGTTAAATGATATATTGTTGACGAGAACTAACATAGCCTGGATCTTCGGCTTTTTAAGGTTGGCAGCTTAACAACGGTGAGTCTGCTGTTATACGACGGAATATTTAATTGGTTAAAATTTAAGCTGCGAAAAAAGAATAGTAGGAATTGTTTTTGCACCAATTCAATGCTATCAATATGAGTTTGATAGATAGGGTCCCATATAATAGAGGCATATTCCAAAATCGGTCTCACAAGTGACGTGTATAGTGTTTTTGTTACATACGGATCATTGAACTCTTTAGATTCTTTCGTTAAAAAAAAGAAAAGTAAAAACATTTTCTGTGTGCTAAGATTTATAACAAATCGCGCGAATATTTATAAATCTATATACATATATAAAATGCAAAAAATGTTTCTTTGTCCTTTATAGACTTTGAAACAACTTTTATCACCTCGTAGATTTGATAATGTTGTTAAAAAATTGTTTTAGCGTTCTTCCTGGAAAAAAATTAGAAAGGTACACAAGTGAACAATAAATTCTGTGACATGGTTTTAGTTAACAATTCATGTTTAACTGGTACACTAAACAAAAAAAGAGGTTTTATTGCTGTAGTAACCACATGCGGTTTAGTTTAATACTTCAGGTATATACAAGTCATCATAGAATTAAAAAGTGGAATGGAACAGGTATATTTTATTCAACTGATTTGCTCCTTCAAATGTTATTGGGATTTCCCACTATAAGACTGAAAAAGGCATTCTTTATGACACAAGTAGTTTTGTTTAATATAATTTTAAGAAAATCATTGTAAATTTTCCAATAATTTTATTGCTGCAGCAGGCAAATTTTTAAAAAATTGGTTATACAATTTGTTTTTTAACATTTGTTTGCCGGAAGGGGAGAACATCAGGCCGAGGCAATGTTTCAAATGCTAAAATCCTGGAATTTAACTGAGAGTATTAAATTTATGTGTGTAGACACAAGTTCCAGTACAGGAGCTTGTTGCAGGATCAGCGTTTAAGGCACTTGATATTGAAGAACAGACAACATCACCATAAATCAAAGTCTTCGCCACTTTTCAGCAAAGTTGGGAGTCCATTGACAAGCGCAATTTTTCCGACTGCATCAGCCACAAAATTGTTGAAAAAATAATGCCGCGAAGATGTAAAAAATGTTATAAAAGCGCAGCTTGAGGAAATGCAACCAAGAGAAGATTACAAAGAACTGCTTCAACTGAGCCTCATGTTTTTGGGTGCTAGATCTCTGAGCCCCATATGAAAATAAAACCTCCTGGAGCCATGAATCGGGCACGCTGGTTGATGAAAACTATATACTCATTAAAAATACGCATATTTCGAAACCAGCTGCAATCGTTCATAAACGCTTCAAAAATTGACGCCTTGCTTGAATTTACTGCATTCATTTTAAGAATATACATCAAAAATTTGTATATATGCCAGTGCCCTAGATACGCTCCTCTCAATGATTTAAGTTTATTGAAGCAAGTGTCTAACTATAAAAGCTTTGACCAGTGGTACCTATCCCCGAAGTTGGCTGCCTTAGCGTTTTTTGATGAACGTATCGACACCAAAATGTTGCGTTTAATGGTCCGAAATCTACACGTACCAAGTAACGGCAAAGAATTAGTAAAAGCAGTATTAACGGAAAACATGTTTAAAAATAAACAAATTCAAGATTTAATATCCGAAGCCAGACTAGCCTTTTTTGAAGCCTGCAACATATCTGTTGATTTTTTACAAACAGATCCGGAAAAATGGCATAACAACAAATAATAATAAATAATAAATGATGTCGCAGAACGCGGCGTGGCCATGGATCATTCTTATATAACTGAAACAACTTCTGAAACAGACTTTCAGAATTTATTGCAGGGCATAGAACTACATCGCAAAAGCTTTAATAAATAATTGCAAAGTAAAAAAAAAAAATAATTTTTTAATTTATTTTGGGTATGAGAAGTCAGCTGCCTAGACTTTGGGGGGAGTTGCAAAAAATTTCAAAATCAACCATATTGACTCTCATTGCAACAGAACCACCCATATTTAATATTTGAAAAGAAAAAATAAAAACTAACATTTAAACAAATACGATGCATAACTGCCAAAAACAACTGAGAATATTTTTAATTTCACAAAATGGGTAAACAGCGTAAAAAGGGTATAACTTTGGAAAGGTAAGAGCAAATTCAATAATTTTTTTGAAATGACTCTGATAGAAATTTTAAAAGTTACAAAGCATTACTTTCAAAATTTATGCAAAATTTACAAAAAAAAATTTCATTAAGGGGACCCAAATGAGCAAAAAAAATTACCGAAGCTTACGATTTCTACACAGAAAAGTAAAGCTTGAACATTTTTCTTTTAAAATATTGACTTTGTAGCGAGGAAAATCGTGGTTATGGGCCAAGTAATAAGTAAAACTCAAAAAATGTCCGAGAATCCCGATTTTTGGGTAAAATTCGACTTTAGCGACCTCTAAACGTCTTCCGAAAAATCTGAAAAAAATCACAAAAATACTTTAACCTATACTTTACACTATAAAATGCTTGGGCACCCATGAAAATCGAAAAATATATTTTTTTTGGGCCACCCTAATGTATATATCGAGGCCTTATATTAAAAAAGTACTATCTACGTTTGACAGCAATATTAATTTTTGATGTCAAACCGTTCTCTGTTATACCTGTCAAATATAATATTATTTTAATAACACTCACGATTAGTATGACTATTTCTTAATAGATATTGTGGCAAATCAATCTACAAATACTTTCAGATCTTATTAACAATGCTCTCTTTAAAATAATTATTAATGCAGATAGCACTTTTTGAACTTAAGCCCTCGATATTTTTTATTATCTGTATGTCATATTCAAAATATTGAAAATAAAACACAACTGCTGTTTTTTCGTCAATAATAATGATACATTTTAACTTATGTATGACACACAAATATTTATATGTTAGCAACAATAACGTCATAATTCAAATTAAAGAGGCTCTTTATTCAGGAAAAACCATTTAACGACTCGCTTGACTCAATATTTTCTTATAGAAATATTAAATGCACAATAAATCGGTATTTAATTTTTAAATTAAATGATTTCTTCTTCTTTTTTTTTTGAAAAGTCGGAGTCACTTGAAAACTTTAAATGCGGTTTCTGCAAAATCGCTTTTTTTGAGTTAGACAGTCTTCAAGAAAATGAGCGATATGGCATTTTTGTACATTAGAGTGATTTCTGATAAATTTGTTTCGACATCTGTGGAATTTTCTGTCTGCTGATGGCAACACTGCTGTGGTGTGACATGTGGTGCATACTCTTATTATTTTATTGTGTCGAAGAACTTAAAGTAAAAACTCAACTTGTTGTTTTTCTTGTGTCTTAAATCCGACTGTCCCCTTATTTAATAAAATCAATTCTTATATATTTATTTTACAATCATATTGTTGAGTAGAACTTACTCAATACTTAATACTAAGAAATGTATGTTTATGTTGTGTTGGTGATTTTGCGTGTTTTTCTCTTTAGTCAAATGGTCAGTTCGTCGTCAAAACGTCATAGTCAAACAATGTATCGATCATTCATATACAATTTGGTGTAATGTTATACAACTTGGTGATACGCTAAAACAAACAAGTCATTAAAGTTTTTGTTTACAAAGTATTTGTTTGCGTTCTACATTCTTTTAGTATCAAACGTACAGACATACATTGTGTAAACCTGACTCAATCGTCACCACAAACATACATACGTATTTGTGTACTTGTGAACCATTGATCTGGGTTTACACTTGACCCTATGTTCACCAGTACACTACACTGCATTCAATAACAATGTTGCCACAAATTTTTGGAAGTTGTAGCTAGATTCTGAAAAAAAAAATAGCTAGAAAAAGCTAAAATATAAAAAATAAAGCTAAAAAAGAGGTAGATTTTGTTTTCTTATTAAATATATTTTTTTATTGTCAGGAGATATATCAGACTTAGAATTTACGTAAAGCGTATAAATTATAAAACAAAAATTCACCTTACCTTACCTTAACTTAAAATGCTTAGTACTCCATTTCTAAAAGCACAAAAAATTCTCAAAAAACTTTAAACTAAAAAAACAAAAGGAAGGTAGGTATACAATGTTTTTTCTGCATATTCGTTGTTTTAGATTATAGAATCAAAATTTTCATCGTCAGAAGTCTGTGCGGTGTCGTATATATTACGAGAGCTTCCTAGCTTTATGAGATCGTCGGAAATCGTGAAGGTTTGACAACATTTATCAATTCTTTTTCGTCCATATCGAAAAGTTAAAAGGGAATTTAACACTAGCAAGTTTAGCTTGTTTCTTGGCTTTGTTTTTACTGCATTCATAACAGAAAAACTCCTTTCAATTTCTGCATTATTTAGTGGTAGAAGTAAAAAAGTAAACACGAAATCAACTACGTTCTTAAACGGGTTTTTATTTAGCGCATCTTTAAACTGTTTTACTTCTATCCAAAATTATACTGTTGAATTTAATTTTTGCCACGGATATGTAGAAACTTTCCCCCATTGCAATTCAATTGCTGTTATTTCATTTACAGTAAAATTACATTTTTCATTATCAAAGCTATCAAATATATTCTGTCTAATTACATTCAAAAGAATTTTTAATTGAAAAAAGTCGATTTTTTAAGTGACTCAATATTTTGTGGTAATCTCTGACGTGGTTGCTCAATTAAGTGAACAATAAATATCTGACAAGTACTTTTTATGTCAAGTTCCGTCTCTTCAGCAATACAGTTCTCAGATTTTTTTAAAAGTATGTTCTGCTCAAAACATTCCTCAGGACTTTTAGTTAAATAAGTGGGGTACTTAAAGGATCAAATGTAGGAAAAGAAGAAACGATAAAATTTTAAAGATTAGAACTTAAAAAGATCAATTCGGAAAAAGTTTTGTTGGATTTGCTTCATTTCTTTCGAACAATTTATTAACTCGCTGAACGTCGGATAACACAGGTTTTAAAAACTGCAAATAGGCCAAATTTATATCATTAAAAAGAGAGACTAAAACTTTTGCTTTGTGGCACTTTTCAGTAGCTTTCGCAAATTCAAAATGAGTTTTTAACTCCAATTATTGCTCCACTAATCGCTTGATAGCCACTTCAATGAACAGCCATCTTGTATAGCACGGCCTAACTAAATATTTAATTCGGCTGTAAGCCAGTATTTATAGCTGCGAATACGGTTCTATAGTGATTTTGCCTTAACACAGATTTGGAAAACCAATTATATGTATCTGAAACGAGAAATTCAATTTCACTGGGAATAATTTTCTTTTTTTTTTTGTTTGTTAGATTTATAGTCATTTTTCAGACATATTGCAATTACTACTGTAATTAATATGCAATTTTTAATTTTGTTTAAATGGTGCGTGGTAAAGAAGATGAAAGCATATATTTCAAAAATTCATAACTGCACTGTATTCTTAATCGGACCGGTTTCTGGCATTTCAGCCTTCATCAGCGATTTATTGAACATTGTGATAATTGTTATGTTTTAATTGAATAGGTTGTTTCTATATGAAAAATTTTTTTTTCTACTTAGGGCGGCCGTGAGGTTTTGAACCGTGAACCTTCACATACACTCGTACTTGCACTTTTTGGTCAGCGCTTTAACACACTCACCTAAAGTCAGGCCTACGAGCAGTGTGGTTAGTTTTCAGTTTTCGTACCATACAGCTTTACTTTGTATTAATTTCAGAAGATACAACTCTGTCCAAACAAACAATCGTTATTTTTTGAATTTTTGAATATTTTTTTGCATTTATACTTCTAATTTCCACTATTCTCAGTTTCCGTAAGAGTTGTCATATGTGATGTACGTTTTTTGTACATACCTACATATGCACTTTACATATATTTGAGATGACGCTGTGAAGCGAAGAAAAATTTTTTTTTGTTTGTTAGATTTATAGTAATTTTTCAGACATATTGCAATTACTACTGTAATTAATATGCAATTTTTAATTTTGTTTAAATGGTGCGTGGTAAAGAAGATGAAAGCATATATTTCAAAAATTCATAACTGCACTGTATTCTTTTCGTTGCACTTGAAACTGCAATTTGAATCGAGTGTCATATACATGGGACGAACCTAATTTCCGGATTCAACTCTTTTAATTGAGCAATGACACCTCGGTTTACACCCGTCATAACATTAGCGTTATCCGTTTCTACCCCTATCATGTTTTTTATATCTAAGTTATACTCCTTCATCGTTTTTAATATCGAAGCAACTATTCCCTGCGCAGTGTAGTTATCAAGCTCTGCTAGTTTTAAGAAGGTGTTGACAATTTGGTTGTGACTCTTACTGTAGTAACGAATGACTACGCCCAAGTATTTTTTTACACTGATATCAGTCGATTCATCTATAATTAGGCTGTATGCACTGGCTCCAATACCGGAGAAGAGTAAACTTTTAAAATGTGGATACAAGACGTTTTTTATAAGGGCGCTGCTCTTCGTCCTGCCAAGCTTAAAATTGCCTGCAATATTGCTGTTATCGAATATACCACGTTGCACTTTGACCAAGTGGTCAATGGATCGAATTGAGGTGTGTGCCACAACATAAACAGCATTTCATAATTCTGCTTTTAAAACAGTTTTATCTGCCTTTATCGGTAGAAATCCAACGGAAGGCTGATTACCATGTAAAAATGGAGGCATGGCGTTCATATGCTTTTTAGTTTTGGAATGCGCCAGAAGACCATATAGCATCGGTTGTAAATAACACCGGCAGTACTTGCACATCATGCTATTGCCTTTCTCTTTCAGCCACTTTTCCAACCTTTTATCCTTCAACAACGAATTGCGAAAGTTTTGCTTATATTTCTTAAAAAACATTTTTAATGAAGATAATTTCTATTGCAAAATTACGAAAACTAACCTCTTTTGGCTCTTACTGGGTACGTCATCAAGGCTGTCAATAGAGTTATCACTTTCACTAAAAAATTTAATCAAATATGGTATATTATTATGTATAATATAGCAGAAGTTAACTTACATTTCCATTTCTATTCATTTTAGTGTTTGCAGTAACTAGTTTTCATAACTGCTTAGGTTTTTCCCCACTTTTGTTTCGTTTTGTTTTTAGGGATGAAGCTGAGTCGATAATATGAAAAAAATCGATAAACTTGAAAGGGCTTGTCAAGCACAGAAAGAAAAAGAGTCAATAAAGCCTATTTCAAAAAAAGGTTGTTTATACGGGAAACATTTTTTATAGCTAAAAAAAGCTAAACCAATTTCAAAGAAAGTTAAAAAGAAGCTAAAAGCTAATCGCAATTTCTATAGCTAAATACCGAAAAAAAAGAGCTAAATCTAGCTATAAAATAGCTAAAATGGCAACACTGTTCAATAAGCCTTGAAAGCAACGAACGTATAAGTAATATATAACATATGTATTAAACATACGAAATGACAAAATTCACGCGGAACTTGGGGCTGGTGTTCCAAGAATTCTGGAACCAAAAATCAAAAAATAGCAAATAAAACACACAAAAATTAGGCTATTTAAAAAGAATCCAAGTAATTGAAAAGTACTTTTACTTTATTTTTTTTTGACAATATGGCGGTGAATTACACTAGTACATAAAAATTTAATTTTTTCGAAACATCGAAATACATACAATTTAGCACACACAAAGAAAAGATCTATATCGTTAGAAATTTGGAATTTAGAGCAAATTTAAAGGCGAATGTAAAAAGGAAAGATTTAAATAATCACAGTGCAATCTGTACGTCATTATCCATTTTAGTCCGACACCAGTTAAATACGTTGGGTCGCCTTTAACGCTCACGTAAACACGTAATGTGTAGTATAAATTATGAAAAGTTATACTAAAGTAAATGACATTTTTGCAAAAAGTTTATCCTTACCATCGATAAGATGTGTTTGTTTGTGATAGTTCAAAATTAAAAAAGGTATTTTTGGAAATCTGGGAACCAAAATTTCTAATCTCAAATATTAGTTTTTGGAGAGCTAGTCTCAAAAAACTAGCTAGCACCACTGGATTTTATAAACAAAGTCTATCCAACTGGGTGCCCTAAGTGAATTTTTTTAATGCGTTTTATTATATACATTTGTATATTAAATATATGGATGCTTAATTGAAAAATAAAATTAAAATGTTTCTAGTTTCAAAATTTCTGCGTTGTATAGGAAAATATGATTTCAAACTTAAACAAAGTCTCTGATGTTAAAACATAAAATATTCAGTAAATTAAGTAAACATAATTTTTTCGCAGCCGTATTTTTTTAATATCCCAATAAAAACAAGTAACTTTAATAATTATAAAAGCATATTTCCATTCTTAAAAACTTTGCCTTACTAAATGTATACAAATATTTTTCGTTTAGCGCTTGAGATAAATACTTCATCATCTAATTATATCACATATTCCATTTTCACCAAAATCCCATATATCATTCTTGTCATACATAAGTATCATAAAAAGACTCTTGTCATATTAGAACTACAGACGTTCACTTGAGTATATAATGTTGTGCAACTATAACGCTAATGACATATGCAACAGAACAGCAACAAGAAACAAAAAACATTTTGCATTCTTAAGATGAAATTTTGCAATTATGAATAACATTTCTTCATATATGTATTCGTAAACTACTTGAATGTCAAGATATTTCATTTAATTTGTAAATCTCAACATGCAACATATGTTACCTTATTTTTTTTTATATTAAAATAAATTAACAACAGCGAGCATAATTTGTAGGAGACGGTAGTTATTGTATGCAGGAAGACAGTAATGCTAATAGCTTATCTTCTGTCCCAAAGATGTTTTAGAAAATTTTATGGAATTTAAAAAGACCAAATAATAAAATAAAAATATTTCATTTGAGGATATAGCAAAGTACATTACATTTTTTGATCTCTCTCTTAGAAGTTCTATTTATTTTTATACCCTATACCACCATGTGGTTTGGGTATAATGACTTTGTGCTGCTGTTTGTAACTACCAAAAATATTTGACTTAGAACCATATTTTATTATACCGATCGAACCAGATTCACTAACTGATTCGATTTAACGATGTCCGTCCGTCCGTCCGTCCGTCCGTCTGCGTGTCCATGTAAATCTTATAATCAAACTGCAGGTCGCAAATATGAATATATTTTTTGAAATTTTGTATATAAGCTTTTGTCGGCCATAGGATGAACGCTATTGAAACTGGTGAGAATCGGTCCATGTTCAGACCTAGCCCCCATACAAATGACCCCTATGAAATCGACACAAGTTGCCATAAGATCCAAATTGTCAAATAGATCTTACTCAAATTGGGTTTGTATGCGTTTATTACATCCATTAATGAGTAGTCCAAAATCGTCCCTATGGGATAACTCTTAGTCATAAGCCCCATATAGAGCTGCTTCCCGATCTTCACTTAAATCTATCAAAAAACAAAAATGTTGCACTGATTCTTCTCAAATTTTGTTTGTATATATTTTTGCAAAATACAAGAGACTTTACCAAACATAGTCAGGATCGGTCCATTTTTGGGCCTAGTCCCCATATATATATAGCATCCGATATGAACTTTTTCATATCTGCAGCCAAAATAATTAATAAAAATCCCACTCAATTTTGGTTTATGCTTATTTTCTATGTCCAGTTAGTTGGGCCTATGAGATAGAGAGTCTAAACGCATGGTATAGGGCATCATATAGTCGGTCTAGACCGACCATAATTTTCTTACTTGTTTTTTATAAAATAGACTATTTATAAAAATGTTACTTTATATATAATTAATTTTTAAAATCTTATAAAATAGTGTCCTTTTACAGTAACAAATGCCAAACCAGCCTTTTAAAAAATTTTACTTAAAAATAATTTATTTCGAAATTGGTCTAAAACGGCAGCATTTTCCCAAAAAAGAATATTTTTAAAGAAGTCAATTTTCTTAAAAAAGCCATTTTTTTCAAATTCATTTTCTTGCAAAGGAACCTTTTCCTAAAAAAAAAAACGTTTACGTAAAAGTGCCTTTTATTAAAAAAATTAAATTTTCTTAAAAAATCGCCTTTTCCTATAAAAGTAGCTATACCTTGCTTAGGAAAACATTTGTTTTAAATGTTTATTTTCTTTTTTAAAAACTGCACCTTTTCTTAAAAAAGTACTTTTTCTTCAAAAAGCGATTTTTTGAAAATCGCACTTTTTGTATAAAAGTATCTTTTCTTTAAAACCGAAACTGAATTTTTGAGGCAAGTATAGAAGATTACCATGTATCACAGTTTTAAAAAAGAATTTCAACTGCTTAAATCAATATATTTACCAAAATCACATCCCAGTACGTTTTACGAAATTCAGTAACACTTTCCCCAACATGCAGGACATATATGTAACGAACACCCCCATTAAAGCGCCACCTTAATCGCTTAATATTCCTGGCTTAAGCACATGAGCAAAATTCCATACAATAGAGAAATAACGGTAGGCACAAGGCCACGGCCACGCGGTGTCTGACAGCTAATGGTAAATAATAGACAACATTAAAATTTCTACGCAAGGTTCAGGAAACTTTTGATATTACAAAACTTACATGTCAATCAAATGAAAGATTATTGTCAAGAATAAGACCTAACGTTTTACATTGGGAAACTACTTGCAATGGCTCATTACCTAGCAAGATATTTAAATTTATACCAAGTTGCGAAGATAGCATTGCCTTTTAAAGGATTCAACTCTAAAGATCCCTATTACTAAAATATTAAAAATTTTGAATATAACTTTGAAGTTGCTAGAAGCTGTATACCATCAGCAGAAGTATAGCATGTTAAAAATGATAAAACTCGAAATCCATAATATTAATAGGCAAGGCGATTTTTTGTTGCCGTTGTATTTATTTTAGTTAATAACCTCTTTTGAACAAACATACCTCATTTGAAAGGTATTTGCATCAGATTTACAGAATTGCACCGTCTGGAAAATTTTTTGGTGTAATGCTCATTTAAAGTTGTTACTAACACGTACATAAAACACATAATGTGTGTGTTAGCTATAAATATCAAAAGCCCTGTGTTGAATTTTGAATTGGCTAAAATGGATTAGCATACCTTTAGGCTCCTATAAAATTATTTATTAACTAACACATTTATACATTTTCTGTGTGTTCAAAAAAAAATTATAATGAAATTTTATGAATTTTATTAAAAAGTGTTGTATTGTGAACTGGCCAAAATTGGATAGCATACCTTAAGGCTCTTATAAAATTATTTATTAAATGAAAAAATAAAATTTTCTAGAATTTGCACGCGAATTTCGAGGGCTGGGTTCCGCTAGTACACAATAAAAACATTAGCGGTCGTAAAATTCTCCCTTGAGGAATGCCTTTACTAATTTCCAAAAAAGTCCAACTCGATAACTAACTTGTACAAATTGACTACGATCATATAGAAAAGACCATACCAGCTTGCAAAAAATTTTTTGTTAAAAAATTAAATTTTCTTCAAAAAGTACCTTTTCTTCAAAAAGTACATATTCTCCAAAAAGTAGTTTTCTTAGCAATGTTACATTTTCTTCCAAAAGAAATTTTTCTTATAAAAGTACATTTTGTAAAAAAGTCACATTTTCTTAAAATTTACTTTTATTGAAAGCATCTTTTTTAAAAAAGTAACATTTCTTTAAAATCAAGTTTTCAATTGTTTAACAAATATAATTTTGCCTTTAAAAGTACTTTTTCCTAAAAAAAAAATTATTTTTGTTCAAAAGTATATATTTCTAAAAATGTATATGGGGGATTTCATGTCAAGTGCATCAACTTTTGAAACCCATGACTTCCGATCGGGATGAAATTTACACCAAGGTTAGTCCTATTGGATAGTAGTTTAGACACAATTTTTCAATAACATCGGTCAAGATCTCTCTGAGTTAGAGGGGATCAAAATTTGACATTTTGGCCAAACAGGTGTTTTTTCTCATCCATGTAACTTATTACCTATTGTTCTTAGAAAATTTTCTCCCAAATAGTTTAGATAGCTATTTCTTAAATATTTCGGAAAAAAATACTTTAAAAAAAAAATTTTTTTTTTTGATTTTTTTTTTTTTTTTTCTAAATCAAAGCATTTTTTGCCTTTTTTTCAAAAAGGGCATTTTTTTTTTTTTCATAAGAAAGCTTAGGATTTTTCCTTTAAGAGCTTTTTGGTCACTTAGTGAGATGGGAGTGGGATATCTATCAAAATAAATGTTTTGTAACTCAAGACAACGGTTTTTCAATTTTTCACAAATGCACTATTTTGAATTTTTTCCTATTTGTGTGAAAAACCTTACAAATAAAACTTATACTGAGAAACTAGACAAATTAACCTTTCTGCAGGTATGTAACATACCTTCATAACATAACAGAAGAGAATGGTTCTCTGTAACCTGATAGATTTATTTGCAACATTTCAATCTGAACACGAGGATGTTAAAATTGGCTGCACGAAATTTTCCCAAATGAGGCCAAAACATTACGTTTTGGCAGGAAGCAGCGGAACTCACACAATATGCGTTTGCATTTACCATGAAAATGTTAAACTGATGTTGAAGGAAATCAACTTAAAGTATTTAACAGATGATTCGGCAGAAGATTTACACGATTACCGCGATTGCCTTAAATTGACTATGTGTCCTAATGCAACAACTTCTTGCCACTTAGGTGAATGTACCAATTGCCCGAAAACCACATTCATCAAAGAAAATTTAATCAACTCTTTAGATCGAGAATATATAGAGGAGGTCAATGATTCTTGGATTCAGACTGACAGATGCACATTGAAAATAATCATTTTAAATGTGGTTGATTTTGTGGAAGAAATGTGTACAGGATTGCTAAACTTGAGAAACCATGACTTTTTAGTCAAAAAGCAATGGTCATTCTTCAAGGATTTGAAGATGCATTTGAACTCTGGTGAATTCGTTATTTCATATGATTTCGCAGAAAACTATAAATATGTTCTTCAGGATGCCATACAAGCATTCCACTTCAATAACGACCAAGCAACTATATTCACAGTAGTTATTTACTACATGAAAGATGAAAAACTGGAACACAAAAGTATGGCAATCATATCCGACGATTTAAAACATGATACCGTTGCAGTTTATGAGTACCAGAAGATAATACTAAAATATCTAAAATCTAAATTCACAGTAAAGGAGGTATGCTACGTTTCGTCAACATTTTAAAAACAAAAGTAGCTTGGCAAATCTTATGGCCCATGAAAAAGATTTTGGAATGCCAGCTGAGTGGCACTTTCATACTACTGCTCATGGTAAAGGAGCATGTGATGGTATTGGGGCAAACCTTAAAAGAAATGCAGCGAAGTATAACCTCCAGTGTTCTCATCAAGATCGCATCTTATGTGCGAATGCTTTATTCCATTGGACAAAGAATTATTGTAAAGAAACTAAAATAGTTTTTAGAAGCAAACAGGATCATCAGGAAACATTGAAAACACTGAAGAGCGGATTCGCTGCTGCGGTAACAATCGATGGCACCGCTCAATACCATGATTTTATACCGTTTGTCGATGGAAGACTCAAGTTAAAAAAGTTTTCTGCCTCTATTCAATGCGATTTCTTCCCAAAGACAACAAATAAACCAGCAGCGATGTCAACAGCTGAACCTAGTAACGCCAAGAAAGGATTGACAAAAAAAACGCAGTAAATAAAGGCGACAAAAAAGCTGGATGAAAGACTGGGTATTTAAAAATTTACAAGACTTAAATACTTCATCAGCTACAATAAATTAAGTATAAAAATAGTTATGATATAAATGGATCTAATGTTTTAAGATTAAATTTTATTAAAGAATTTATCTATTTATTTTTATTATAATTATTATATTTGAATTTAATTATTATTACAAATAAATAAAAAAAATAATTGTTCAACATTTCTATAGAAAAAAAGTGATTTTTTTCCTGAGGTTAACATATTGTGGGTATTACAGTATTGAGGATATTAAATTTTAGTTAGATATGTTACATAGCTTCGGAAAGGTTAATTTGTCTAGTTTCTCAGTATAAGTTTTATTTGTAAGGTTTATCACACAAATAGGAAAAAATTCAAAATAGTGCATTTGTGAAAAATTGAAAAACCGTTGTCTTGAGTTACAAAACATTTATTTTGATAGATATCCCACTCCCATCCCACTAAGCGACCAAAAAGCTCTTAAAGGAAAAATCCTAAGCTTTATGAAAAAAAAAAAAAAAAAAAAATGCCCTTTTTGAAAAAAAAGGCAAAAAATGCTTTAATTTAGCAAAAAAAAAAGTCTACAAATTTTTTTTTTTTTTTTAAGTATTTTTTACCGAAATATTGAAGAAATAGCTATCTGAACTCTTTGGGAGAAAATTTTCTAAGAACAATGGGTAATAAGTTACATTGATGAGAAAAAACACATGTTTGGCCAAAATGTCAAATTTTGATCCCCTCTAACTCAGAGAGATCTGGACCGATCTTGTTGAAAAATTTTGTCTAAACTACTATCCAATAGGACTAAAATTTCATCCTGATCGGAAGACATCGGTTTCAAAAGTTGGTGCACTTGACATGAAACCCCCCATATATATCTAAAATACTAAGCGTTTTTAAAAAAGTACATTTTCATAAAAAAGTACACGTTCTTACAAAAGCACCTTTTTTAAAAATTACCTTTTCTTGAAAAATTACCGCTTCTTAAAAAAAAGTATATTTTTTAAAGGAAAATACCTTCTCTTATTAAAAGAACTCTTTTTATTCAAAAACATATTATCTTTAAAAAGATACTTCTATTAAATAAATTAGATCTTCTTAAAATGTGGTTTTAACTGAAAATATGATATTTTTCTTAAGAATTCCCTTTTCTTAAAAAATTATGTTTTCTAAAAGTACTTTTCTAAAAAAGTAGATTCGAAAAAAAAGTAAATTTTCTTCAAGGAGCACATATTCTAAAAAGGAAAGATGCCTTTTATTAAAAAATGCTTTTTATAAAAAAAAATACTTTGTATTAAAAAAAAATAATAATAAATAAGAATTAAATGGTTGAGCTCTCGGTCAGATTTAGTAAATTTTTAAGTTCGTGTTTATGTAAAGTTAAATATAATCCCTGAAGATGATATTCAAAGAATATCGAAATCTCGGATAAAAAAGAATAATTTTTTACTAAATCTGACCTCGAGCTCAAACATTTAATTCTTACTTACAATTTGAAAGGTCGAATAAAAACATCATTAATTAATAAATAATATTTTCATAGAAAAGTAACTTCTGTTAAAAATACCTTTCATAAAAAAGTACCTTTTCTTAAAAAGTACCTTAAAACGTAAATTTTGCTTAAGATGTACCTTTCTTAAATAAAATCATTTTCTTAAAAAGTAGCTTTAAAAAAAAAACTTTTGAAAGGTCGAATAAAAACATCATTAATTAATAAATAATATTTTTTTAGAAAAGTAAAATCTGTTAAAAAAAAAACTTTCTTAAAAAAGTACCTTTTCTTAAAAAGTACCTTAAAAAGTAAATTTTGCTTAAGAAGTACCTTTCTTTAAAAAAATCATTTTCTTAAAAAGTAGCTTTAAAAAAAACATTGCTAAAAAGTCTCTTTTCTAAAAAATTAAATTTTTTAAAATTTGCCTTTTCCTAAAAGTAGCAATTTTCTAAAAAAGTCTCTTTTCTTAAAAAATATACGTTTCAAAAAGTTGATTTTCTTAAAAAGTACTTTTTCTTAAAAGAGTGGCTTTTACTAAGAAAACTACTAAATATGTATTCTCTTAAGATATAAACCTCTATTAAGAAGTGCCTTTTTGTAAAAAGTAACTTTTATTAAAAAAATTAATTTTTCTGTAAAGACTACATTTTCTTAAAAAGAACATTTTCTTAAAAGAAAACCATTTCGTAAGCAAGTACCTTTTCATAAAAAAGTTTCTCTTCTTAAAAAGTAAATTGCCATAAAAAAATAGTTTTAAGGAAAGGGACATTTTCTTAAAAATAACAGTTTTCAAATTCCTTTTATACACTGCTTTTTGAAACTGCTTTTTGATTAAAAAATACATTTTCTTTAAAATAAACTTCTATTAAAAATGTATCTTTTCATAAACAGTAACTTTTATTAAAAAAAATCTACTTTTTATAAAAAAAAAATATATTTTCCAAAAAAGCGAATTTTCTTTAAAATAACCTTTTCTTAAAATCGTAACTTTTCTTAAAAAAGTACATTTTCTTTAAAGTACCTTTTCTATAATAAGTACCTTTGTGAAAAAAAAAAAAAAATAATTTTCTTAAAAAAGTTTATTTGCTTGAAAAAAAAAACATAATTTTTTTTTAAAAAAAAGCACATTTTCTTAAAAAGTGCCTTTTCTTAAAAAAAAAAATTTTTTTTTGAAGCACCTTCTATTAAAAAAGGAATTTTTGTGATTTGTTTTTTTTTTTTTTTTTTTTTTTGTTAGTTCAGTCTAATCAGTTTTGGAACAGAAAATTAATTAATCTTAATTTTCTCATGTACATGCAATATGTGTATATACATTAAAAAAAAGTTACATATATCTACGCTTCTGAACAGGATGCAACAAAATATCTTAAAAGGATCATAATATTGTTACCAGAATTACGCAGCGAAACATAATTAAAAGTAGAGAAAAATAAATACTAAATATTCTACACAAAATATTTGTTGAAGGAAAAAGACAACAATAAAACGTATTTTTTAACAAAATCCCTACAGATATGAAATAGCTTCTGAAGATTATTTTGCTACGTGGAAAATGTATAATTTTTCTAAACCTCAAAAAAATAGTTCGTATTATTTTTTAGCTTTAATTATTTACTTAAATCTGATACTCCTCATAACGCGAAAATAAAAAAAACAAATGTCTAGTATGTGTAAAAAAAACTGCGTATTTAATTTAGTTTTTTGTTTATATCCAGCTCTTGTTTAATTTTTAAGGGACTTGAAAGTTTTAAACCATAAACGTGTTTAAAAATTTTTTATTTTTATAATCCACGATTTACGATGACAAAGCGTATATCAAATCAAAGAAAAAGGTTATTAATTTTTATAAACTAAATTATCTGAAACCAAACACCTTAGCATTTTTATTGGATTTTGTAGAAAATTTGCTTTGGCCGAATTTAGTAAATTTGATCAAAGTTGCCTATGGCAATATTTGTTGGGAAATTATTTAACAGAGTTCAGAAAAAAACACACACTGAATAAAAAACTCGTACATATATGTAAACAAACATAACTTAGACCAACACACACATATTTTTATTTTCATACCAATTATGTTTGTTTTTAAATTTTCTTCGGTGCCCAACACAACCATGACTGTGTTCGTTTTAATATTTCGTTATTTACACGAACATTTTTGTATCACATACTTTTTGTTTCAATCACACATAAAGCACACATTTTTGAGTGTTGCTTTATTTGAAGTTCATGTTCTGGTACGTGTACTGAAAAAAAAACACAGAACATGTACAATAAACAGGTTCGAGTTCAGTTATATTTTAAGTCGTGTTGTGGCTCGTGTAGTAAGAAAAAACAGAACATGTACAATAAACAGGTTCGAGTTCAGTTATATTTTAAGTCGTGTTTTAAGTCGTGTTTAAAATGTAACTGAACTCGAACCTGTTTATTGTACATGTTCTGTGTTTTTTTTTTCAGTACACGTACCAGAACATGAACTTCAAATAAAGCAATACTCAAAAATGTGTGCTTTGTGTGTGATTGAAACAAAAAGTATGTGATACAAAAATGTTCGTGTAAATAACGAAATATTAAAACGAACACAGTCATGGTTGTGTTGTGCACCGTAGAAAATTTAGAAACGCACATAATTGATATGAAAATAAAGATATGTGTTGGCTGCTTTTGAACAGAACATTGTGTGCTTCATGTGTGTATTTTCTGAACCTTGTTATTTAATGATATCAATTTTTAATGAAGAAAATTTTATCATATCTTTTTTAAATCATTAAGGGTGTTCAGATGTTTTACTTTTTACTCCCTTTATTTTACCTGGTAGTGTCTGTTTGTCTGGCTGTCTGCCCAAAAAACGTTGGATCAATTTCGGTCCAATTAAGTTGAAACTTTGCAGACAGACTCATGGCGACGCACAGTATTTTACGTTCATATAAAGAGTGGCCAAAAGTACTAAACGTTGTCATATCAGGTTGTTATTTGGCATGGATGCTTTTTTTATGTAAAAAAGAAGAAAAAAATATAACGTGAAAATTTCCCCATGAAATCACCTAGCTCCCCTATATTGTTACATTAAAAAACCTTACAAAATCAACAAATTTTGTGTACTATAACTTGGTATGAGCACTTCATGGCATGACCCAAACGCACCTACTAAGTTTCATCTAAGGCAGACCAAAAATACCCCTATAAAAAAATTCTAAACCCAAAAAAAATTTTTTTTTAGTATACTCCAATTCAGCATATACACTTCTCAACATGGCCCAAACGGATCTACCTTAAATACCTATAGGTTTTTAGAAAAAAAAAATTAAAAAGTTAACGAGATTTTGAAACATGTTTTTATTTGCAACACTCAGTACTGTTTTCAACATCTTTTAACATTCACTACACTGTCAATATCTGACACACAAAATGATCAAGCTCATTGTCGTTCTCGACAAAGTTTACGTCCATTATAAATTTGGAAATGTTGTTTTTGTCAGTTTTTATTTTTTTTTTATTTATGCCTATAAATTGACAAAATAGGTTCTTAAGCTAGCAGAAGACGTTGGAACATATCATGATTTGCAGCATGTCGTGAATTCTTTCTGGTATGATGAAGTCGAATGTTTCGGATATGCTTATGGCTTGCCTCCAACGCTTCATCGGATAATAGGCAGATTAAATTGGTCCATTATTTATACTAAATGCACTAAATTTTTATGAACAGTGGATGGCATTATGTACCACTTAAAATGATTTAAGTAGATTTAAGTAATTTGAAATTCTAATTTATTTATATTGTGTCCGCTGGATAGGACACATAAAATAGTCGCAAAGTTGTTTACAAGCCGTTGGTCAAATTCTGTTATCTCAGCCACCAAACGAGGATTTGAAAATAACGTTCTGGCTGTGTTGATGTCGTTTCATTTGACTAGATCAACGATCTATCTAGTTTGTATTTTATTTGGCAATTTTTCAATCCAATCAAATGCTTTTCACTTTTTTGTTGGACAAACGCCATCATTTCATAGATAGCTGCCTTCTTCTTTTCTGTAGCCATCCAAGTATCAAAAATTTCACTCCTTTTATTAACCGCAGCCACTTAAAAATTTAAAAAAAAAAATACAAATGCAAATTTGTGAATACAGTAAAACTTCAGAGTGATTCAAAAAAAAAAAAAACCAGCAGCATGAATTTAAAAACTAACAATGCAGTTTTTCTATGTTTCATCTCTAGATTCTCATGCCTATAGCTTTGTCCATGAGTGGAAATGGCTGTTTCACTTAGTTTAAGATGCAATATTTGTTTTTAGTTAATTGATTTTTACTTATTCTGTTTTCTATAAGTATTTATATTTCACAAATTGGGTTTTCTTGTATCGTTCAAAAGTTTAGTAAAGTAACTTTTAGACAAAACAGAAAAAACTAATGATGCATTTCATAATTTCTATACTTGAACAACTCAGGCATACATAAAATACCCCCTGAAGTAAGCTACTCTTTGAACAACTTTTAAATACAAAATACTGTTAACAATCAAATGCTTTTTGAAGTCCTACTTGTTTCTGAAATAAAATGTAAAAACGTATATAATAATATTTAAAAGTTATTGAAGCAAATCAAACAAATATTTGGCAGCAACCACAACAAATTTTTTGAGAACAAAACAAATTTCACAATATTTTCATGCAAACCATACAAATAGGAAAACATTAGGTTGGATTTTATATCGTTTGAATTATATTTTTGGATGTAAACCGATTTTAGTCACCATATGGAAAATTTGAGAAGCTAAAAAATATTTTGAAAAAATATAATTAAAGCCTGCCAAAATGAAATTCGAGCAATTGCTATGTGGCTGCACCCTAATGCATAGAGTTTTAAACATCATATATTTAAGTATAAAAATACAATTTAAATATAACAATATATAAACAAGCAATGCACTTGAAAAACCTTCTTTATTTGTGAGAATCTAAGGCAATAAAATAAAGATAAAAACACAATTGCCTTGTTAAACGGGTTCCGGAATTTTCTTATATAAAACCTATTTCTATGACACACAAACGAACTGTCTATTGTGGCTCCAGTGTTCGGAGCAATCAGCTGAATTGAGGCAACCAGAAAATTTCTTTTTTTTTTATGGTGTTGGAAAATATTGGAGTGTTAATACAACAATTGCCAAATATTTGTTGAAGCATAGAGTATTTATTTAAATAAATATGATCTCATGCATACAAAAGCTACGAAATATCATAAATGTTAAAATATGTTTATTTAAAAAAGATGTCGAATAGTTTAAAGTAAGTTTCATGAAAAATTTTATAATTTTTAAACAACAAAAATAAAAATATTAAAACAAAATTGGCCTTAATTTTGTGATGGTTATAATATTATTTTATTATTTTTATTATTTTTTGTATATGTAACAAATTTTATATATATATTTTTTAGTACCTAACACTTTTTATGAAGTAAAAACTCTTTTTCCTTCTTAATCCTCGCGTTGGCTTTCTAATCATACCTAATGATCTCAAATGGCAATAGTTTGCGTTTTTGACCAAAAACTTAACTTCTAATCTTATTCGTATTTTAAGCAACCAGAAATCAGGTATAAATATATGCCATACGTTGTCCACAATCTTAATAATATGGTCGATGAATTTAGATTTATCTTTGAGAAATCAGGTGTGGATAATTGGTGATCAAATTATTGGATTAACAGGATCTAAAATGTCTCGCTGTGATAAAAGTATTCGTTGTGGTAATGGAGTAGCTATTTTTGCCATAAAATGCATTACGTGCAAAGTTTACGTAAAAGTTACGTAAAAAGTTTTGATTTAATTTTAAAACTCCACGGTTTTCATTATAGGCCATTTTGGAATTAAATTTATAATTAATGCCGAAATAGTTTTTATGTAACGCCAAAAAAAATTTTGCGATTTTTTTAATGATTACTTGGAATAAAAATAACACCAAAATTTTAATTTAATTTTTCTATTTAAAAAAAATTCCTGGTTGTTAACATGTAATACCGAAATTGGCATTGGAAGTTAATCTCTCTTTATTTTGTTACTTTAAGTTTTATTATAATGCCTAAAAAGCATTAAAATTCTCTCTTATAATAATTTTATTTCTTAAAGTTTAAAAACAACATCTGTTTAAGAAAGAAACGCAAACAACAACATATGCTCCTTTTGGTTTAGAAACAACACCTGAAAAGAATTAAAACTCTCTCTCTTTCTTACAATTATTATCGACAACGGTATTAAGGTAATACATTTCAGAACCATGTGGTTTAATGATATAAAAATAGCTTATTGATACAAAGAAAGAGCACAGGAAAAATGTGAAAATGTATGTGAAGGTGAAATGTGGTGGACAATTTTTTATTGCCAAGCAGAATAATAATTTCAAGTAAGTACAAGCTAAAGGCAAAAAAAATCTATCTTGTGTCTGTCAATATATTAGAGTTACTTTTTCTGGTAACGCTATGTACCGAATTGCCCATATGAGTCTTTTTAAATCCATTTAAGCCTAAATCAAATATCTTCCTATTCAGCAAGGTGAATGTAAATATAGAAGGAAAAGAGCGGAAATTTAAAGATCGGGACGGTGTAAAATTGAATTTAATGAGCTGACAGTAATTATTTTACAATATAGATGCTGCAACAGTCTTTTTTATAGAGGTTTTAAACGGAACAACATCAACCAACAGCATAAACATTAATAGGGAAAGTAAAAAACTTTTAATTCGAGTCGTGTTTCTTTATATAATAAATATTGCAGGAATTGGAATCTTATCTTAAAAATGGTGATTATTCTGCAAAATTTAGTGAATATGTTGCAAAAAAAAAAAAACCTTGAGCAATTAACTTTTTGCGCCAACGAAGTGGCAATTATTCGAAATGCGAGGAAAAGATTGCATTAGCGGAATCAGTAGTACATCTGTAACAATTATATTGTATTCAAAGTGTGATTGAAGTGTATTATATTTGTAACCTTTAATTTGTTTGTTTCAGGATTTTTGATGTGTAAACATCTATACGCGCAGGGGCGTAAATGTCAAAAACAGCGTAACATGTGAGCGTAAGATGTGAGCGTAACATGTGAGTCGTAAGACAAAATGTGATTGTATTGGTGAAAAAATTATGATATTATGATAACGTGCTTGGAAATTAAAAATGAAAAATAAAAAATGAAAAAAAAATGGAAAATAAAAAATGAAAGATGAAAAATGAAAAATGAAAAATGAAAAAAAAATGAAAAACTAAAAATGAAAAACGGAAAATGAAAAATGAAAATTGAAAAATAAAAAAATAAAAAATGAAAAATAAAAATTTAAACATGAAAAATAAAAAATGAAAAATGAAAACGAAAAATTAAAAATGAAAAATGAAAAATAAAAAACGAAAAATGAAAAATAAAAATGAAAAATTAAAAACGAAAAATGAAAAATTAAAAAAAAAAACATTAAAAATGAAAAGTAAAAAATTAAGAATAAAAATGAAAAATGAAAAATAAAAATGAAATATGAAAAATAAAAAATTAAAAAAAAAATAAAAAGGAAAAATGAAAAATAAAAAATAAAAATTGAACAATAAAAAATTTATATTAAAAAAAATAAATAAAAAATGACACATAAAAAATAAGAAATGAAAAATGAAAAACTAAAATTAGATTTGAGTAATGAAAAATAAAAAATGAAAAATAAAAAATGAAAAATAAAAAAAAAAAACCTTAAAATGAAAAGTAAAAAATTAAGAATAAAAATTAAAAATAAAAAATGACAAATAAAAAATAGAGGATTAAAAAAAAAATGCAAAATAAACAAGTAACAAAATTATAGTCGGTCTAGACCGACTATACGATACCCTATACCATGCGTTTAGAAACCCTTTCTCTTAGGCCCAACTAACTGGACATTGAAAATAAGCAAAAACCAAATTTGAGTGGGATTTTTATTAATTTTTTTGGCTGCAGATATGAAAAAGTTCATATCGGATGCTATATCTATAAAGGGACTAGGTCCAAAAATGGACCGATCCTGATCATGTTTGGTAAAGTCTCTTGTATTTTGCAAAAATATGTACAAACAAAATTTGAGAAGAATCAGTGCAATATTTTTGCTTTTTAATAGATTTAAGTGAAGATCGGGAAGCAGCTCTATATGGGGTCAAAGGGATCATTTTTGGACTACTCATTAGTGGATGTAATGAACGCATACAAACCCAATTGGAGTAAGATCTATATGACAATTTGGATCTTATGGCAATTTATGTCGATTTCATATGGGTAATTTGTATGGGGGCTAGGTCTGAACACGGACCGATTCTCACCAATTTCAATAGCGTTCATCCCATGGCCGATAAAAGCTTATATACCAAATTTCATCAAAATATGTTCATATTTCCGACCTGCAGTTTGATTACAAGCTTTACATGGACACACAGACGGACGGACGGACGGACGGACGGACGGACGGACATTGTTAAATCAACTCAGAAGGTGATTCTGATTCGATCGGTATAATTAAAGATGGGTCTAGGTCAAATATTTTTGGTTGTTACAAACAGCAGCACAAAGTCATTATACCCAAACCACATAGTGTATTGGGTATAAAAATGAAAAATGAAAAATGAAAATCGAAAAATGAAAAATTAAAAAAAAAACATTAAAAATGAAAAGTAAAAAAATAAGAATAAAAATTAAAAATGAAAAATAAATAATGAAAAATAAAAATGAAATATGAAAAATAAAAACTTAAAAAAAAAAAATTAAAAATGAAAAATAAAAAATAAAAAGTGAACAATAAGAAATTAAAATTAAAAAAAAAAAATAAAAAATGACACATGAAAAATAAGAAATGAAAAATGAAAAACTAAAATTAGATTTGAGTAATGAAAAATAAAAAATGAAAAATGAATAATAAAAAATGAAAAATGAAAAAAAAACATTAAAATGAAAAGTAAAAAATTAAGAATAAAAATGAAAAATAAAAAATGAAAAATAAAAAATAAAAGATTAAAAAAAATGCAAAAAATAAAAAATGAAAGATGAAAAATGAAAAAAAAAATTAAAAATTAAAAATGAAAAACGGAATATTAAAAATGAAAAATTCAAAATGAAAAATAAAAAAATAAAAATTAAAAATAAAAAATGAAAAATTAGAAAATTAAAAATGAAAATTGAAAAATAAAAAATAAAAATTTAAACATGAAAAATAAAAAATGAAAAATGAAAAACGAAAAATTAAATATAAAAAATTAAAAAAAAATTAAAAATGAAAAATAAAAAATAAAAAGTGAACAATAAGAAATTAAAATTAAAAAAAAAAAATAAAAAATGACACATGAAAAATAAGAAATGAAAAATGAAAAACTAAAATTAGATTTGAGTAATAAAAAATAAAAAATGAAAAATGAAAAATAAAAAATGAAAAATGAAAAAAAAACATTAAAATGAAAAGTAAAAAATTAAGAATAAAAATGAAAAATAAAAAATGAAAAATAAAAAATAAAAGATTAAAAAAAATGCAAAAAATAAAAAATGAAAGATGAAAAATGAAAAAAAAAATTAAAAATTAAAAATGAAAAACGGAATATTAAAAATGAAAAATTCAAAATGAAAAATAAAAAAATAAAAATTAAAAATAAAAAATGAAAAATTAGAAAATTAAAAATGAAAATTGAAAAATAAAAAATAAAAATTTAAACATGAAAAATAAAAAATGAAAAATGAAAAACGAAAAATTAAATATAAAAAATTAAAAAAAAATATAAAAAGGAAAAATGAAAAATAAAAAATAAAAAGTGAACAATAAAAAATTAAAATTAAAAAAAAAAAAAAATAAATAAAAAATGACACATGAAAAATAAGAAATGAAAAATGAAAAACTAAAATTAGATTTGAGTAATGAAAAATAAAAAATGAAAAATGAAAAATAAAAAATGAAAAATGAAAAAAGAAAACATTAAAATGAAAAGTAAAAAATTAAGAATAAAAATAAAAAATGAAAAATGAAAAATAAATAATAAAAAATTAAAAAAAAAATAAAAAGGAAAAATGAAAAATAAAAAATTAATAATAAAAAATTAAAAATAAAAAACGAAACATGAAAACTAAGAAATGAAAAACTAAAATTAAATATGAGTAATGAAAAATAAAAAATTAAAAATTAAAAATAAAAAATGAAAAATAAAAAATTAAATATTAAAAATGAAAAATAAAAAATGAAAAATAAAAAATGAAAATTGAAAAATAAAAAATGAAAAATAAAAAATGAAAATTGAAAAATAAAAATTGGAAAATTAATGAATAATGAAGAAAAAAAATAGAAATGAAATATAAAAAATTAAAAAGGAAAAATAAAATATGAAAAATTAAAATTAAAAAATGAAAAATTAGAAATTAAAAATTAAAAAAAAAAATTAAAAATGAAAAACGAAAAATTAAAAACTAACCCGATTAATTAATAAATAATAATAAATATTTTTATATTAACAGAGGCTGTAGTTGATTGCTATAAGTAATACGCTTTCTGTTTGATTTTAAGAAAGTGCTATAAAAAAATCTTTAATTACTAGATGTTTACACATATCCCCTGCGATCGGACTCACATGATTTTTTTTTTAACCCGGAAGCCAATACTGGATATATAGTTGGAAAACTAGACAAAATCAATGCGAAGAGACGCAAGTTGTCGACAGCAAAACCAGAAATAAAAGAACAAGAAGTGATAGCAGCAACGACGATGAAAATATTAGCGAAGAAGACCTACATTTTTTCAAAATTGTTTAGTTGCTGAGTAATTAGTTAATATAAGAGAAAAGTTGCAGCAACCATTAAAGGGACGCGTCAAATATTGCACTGCAGAAGGAAACTGTTACAGGCCTTCCCCATATTCGTATTTGATTCTTCATTGGTAATAAATTCTTAGAAAAGTTTAGTAAGCTCGTATTTAATTCACTGTCTTTATCGTTATAGATCTTGTTCGATTTTAAGCTCCGCTATGGTGAAATAAAACCAAAAACCAAATAAATTATTCAATAATTGGCAGAAATAAAAAAATTTTGCAGATGAAGTAGCAAATGAGGCAGGTGCAAAATACTTGGAAGCTCTAGCTTACTGGGCTGCTGACTTCTTACCATTTTTATTCGGGTATTCGATCTGTATTTTCAGCATTTTTATGTATTCACTATTGAAATTGACCTTGGCCAATTATTTGCGTTTTGTGTCTAACTCAAGACACTACTTATTAACACCCGATGTTTAATTTAAAAATAAATTTAAAAGTAAATGAAAAACTACAAAATGCAATGAAATTTGCTTTATTTACTTTCAGAACTGAAATTTTACAAAAAGGGTGTTAATTTTAGCCCAGCATAGGTTAAAAGCAACACCCGTATAGCATACGAATATTTTTTGTGGGGTATTGCAATTTACACTTATTCAAGAATAAAATCCATTCCGGATGGTATTAATCCAATCTTTTTTATATTTAAAATAATACCATTTTGGTGTAAAAACAATTCTAATACCAAACAAGAATACAACGTAATAACTATTAGTATTATTTTAATGCCGAAAAAAATAGAGCAAAAATCAAACCTCTCTCACTAGCTCGCTTTATAATAATACTATACTGGAGTAAATTTAATTCCTTTTGGATTTGTTATATTTACATGCACACCGGCTCGGTATTAAAATTAATCTAGATCTTTTTACTGTGTAGCAAATCTAAACTGGACGAAGTTCCTTCCCAGTAGAACAATTGCATGTTGGACGAATTTATAGACCAAATAAAAGAATAGATTTTGATGTTTTCCAAAATATGCTTGAAATTATAATTATTAATTATGGGAAATTTAATTGAAACGTTGTCAAAGTAAATGTTAGTTAAAGGTAACTTTCCGCTGCAGTCGCGTCAGTTTGTGCCAACCTTGCGATTCAACATTGTTGTTGTCATCGAACACTTGTTGGGATTTCACCGAATTTTAACCTTTTGTGGAGCACCAAATGTCGAAGATTAACAAGAGTGAAAATATGCATTGACATGACGTTTCTATGATATCAAATTAAAGAATTTAAAAAAAATAAATAAGTAAAAAATACCTTTCAACAACAACAAAAATTTTACTCACTTTAAATCAAACCACATAAATCACAAATTCTAAATACACATTAAACAAAGACGTTGAGTTAGAATATTGAATATATATTAAAAAAAAAAACTGCAAAAAGCTGCAGCTGAATTAAACATAATCTTAAACTATATACATGTGTGAACATTTACAAAACAATTTGGTCATTGGTTTCGATTGGGAAACTAACTAAAACTCTAAGTAATTTTTGCGTAGATTAGCACATCATGTAGAACAATATACTTTTTCAAAATCTGTATTTTACTAAAACCACATCACAATTTATTAATTTATTATTTCTTAAGAACAATGACAATACCACTCACATTAATTTCCATTTTTAATAATTTTAGTTGGGCACTTTTTTAAAATGTATTTTAACAATTGAAGTTTCACTTTGTTCTCCAAGTTCTTTAATCAAATTTCTACTTCTATGCATACTTATTTATACCCTATACCACTATGTGGTTTGGGTATAATGACTTTGTGCTGCTGTTTGTAACAACCAAAAATATTTGACCTAGACCCATCTTTATACCGATCGAATCAGAATCACTTTTTGAATCGATTTAACAATGTCCGCCCGTCCGTCCGTCCGTCTGTGTGTCCATGTAAACCTTGTAATCAAACTGCAGGTCGCAAATATGAATATATTTTGATGAAATTTGGTATATAAGCTTTTATCGGCCATGGGATGAATGCTATTGAAATTAGTGAGAATCGGTCCATGTTCAGACCTAGCCCCCATACAAATGACCCCTATGAAATCGACATAAATTGCCACAAGATCCAAATTGTCATATAGATCTTACTCAAATTGGGTTTGTATGCGTTCATTACATCCATTAATGAGTAGTCCAAAAATGATCCCTTTGACCCCATACAGAGCTGCTTCCCGATCTTCAATTAAATCTATTAAAAAACAAAAATATTGCACTGATTCTTCTCAAATTTTGTTTGTATATATTTTTGCAAACTACAAGAGACTTTACCAAACATGAACAGGATCGGTCCATTTTTGGACCTAGTCCCCATATAGATATAGCATCCGATATGAACTTTTTCATATCTGCAGCCAAAATAAATAAATAAAAATCCCACTCAAATTTGGTTTTTTGCTTATTTTCTATGTCCAGTTAGTTGGGCCTAAGAGATAGGGTTTCTAAACGCATGGTATAGGGTGTCGTATAGTCGGTCTAGACCTATTATTATTACTGACAAAGAAAGGCTCGCGGACGAAGGAACGAAGTGCTTATGGAAGTAAAATGTGTTGGAACTGTTGTGTTAGTTGGAGAAGGAATATACAATGAAAATATTTGAAATTTTTTTGTGTTATTGTATGGCTTCGTAGATCTCAAAACATTCTTATATGGATCAACATTTGGGTAAAATAATACCGGCTGCGTTATATAACGTAATTCATTGTATGAAGTAATTAGGAGAATTATAGGTTTTCTGCTCTAGATGGAGAAAAATTATAATTTTTTTTGATTAGTTAATACTTAATACTTCCTATCGTGTTATATATCTTCAAGATTTAAATATACAAAAATATGTCACATCAAGCAGATAGAGCTTTTAACAAAAACTTGGATCAACTAATGAGAGTGAATTGCAGTAGTGATTGGTGGAAGCTCACAAACTCTTTGAAAACTCATCAGTACCCTATCAAAGGTAACTTAAATGCAAATAAATTCCGTATCCATTTCAGTTCCAGTCTACAAAGTGCAGAAAGGGATCAAGCAATAAAATGGTGCATTCCATATTTTACGGACCCATTCTTCGATTCTCCTATAGAGCTGTGTGAAATTTTGGCTTTCATAAAAACTTTAAAACTTTATAAATCTCCTGGTCAAGACAAATGAGCTGCTGTCAATTTTAAATAAAATATTTTTACGTGACATTATTCCATCAAGTTTTTGTAATTCAATCTTGATTCCTTTATTTAAGGAAGGTGATCCGAATATTCCTTCAAACTATCAGGATTAATAATAACAACATATTGAGCGAATGCCAAGCTGGTTTTATTTAAAATTACTCAAATGTGGACAATATTTTCAGCCTGGTAAACATTGTTAATCTTAATAAATTAAATGGTAAAAAAAAAAACGCTTTTTTCGTTGACTTTCTTGTGCATTTGACAACATCCCGAGAAATAATTTATTTTACAAGCTTTCCTGTTTAGGATTATCTTCAAAATTGATAAGAATATTGCAGAAATCATATGAAAAAACTGAATGTCGCATTTGGGATGAATCCGTCTTCTCTGATTCTTTCGCTTTCGAAGTTGGTGTTAAACAACGCTGTGTACTAAGTCCTCTTTTGTTTTCGTTATATGTAAACGATTTAATTGATATATTACCTGGTGGTATTTATGTTGCTGGAACAACCATAAAAATTCTTCTTTATGCCGACGATAAAGTCTTATTATACGCTGAATTACAGCGTATGATAAATAAGCTATATAGTTACTCTACTCTCTGGAGTTTATCCGTAAATTTGAACAAGTCAAAGCTAATGATATTTCGTTCTGGTGCAAGAATTTCAAATCAATAAACACGGTATTATGGTTCAGAACCTGTTGAAATAGTAAATAGCTACAAATATCTGGGGGTTGATATCACGTTTTATTTGTCTTTTAACACTTATCTGAATAATAAATTGGCTGTATCTAAATTGGCAATTAACACAACGTGATCAAAATACATTAACCATCCCCAAATTTCCATAATGTTTTACGCGGACCAAATTTGGGGTTATAATAAATATGATGTTGTGGAAAAATTGTTCAGATTTTTTATCAAAAAAATCTATATTTACCGTCGACAACACCAAACTACATGTTATGCCTAGAAACTGGCTTACATTCATTATTCTTTTCAATATTAAAACTTCATTTCTGCTATATATATAAACAAAGTACTTAATATGGAACATCATCGATTACCAAGTATTCCAACTGAAGCTGTCATATCTAATAATGTTTAATGGGCAAAAGAATGGTCCGATATCTGTCAAAATCTATAGTTTACGCCGCTTAATAATGCTCGCCCTCTTTGAACGCAATGGAAAACAATATTAAAACAAGTAAGAAAATTATAGTCGGTCTAGACCGACAATATGATACCCTATACCATGGATTAGAGAGTCTATCTCTTCGGTCCAACTAAGTGGATATAGAAAATAAGCATAAAGCAAATTTGAGTGGCATTGTTATTAATTTTTTTGGCTGCAGATATGAAAAAGTTCATATCGGGTGCTATATTTATATGGGGACTAGGTCGAAAAATGGAGCGATCCTGACCATATTTGGAAAAGTCACTTATATTTTGAAAAAATATAAACAAACGAAATTTTAGAAAAATCTGTGCAATATTTTTTTTTTTTATACCCTCCACATCTCAGTGGCAGAGGGTATATATAGGTTTGTCATTCCGTTTGTAACGCATCGAAAAACTAATTTCCGACCCAATAAAGTATATATATTCTTGATCCTTATCACAGCTCGAGTCGATATAGCGATGTCCGTCTGTCCGTCTGTCCGTCTGTCCGTCTGTCCGTCTGTCCGTCTGTCCGTGTGTCTGTTGAAATCACGCTCATTCAAAAAAAAAAGCATTTACTTAGGTCAGGTTACGAAAAAATTATTTGCCATAATTCCCACCAGGTTGGTATTGAAATCGGAGTAAATCGGGAGCCTCTGCGCTGAGAAATGAACAAAAGTTTATAGATACCTCTAAAAAAAACATGAAACCTAGTGTTTTCTTGTAATAGTTTAGTGGTTGAACATACAACAACATAAAAAAAGCCACAAAAAAAATGTGATTCATACATATTAACAATAACAAGAACACAACTACCATGAGCTATGTTAATAGTATTGCCACAAACCGAGGTGGAGGGTATCAAAGATTCGGCACAGCCGAATTTAACACTCTTACTTGTTTTTTATAGCTTTAAGTGAAAATCGGAAAGCGGCGTTATATGGCGGCTATGACAAAGAATTGCCACATGGGATCTATTTTTGGACAACTGATAAATGGGTGTAATAAACACACACAAACCCAATTTGACCGAAATTTTTATGATAATTCGGATTTTATGGCAATTTAAGTCGATTTCATAGGGGTCATTTGTATGGGGACTAGGTCTGAACATGGACCGAATTTCGCCATCATTTCATCCTATGGCCGCCAGAAGCTTATATACTAATTTTCATTAAAATATATTCATATTTGCGACCTGTAGTTTGATTACAGACGGACGGACGGACATCGCTAAATCGACTCAGAAAGTGATTCTGATCCGATCAGTATAATAAAAGATGGGTCTAGGTCAAATATTTTTAGTAGTTACAAACAGCAGCACAAAGTCATTATACCCAAATCACATAGTGGTATAGGGTATAACTATTGAAAGTAAAGTAACGTGAAGAGTACACAATAAGCGCCATGAACTCTAATCATAATGATATGTATTCACAATTAAATTACAATGTTAAGCCAATACTTGCAACGAATTATTCGTCAAGAGTTACTTGTCTACTGATAAAAGCAAGAAGTGGATGGCTGGATTTTAATAGCAGATCCTTTAGAAATAACTTATCTAGTAAATGCTCAATCTGCAATTTATTTGAAGATGAGAAAACCTACCACTTTATATGTGTGTGTGTCCTATAGCATTATATATATATATATGGGGGATTTCATGTCAAGTGCACCAACTTTTGAAACCGATGTCTTCCGATCGGGATGAAATTTGCACCAAGGTTAGTCCTATTGGATAGTAGTTTAGACACAATTTTTCAACAAGATCGGTCCAGATCTCTCTGAGTTAGAGGGGATCAAAATTTGACATTTTGGCAAAACAGGTGTTTCTTCTCATCCATGTAAATTATTATCTAATGTTCTTAGAAAATTTTCTCCTAAAGAGTTTAGATAGCTATTTATTCAATATTTCGGAAAAAAATACCTAAAAAAAAAAAAAATTTAGACTTTTGTTTTGCTAAATTAAAGCATTTTTTGCCTTTTTTTTAAAAAGGGCATTTTTTTTTTTTTTTTTTTTCATAAGAAAGCTTAGGATTTTTCCTTTAAGAGCTTTTTAGTCGCTTAGTGAGATGGGAGTGCGATATCTATCAAAATAAATGTTTTGTAACTCAAGACAACGGTTTTTCAATTTTTCACAAATGCACTATTTTGAATTTTTTCCTATTTGTGTGTAAAAATAAAACTTACAAATAAAACTTATACTGAGAAACGAGACAAATTAGCCTTTCCGAAGGTATATAACATACCTAACTAAAATTTTATGCCCTCGATACTGTAATACCCAGAATATGTTAACCTCAGAAAAAAAATCGCTTTTTTTCTATAGAAATGTTGAAAAATTATTATTTTTTATTTATTTTTAATAATAATTAAATTAATGTATAATAATAATAATATTAAAAATAAAAAGATTATTAATTTATTAAAATTTAATGTTAATTGCATTAGATCCATTTATATCATAACTATTTTTATACTTAATTTATTGTAGCTGATGAAGTATTTAAGTCTTGTAAATTTTTAAATACCCAGTCCTTCATCCAGCTTTTTGGTCGCCTTTATTTACTGCGTTTTTTTGTCAATCCTTTATTGGCGTTACTAGGTTCAGCTGTTGATTTCGCTGCTGGTTTATTTGTTGTCTTTGGAAAGAAATCGCATTGAATAGAGGCAGAAAACTTTTTCAACTTGAGTCTTCCATCGACAAGCGGTATAAAAGCGTGGTATTCAGCGGTGCCATCGATTGTTACCGCAGCATCGAATCTGCTCTTCAGTGTTTTCAATGTTTCCTGATGATCCTCCTTGCTAATAAAAACTATTTTAGTTTCTTTACAATAATTCTTTGCCCAATGGAATAAAGCGGTCGCATCTGAGATGCGATCTTGATGAGAGCACTGTAGGCTATACTTTGCTGCATTTCTTTTTAAGGTTTGCTCCAATACCATCACATGCTCATTTACCATGAGCAGTAGGATGAAAATGCCACTCAGCTGGCATTCCAAAATCTTTTTCATGGGCCATAAGATTTGCCAAGCTACTTTTGTTTTTAAAATGTTGACGAGCTCCGTCCGAAACGTAGTATACCTTCCTTACTGTAAATATAGATTTTAGAAATTTTAGTATTCTCTTCTGGTACTCATAAACTGCAACGGTATCATGTTTTAAATCGTCGGATATGATTGCCATACTTTCGTGTTCTAGTTTTTCATCTTTCATGTAGTAAATAACTACTGTGAGTAGAGTTGCTTGGTTGTTATTGAAGTGGAATGCTTGTATGGCATCCTGAAAAACATATTTATAGTTTTCATATTTATAGAATTCACCAGACTTCAAATGTATCTTCAAATGCTTGAAGAATGATCATTGCTCTTTGACTAAAAAGTCATGGTTTCTCAAGTTTAGCAACCCTGTACACATTTCTTCCACAAAATCATCCACATTTAAAATGATTGTTTTCAATGTGCATCTGTCAGACTGAATCCAAGAATCAAATTTGACCTCCTCCATATATTCTCGATCTAAAGAGTTGATTAAATTTTCTTTGATGAATGTGGTTTTCGGGCAATTGGTACATTCACCTAAGTGGCAAGAAGTTGTTTCATTAGGACACATAGTCACTTTAAGGCAATCGCGGTAATCGTGTAAATCTTCTGCAGAATCATCTATTAAATACTTTAAGTAGATTTCGTTCAACATCAGTATAAGATTTTCATGGTAAATGCAAACGCATAATGTATGAGTTCCGCTGCTTTCTGCCAAAAAGCAATGTTTTGGCCTCATTTAGGTTAATTTCGTGAAGCCAATTCTAACATCCTCGTGTTCAGATTGAAATGTGCAAATAACTCTATCAGGTTACAGATAACCATTCTCTTCTGTTATGTTATGAAGGTATGTTACATACCTTCGGAAAGGTTAATTTGTCTAGTTTCTCAGTATAAGTTTTATTTGTAAGGTTTTAGACACAAATAGGAAAAAATTCAAAATAGTGCATTTGTGAAAAATTGAAAAACCGTTGTCTTGAGTTACAAAACATTTATTTTGATAGATATCCCACTCCCATCCCACTAAGCGACCAAAAAGGTCTTAAAGGAAAAATCCTAAGCTTTCTTATGAAAAAAAAAAAAAAAAAAATGCCCTTTTTGAGAAAAAAGGCAAAAAATGCTTTAATTTAGCAAAAAAAAGTCTACAATTTTTTTTTTTAAAGTATTTTTTTTCGAAATATTGAAGAAATAGCTATCTAAACTCTTTGGGAGAAAATTTTCTAAGAGCAATAGGTAATAAGTTACATGGATGAGAAAAACACCTGTTTGGCCAAAATGTCAAATTTTGATCCCCTCTAACTCAGAGAGATCTGGACCGATCTTGTTGAAAAATTGTGTCTAAACTACTATCTATTAGGACTAACTTTGGTGCATCATCCCGATCGGAAGACATCGGTTTTAAAAGTTGGTGCACTTGACATGAAATCACCCATATATATATATATATATATATATATATATATATATATGTAATGATTCTTTGGTAAAACCCATCTCAATAGCAATGAAGTGATTAGCGTTCTTAATGGTGAGAATTTCCACGCTTTATACAAATACATTGAATTATGCTCAAAATATCGTAAATTAATTGTACATTAATTTGATGTATAATCTTAATTATATTAAAATCTGATATCTTATATCTGTAAAAACCTAATTTGTATGCTAAAATATTTATACAAATAGATTGAAATATGTTCAAAATATTGTAATTTAGTTTCAAATGAATTCGATGTTAAGTCTTAATTATATTGAATTTTAAATTATATCTGTAAAAACCTAAAATATTGTATAAAATGAATTATATTAATTTTGAATAGTGCCAATCTGGCTCACAACATATTGTTATGCCAAATTTAAATATACAAAATGACCCATGTATATATTGTAAATATTGAAAATGTAAATATATAATTTAATAAATAACATTATAGAAGAAAAAAATAATCAACTTAAAATTTAATGGCAATATCGGCAAAAGTTTTAAAGTGGAAGCCGTACCCAACATTGTTTGGAATATTGAGCTTAAGACGCAGGCGGATTCAGCACAGCCAAATTTAACACACTTATGCCCGTTTTCTCAATAGGCGATTATCTTTTATCCCAACGAGAAACTGCCGATTAAACAAATTTTGTTTTCTCAGTGTCTGGTTTGCTTCTATTTTGTTGCAAAGCTAACCGGCACTCATCTGCCAATTATTTATTTATCGTACAGATAAATCATTCTCCCAACTTTCATATCAATTTTGAGAGGCATTGCCAACTGAAAATAATTCTCCCAACTTTCATACGTATTTTGAGAGGCATTGCCAACTGAAAATAATGTTTTTCTCGGTACATTGAGAAAACCAAAATTGTTAACCGGCAGTTTATCGGTCCAATAAATTTATGTCCTGGTTAAGTAACAGGCAGTTTGACGATACATTGACAAAACCGGCATTACTTGTTTTTTTAGAGTTGAGATGAACTTAATCTAATTTCAATTAAAAATTTTAGAATTATAATTATACAAGTTGAAGGGCAACTAAGATTTTGCTATTTATAAACCGAATTATTAGATAATCGGCAAAAAATATTGTATGTAATATTTCATATATTATGTGGTTCAAATCTTGACTTAAAATATTTTTGTTAAATTAAATTTTTAAAACATATTTTTGTAAACGTTTCACTACACATAATCAATTCTTCAATGAATATATGATACACAAAATTTATTTTAATGCCTTTTGAAGCTTTAAGCAAGTTCTTATTTCCTTTTTTGTTTTTGTCAAGAAAAACTTTAACAAAAAATTGTATAAAAATTATACGCATTGAGAACAAAATTTAATTATGCATTCAGGGTTTTATGTATGCAAATTCTATAATTTCACATTGAAATGTTCTTTTAACATCTTTTTCAAACATTAATTTCACATACATATTTTACGAATTGTATGTATTCTCAATATCCTGATAAAGTTTTCCTTGTCGTTTTTTTATTTTTTATTTTTTTCTTTGTAAAAAAAACGGAAATCAATTTCATATTTTACATTCCAATAATAATGACAATATAATCTCTTAGCGCGGAAAATATAACAACTTTTTTATATCTATAGTTTGCTTCTGATTTTCCTTTTACTGCTGGCTTTAATTTCTTAAGAATTTTTTTAAATTTGAACTTCCCTTTATTGGGATGGCAAATAGTTGCTATATATTAAGAAGAAACAAACAAAAAAAAAAAAATAACATAAAAATCATAAACTAAGGAATTTCAATAGTCCGAGTGGTTAAACAGATAAAAGGGGAATGAAAGACATTTCGGGCGCATTTAGACTGTTTTATAAAGAAGAAGAGATTTTTAAATTGAAATTGTTAACATATTCAAACATTTTTGTTAAGCACTACTGATTGAGCTTTATAGACTAATGGAACTTCCATGACGATCCTCAATCAAATTATCGATTTGTCTGAGATTGGTGTGATCGAAAGAAAAATTATCTTATAAGAATCCCATTGATTTTTTCTGCAACTCCGATATGTATTTTATTAAAGCACATTATTTATATTTTATTATTGTCCGCTATTATATACATTTTTAGTGCAGTCTAAACGCTCTATCATAAAATCAGCATTAGTTTGTTTTAAAAGACTATTTGCTGGCAAGTTATAGGTTTTCTTGCTTTTTTTTTCTTATTAAGGACAAAAGAGCAACAAAAATACCTATAATATTAAAAAAAATATCTATTTTGAGATATTTTGTACAATAAAAACGGAAATGATGTAATAACAAACAATACGATAAAGATATTTTCGCATCACAAAGAATACCCAAGAATACCATACAAAAAATATGTAGCGACTAATAGCATAACATACTCATTTTTAACAGCAATGAAACAATAACAATAAAAAAATATAACACAAGGCATACAAAATTTAAGAGGTCTCGAAAAATATTGGTTATTATTCGTTGTTATTCGTTACCCAAAAAATTGCAAAAGGATCGAACCACTTAAAGAGGGGAACTTTTTTTTTTAAAGAAAAAGGCACTTTCTTGTAAAAACGTAATATGAAGAAATGTAATTTTAGAAAATGTACTATATAAGAAAAGCTAATTTTTTAAGAGAGGTACTTTCTACCACAAGGTACTTTATAAGAAAAGGTAGCTTTTGAAGAAAAGGTATCATACATTTGTATGGAAGAGGTACTTTTAGAAGAATAGATAGTTCTTTAGAAACGGTACTATTATAATAAAGTATAATTTTATCCGAAAATATATTAATTAAGAAAAGGCACTTTTTAAGGAAAACGCACTTATTTAAAAGGATGATCTCTTTAAGAGAAAGAGTGCTTTGTAAGAGAAACTACTTTTTCACATTTTTTTTTAATAAAAATAACTTTTTTATTAATTGTTTTTTAAAAAGAGGCAAATTTTTAAGAATATGTTGTTTTTTAAGGAAATGTGCTTTTTTATAAAATGTACTTCTTTAAGAAAAGGCACTTTTTGTAACAAAAGACACTTTTTTAAAGAAGCATAATTTATTAAAAAGTATTCTTTTTTTAAGAAGAGTTACTTTAAAAAAACATATTTATTGAAGAAAATTAACTTTTGTTAAAAATGTACTTTTTGAAGAAAAAATTCTTACTCAAGAAAAGCAATTTTTTTTAGGAAAATGTACTTTAAGAAAATTTACTTTTTTAAGAAAAGGTACTTTTTCATATATATAAAGGGTCCGCCATCAACATCAATTCACCGTCGCTCTCAAGAATTGAACATTTCGGAGGCATCATTGAGACGAATTTTGCATAAAGACCTTGGTATGACACAATACAAGGTCCAATTGGTTCAGGAGTTGAAGTCAACTGACCATACAATGCGTTTTCGCTTCGCTAAGTGGGCCTGCGATCGACTTACAGAAGATGCCGATGTTGCCAAAAAAAAATCATCTTTTCAGATGAAGCTCATTTTGATCTTGGCGGGTATGTAAACAAGCAAAATTGTCGCATTTGGGGCACAGAAAACCCGCACGCATACATTGAAAAGCCGATACACCCAAAACGAGTCACTGTTTGGTGCGGATTTTGATCCAGAGGCATAATTGGGCCATTTTGGGCGATCGTCATCGGGCCATGTTGAACGAATTTTTGATCACAAAAATTGAAGAGGAGGATATTGGCAATATTTGGTTTCAACAGACGGCGCTACGTTCCACACAGCCGAAGCTACACTCGATGTTTTGCGCCCTGTTTTTGAAGATCGCATTATCAGCCACAGAGCTGATGTCGTTTGGCCACCTCGGAGCTGCGATTTGACACCGTTGGACTATTATTTGTGGGGTGCCCTCAAAGATAAGTGTTACGCCAACAAGCCAGGGACAATTAACGCTTTAAAGGACAATATTCGTGAATCCAGTGGTGAAATACAGCTGCACACAATCGATAATGTACTTAAAAATTGGACTGATTGTGCAGGCTACTGCATGGCCAGCCGAGGCAGCCATTTGAATGAAATTATTTTCCATTATTAACCGGAATGATTGTACTTTCAAGTAAAAAAAGAAATTTGAGATAATATTCAGTAGTTTTTTTATAGCATTTTCAAAAAAAAAAAAAATTATTTGGCGGACCCTTTATATATTTTTTATCTGATAAAAGCTAAGTTTTCTAGAACGAGACTGTTTTTTTATAATAAAGTACTTTTTCAAGAAAATGTACTTTTAAAGAAAATATTCTCTTTTAAGAAAAGGCGTCCTTTAAGAAACTGCTCTTTTTTCGAAAAGGAATTTTTGAAGAAAAGGTATTTTTTTTGAAAGCTTAGTTTTTAAGAAAGGCTGCTTTTGTAAGAAAAGGCAATTTTTTGGAAAAGGTACTTTTTGGGAAAAGCTAATTTTTACAAAAATACGCTTTTTAAGCAAACATAGAATTTTATAAAAATATATTTTTTAACAAAATGTAATTTTTTAAGAAAAACTACTTTTTTCAGAAAAAGGTAATTTTTTTAGGAAATGCACTTTCATATAAAAAAAAAATTACTTTTAAGAAAAGGCGTTTTTTTTTAAACAAAATATCCTATTTTATAAAAGGCACTTTTATAAGAAAATTTACTATTTTCGAATAGGTAGTTTAAAGAAAAGATAGTTTTTTGCGAACCTTTTTAAGAAATCTACTGTACTTTTCGGACAAAGTGTACTTTTTAGGAATGTATTTTTAAAGAAAATGTACTTTTTAAAAAAAGCTATTTAATTAAGAAAATATACTTTTATAGGAAGAGTACACTTTGAAGAAAAACTACTTTTTTAGAAGAAAATATAATTTTTGAAGAAAATACACTTTTCTGAAAAAAGTACTTTTTATGAAAAGTACATTTTTTAAGAAAAGCTACTTAAAAAAGCTTTTTTTGAGAAAGGGTACGTTAAAAAAGCTCTTTTAAGAAAACATACTTTAAAAAAGCTTTTTTAATTAAAAGTACTTGTTTGAGAAAACATATTTTTTTATAATATGCGCTTTATATAAAAAGGTAATTTTTAAAAAAGCTATTTGATTAAGAATATACTTTTATAGGAAGAGTACATTTTGAAAAAAATATTTTTTTTTGAAGAAAATATAGTTTTTTGAGAAAATATACTTTTTAGATAAAAGATAATTTTTATGAAGAGTTACGTTTTTAAGAAAAGCTACCTAAAAGAAGCCTTTTTAAGAAAGGGTACTAAAAAAAAGCTTTTTTTAGAAAAGTTACTTTTTTTTTAAGAAAAAGTTTTTTTTAAGAAAATATTTTTTTTTAATAGGCGCTTTATATAAAAAGGGACTTTTTGAGATAAGATACTTTTAAAGAAAATATTCTCTTTTAAGAAGATATCTTTTTTTAAGATGTACCTTTTTGTTTTATTATTAAAGTACTCCTTTCGAAAAGGTAATTTTGCAGAAAGGGTAATTTTTTATAATAGGTTATTTTTTTAGAAAGTAAGAGAGGTAAATTTTTTGGACAATGTCTTTTTTAAGAAGTTGTTGTTTTTAAGAAAATGTGATTTTTTTAAGAAAACATAGAGTTTAAGGAAAATAAAGTTTAGAAAACCCACCTCGTGTGAAAAAACCATTAAATTTTCATATGAACCCGCTCATAAGTTCAAAAACATCGAAAAGTAATGTAAAAATGGAATTATATAAAACACATATTATGAAAATGCCTCACAGAAGGCTAAATTTTAATTGCGTTTTACTCAAAAACTTATTTTGACACACTATGTGAGTTTACATCTGCAGGGTTAGCAGGGTTACATATAATTTTTTTCACAAAATGTATTTTATTAAGAAAAATACTCTTTTTAAGAAACGATATTTTTTGTCAAAAGGTACTTTTGAAGAAAAGGTACTTTTTGAAGAAAATATACTTTGTTGATAAAAGGTAGTTTTTATGAAAAACTTATTTTTTAAAAAGGTTTTTTTTAAGAAAAGGTACCTTTTTGAAGAAAAGGTATTTAAAAAAATATATAGTTTTAAGAAGATGTGCCATTTTATGAAATTGGGGTTTTTTTGTTTTTTGGTAAAGGTAATTGAAAGAAAATTTACTTTTATATACAAGGTTCTTTTCTAAGTAAGGCTGCTTTTCAATAAAAAAGGATTTCACTTAAGAAAAGACACTTTTTAAATAAAGATAATTTCTCTTGAAAAAAGCTACTTTTTAGCTACTTTTTAGGAAAAGGTACTTTTTGAAAAAAAATACTTTTTTCGTAACATATAGTCTTTGTGAAGATAGACTTTTTTACAAAAGATACCTTTATAAGAACAGGTACTTTTTTAAACAAATAGTACCTTTTAAGGAAAGCTGTTTTTTTTTTAAGATAATTTTTGAAGAAGTTGTGCCCTTGAAGAAATGTAATTTTGAAGAAATTGTACCTTTTTTAGAAAACATGAGTTTAAAAGTAAATTTACTTTTTAAATAAGGTGCTCTTTTAAGAAATGATATTTCGGTAAGAAATTGTACTTTTTAAGAAACTATGCTTTTTTAAGAAAAGATATAATTTTAAGAAAATATATTTTTTTAAGAAAAGCTACTTTTTAAGAAAAGCATTGTTTTAAGAAAATTAACTTTTTAAGGGATTAGTTCCTTTTTAACCAAATATACTTTTATAACAAGGAGAACTATTTAGAAACTGAAAATACACTTTCAAGAACAGATGTGTTTCAAAAAAAGGTACGTCTAAAGGGCAGGTATATTTTTAAGATAATGTACTTTTTTATGACATTAACTTTTTTATCGCAGAGATTTTGGGGTCATGGCTTAAAATATTTTAACTCTATAAATATATTATAATTTAAAATATATTACAATGTAGACTTACCTTTAATTTCGGAATTTTAAATCTAAAAAAGAAATAAAACCACAAAATACATTATTTATGTTTTTTATGAGAAAAAACTAAATTATTTAGTTAATTGGACTAATATTTTTTTAATAAAAAGGGAAAATATTAAATAACAAAAAAAAAAAAAAAAAAAAAAAAACCAAAATTATTTGGATGTATGTTCGAAAATATGAATGCTATTCAATATAAATGTCCATTTTTTATGTTCTTCTGAAATGCAAATTTATTTAGATGAAATTTGATGTAGTTTTTAGAGAAAAAGACAAGGTCAATAAAGTGCAATTTTTCCACGGAGAGCGCTTATTTAAGAAATTGTACATTTTTAGGAACATTCCCTCTTTGAGTAACATACACATTTCTAGAAAAAGCCATATTTTTAAAAGAACACTTTTTTAAGATCAAGTATTATTCTGGAGAAAAAATTTTTTTAAGAATAGTTATTATTTTAAGAAAATTTACCATTTCAAGATATTGCACTTTTAACAGAAAATGTACTATTCTCATAAAATTCATTTGATTTTTTGTAGCATTTTGATATATATTTTTTATGGCTTAAAATTTGCAATTAACATGCCATAGATCATGGGGAGATCATAATTAATAATTAACTAAATTGAAAGCGAAAATCAAGTCTGTATAATTTTTCCAAATTCGTCAAACAAAATTGAATAATTTAAATAATGGAAAAAGGGGATACAATATATTTTCAAAGTGTATTTCATGATTTCAGAGAAATTAATAATTTCTCTCTAACATCTCTTTCAGCTGGGTTACATTTTTTATTTTAAGTTGTAATTATTAAGCACAAATAATTTTTTTCTAAATTTTTTTTTTTTTTTTGTAATATTGTTTGTTAAAAATTTTATAAAATTCCTTCTGGCCTTGCAAATAAATTTATTATTTCTTTTTTCAAATAACTTAAAAAAACTTACGATATTTGTTCATTAGCTTAATTTGAATAAAAACTGAACAATTTACCATTCGTGCCGCTCAAAAAAACAAAAACAAAATTATAATAATAATAAACTGAAAATTGAATTTAAACACGTCGCAAATAGCAATCAAAGAAATCACGTGGCAAATCTCTACATCTTAAAATAAAATAATGAAAAAATTCAATTTGAATGCCAGAAGCGATAACAAGAATTGGATTGAATACAATCAGACAGCATAAAAAAACTAAGAGTACATTTAATAACAGATAGTATAGACAATTTAATAATAAAGCGGTGGCGGCATAAGTTAAGTGGCTTTTAACACGTCACAACCAGAAGAAATAACAACTTAAAAAAATAGACTAAAGCGTACAGATAAAACAAGTTTTAAAACAGACGAAAACATGATATTTAAATTTTGTAATTTTAAGATAGATCGCCTGAAATATATATAAGACAGCAACAATAGGAGGAAACTTATCTTTGGTAATATCTGGAGAAGTGGTGATAATTCAAATATTGTTATACTAGGTCTGACTTTCAAAAAATAATGCTTAATATATTTTCTTCAAAAAGTCGCCTTCCAATAAAAAGTTAATCTTATATATTAAAAGAATTTATGAACAAACTTTGCATTCAAGATTTTTTTCAATATTTTTCTTCTCTCAAACCTCTATAACTAGAGTTATAATTAACGTAGGCTGTTGACATAGGCCTAAGAACACTCAGTGGATCAAGCTCCTTCTTTTGAGCTATTAACTGTTTAAATTCGTTGGGTTTGAGGAAAGTTATGCGTGGAGAATCAAATTTTCTTTTACTGTACGTTGATTTCTCTTGCCAAATTTTGTTATTACTGTACGTTGACTTCTCTTGGCAAATTTTGGTATTACTGTACGTTAACTTCTCTTGCAAAATTTTGGTATTACTGTACGTTAACTCTCTTGGCATATTTTGGTATTACTGCACGTTGACTTGTCTTGGCAAATTTTGGTATTATATTATAAAAATTAATATAACACATCTCTACAAAAAAAAAAAAAACAAAATTAATAAGCCGCACAACTTTGCAGTGGACTTAAGATAATTCGAGGTCGCTGATTTCGAATCTGCAACCAGTTTATTCAAATTGGCTCTAGATTTTGCACAATTCACGATTATATTTTTTTGCATTTCTCAACCGATTATTTCAATAAAAAATTTTAAATTTAGTAGCCATAGCTCCAAAAAGAAAGCCCTTTACACAGTTTAAGCGTACTTGCTTACCCTATTTTTTAAATTTAAGTGTGTAAAAATATCTCAAAAACTTTGGTAAATATAGTCGCTCAAAATTTTCTAAAAAAAACCTAAAATTTTTTTAAATTTTTACTTTGAGCGACTATTTTCATAAAAGAAAATCTAATAAAAAAAATATTTAAACAACTTTTTGTTCATTTTATTACCATTAGGTAAAGAATATAATTTATATCTTGTTTTAACTGTCATATGAATAGGCTGCAAACTTAAGGTTTTTAAATATATGAATTGTACACCAAAAAAAAATTTTTTTAAGTCGAAATTTAATTACAAAAGGTTCTAGAATTTCATATAATTTGTTTATACAAAATGACATATATACAAATTTTGGACTTTTTCCTTTCAAAATTGGCTTTGATATTTAAAATCGGACTTCTTATATTTAAATTTTTTTTTTCTAAAAAAAACCTAAAATTTTTTTAAATTTTTACATTGAGCGACTATATTTATCAAAGTTTTTGAGATATTTATACACACTTAAATTTAAAAAATAAGGTAGGCAAGTAGGCTTAAACTGTGTAAAGGGCTTTCTTTCTGGAGCTTTGGCTACTAAATTTAAAATTTTTTATTGAAATAATCGGTTGAGAAATGCAAAAAAATATAATCGTGAATTGTGCAAAATCTGGAGCCAATTTGAATAAACTGGTTGCAGATTCGAAATCAGCACCGCCGAATTATCTTAAATCCCCTGCAATATCATTTACCTTTATTTTTTTGTAGAGCAGTGTAACATAATATAATATAATGCTGCGGAGCAGCAGGGGTCCTCTAATATTATTTAAAAGAAGCAATTCCTAAAAAACAACATTTTCCTAAAAAAGTAAATTTACCAAAATAAAAAAACAGCTTTTTTTAAGGCAGTACATTTTCAATATTCTTGACAAAGTAAATTTTCATAAGGTACCTTTAAACAAAAGTATTGCTTAAAAAGTAGCATTTCTTAAAAAATAGTTTATCTTAAAAAATTTCATATTATTAAAAAACAGTACCTTTTCTACCCTTGGTATAGAAAACTATATCTACAATATTAATAGGCAAGGTGATTTCTTGTGACCGATGTAAGTTTCACAGTTTTACCCCGATTTTGACAAAAAATTTATCAATTGAAAGGTATTTTTTTTTTTTAGCCGTTATCCAGGTTTATAGATTTTCATCATCTGGAATAGTTTTTTGGAACTATGATCGTTTAAAGTTGCTACTAACAAATACATAAAATTATACAATGTTATGTGTGTGTTTATTAAATTTGTTAATGTGTTTGTGTTAATGTGTTGAGTTTGTTTTCTTCACTTAAATTGAGTTGTATTGTGAAGCATTAAATGAAAAAATAAACTTTCCTAGAATTTGCACTCGAATTTCGAGTGCTGGAATCTGCTAGTAACTATAAAATCTCTAAAAATATCAAAGTTTGGTTACCATTTTTTTATTACTTTTCCTTTATCGTGTATGTGAACCGAAATGGATTACTTTTAAGTTAGAATCGTTGCATTTCGACCATTTCAATTTGGAATGATTGGTGTAGTTTTCTAGTCGATATAGCTTTGGTTTTCTGGAATAACCGCGTATGTTCATTTTTGTCAGTTTTGAGTTAACGATGCCAAGTTACATGTGTTATATTGTAAAAAAAAAAAATATTGACCATTTCAGAGTTTTTTCTTTAAATAACGACGTAACTTAAATATTTATTAAATTAATTTGCAGCACTAACGACGTATGTCAAGTTACGTTTGATCGCTGACAAATTATTTTCTCAGAAAACGACACATAGCGACATACGTTGTTATTAATAAAAAAAAATCCAAAATAATTTTGGATTATTTTGCAGTTAATAACCACTTATAAAAATTTGTGTGTTTATTTCTGTTATTTTTTTTTCTATTATTCTTGATATGTTGTTATATTCTCATCCTAAGTCCCGTTAACTTTTTGTTGACGAACAAAAAAAATCAATTTTTCAAGCAACAACAGCTTATGTCTACATGGGTGGTTGCATTGGTAGTTTTTTTTTTTTTCAAAGAAAACGACGTTTGTCGACATAAGTTGTTTTATCTGCACACACTTTAAGTGTTATTTACATATTGTTTTTTTCGTCCTTCTCTAGGATCTATTCCTCCGAAGATTTTTGAGTCAAAATTTTATATAAAGTATTTATCGCCCATATCTACAGGACTGTTAAATAAAAAGCTCTAAAATCTTTATATCGAGCCCATAATTTCAAATATAACATCGCTATTGAAATTGGTGTAAATCGGTTCATCTTCACACGTAGAAATCGATTTAAATTGACATAATATCCAAATTATCATATAGATCTCGGTCAAATTGGGTTTGTGTGTGTCCATTACATCCACTCATCAGTAGCTCAAAAATAAATCCTATTGGATTATTCTTAGTTATAGCCTCCATATGAAGGTAATTCCCGATATTCACTTAAGACCCAGTTTTAAGATATCACTTAAACCTAGTTTTGTTAAACCCAGAATTTATTCATCAATTCCTTCATGAATTTGGACATGTCTGAAAAAATTAATTCTCGGTTTAACTAAACTAGGTTTAACTGACATCTCAAAAACTGGGCCTTAATCTATCAAAAACAAAAATATTGCACAGAATTAACTCAAATTTGGAATGTATATGTTTTTTTGCAAAAAATAAGTAGCATTACCACATATGCTCAGGATAAGTCCATTTTTCGACCTAGTCCCCATATAAATATAGCAACCGTAATGAACTTTTTCATATCCGAAGGCAAAATGTTGTTTTATTATAGACTCGTAATTTGTATTAATAATTAATATTTTATTTCCTTTTATTCAAATTGTTTGCTTTTGTTTTTGTTTTTAGATGTCAATTTTTCAGTCACTGCGTTGTAGTTTTCTACTACAAAATTTAAAAAACACAGTAGTATCATTTGGTAGTGCTCAAGTTTGAAAAGATTTTGTAAAATTTTGCTAAAATCTAGTAACGAGTTAGATTTTATTTTGTATAAGATATCTAGCCCGACCATATGATACCCTAAACCATGGTTCAGAGACCCTATCTTTCGGTCCAACTAACTCGATATAGAAAATAAGCACAAACCAAACTTGAGTGGCATTGTTATTAATTTTTTTGCTGCAAATATGAAAAAGTTCACATCGGGTACTATATTTATATGGGGCTAGGTCGAAAAATGGACCGATCTCGACCATATTTAATAAAGTCACTTATATTTTGAAAAAATATATACAAACCAAATTTGAGAAAAATCTGTGAAATATTTTTGTTTTTTGATAGATTTAAGTGAAGATCGGGAAACTGCTTATATGGGACCTATGACTAAGAATTGTCCAATAGGGATTATTTTTGTACTACTGATTAATGGATATAATACACACATACAAACCCAATTTGACTGAGAGCTATATTATAATTCGGATCTTATGGCACTTCATGTCGGTTTCATAGTGGTCATTTGTATGGGGGCTAGGTCTGAACATGGACCGAATTTCACCAATTTTAATAGTGTCCATCCTATGGACGATAAAAGCTTATATGCTAAATTTCATCGAAATATATTCATATTTGAGACCTGCAGTTTGATTACAAGCTTTACATGGACACACAGACGGACGGACGGACGGACGGACATCGTTAAATCGAATCAGCTAGTGATTCTGATTCGATCGGCATAATAAAAGATGGGTCTAGGTTAAATATTTTTGGTAGTTACAAAGAGCATCACAGTCATTATACCCAAACCACATAGTGGATTAGGGTATAAAAAGTACTTTTTCTTAAACAAAAAAAAAAATAAATTTTCTTCAAAGAGAACATTTTCTTCAAATAATAAATTTTCTTCAAAAAGTACATTTTCTTCGAGAAGTACCTTTCTATACAATAGTACTTTTTCATAAAAAATTTTCGTTTCTTGCGACATGCCTTACAACTTACTAGTTTTTATACCCTATACCACTATATGGTCGGGGTGTAATGATTTTGTGCTGATGTTTGTAACTACCAAAAATATTTGACCTAGAGTCATATTTTACTATACCGATCAACTCAGAATCAGTTTCTGAGTCGATTTAACGATGTCCGTCCGTCCGTCTGTCAATCCGTCTGCCTGTCCGTCCATCCGTCCATCTTCATCCACGTAAACCTTGTGATTAAACTACAGGTCGCAAATATGAATATATATTCATGAAATATTGTACGTAAGCTTCTATCGCTATAGAAATGGGTGTAAATCGGTTCATCTTCACACGTAGAAATCGACTTAAATTGACATAATATCCAAATTATCATATATATCTCGGTCAAATTGGGTTTGTGTGTGTCCATTACATCCACTCATCAGTAGCTCAAAAATAAATCCTATTTTATTATTCTTAGTTATAGCCCCCATATGAAGGTTATTCCCGATCTTCACTTAAATCTATTAAAAACAAAAATATTGCACAGAATTTACTCAAATTTGGTATGTATATGTTTTTTTGCAAAAAATAAGTAGCCTTACCACATATGCTCAGGATTGGTCCATTTTTCGATCTAGTCCCCATATAAATATAGCAACAGTTATGAACTTTTTCATATCCGAAGGCAAAGAATTAATTATTAGTTTGAACTGACAGATAGGGTCTATAAAGGTATACGGTAGCATATAGTCAGTCTGGACCGACTATAATTATCTTACTTGTTCATATAAAATTAAATGTAATTCCCTTTCAAATAAGTCCAGCACTAATGATTATTTTAATTTTATTCATGCAAATACAAAAAAAAAAAAAAAAAAAATTTAAAGCTTTTTTATAACTAACTCTTTATTTGCTTAAGGTTGAAGATCATTTTGCAGCCAAATTTTATGTCTTGTATATAGTTCTTAATAAAAAAAAACTCCAGACATGACTTGGCATTATTTAACTTTTTAATTTTGATTACAAAAATACTTATTCAAATACACAAAAGTTATTGTAAACATTTTAAAGCCTTAAGGCCATTTATGGCTTACAGTTCTTTTATTTATTTATGTTTTATGTAATTTGTGTATATATAAAATTATTTGCATAATTTTCATTGAGGTAGAACAAGTGTTGTACAAATTTAAAGACAGCTCTAAAATTCATCTGCCGATATGTCTGATAAAAAACTAAATTCTTTTAAGTTGACTTGAATTCGTGAATTCATTGTTTCCTTCGAATTCTAATATGTGAATTTTTAAGGAGGAGGGGTAAGGTCTTAAAAGTTAAAAAAGTCGAATTTTCATAATTCTTTTTTGAAGATATGAATAATGTTGGATAATTTATTTCATATATAGTATACGTTTTAGCATAACATTTGTTGAATCTTCGAACAAATTTCCAATTAAAAATTTTAACCAAAAATTCCGTGACAGCGAATCTCCGGAGACGTTTTTGTCTTGCGGTGAACAACATAACTCGTTACCGGATCATGTGAAATAAAAAAATCGAAAGAAGGTGACATGTTTCTTGAGGCAGCGCTGAAGAGTTTATTCATTTTTTTTCTTTTTTTTTTTTTTTGGCAGGGAAATAGACGATTTTTGCTATAAAATTTTGGGAATTTGTTGTTTAATTTGGGGAAGGAAATGGAAAATAAAAAAACTTCTTGGCTACCTGACGATTTATGTGTAAAATTTCAAAAGAATCGGTCAAGTAGATTTGGAGTTGTGATTTTCAGCGACTTGAAACTTATTTATATACGATATACCATATGAGGCCGCTCGCTCGAAACGCTGTATTGTCTTAAGTATTGCCCCGATTTACTTGAAGTTTTGAGACAACACTCCCGACATGTTGTGCATTCAGAAAGAGAAATGCACAAAAAGGTAAGGTTTTAAACCTTACCCCCCTTAAGGAAAAAAATATCCTCCATACCTTGACAGATATTGTATATATTAAATAAAGATTTATAATAAAGATTGAAAACGTTCAAATGTTTTTTTTTATAAAATGTCTACAAAGTTTATTATTGTCTATACTAAAACAAATAAGATAATTATAGTCGGTCTACACCGACTATACGACACTCCATACTATGCGTTTAGAGACCCTATTTCTTAGGTACAACTAATTGGATATACCAAATAAGTATAAAGCAAATTTGAGTGGCATTGTTATTAATTTTTTTTCCTTTGAATATAAAAAAAAGTTCATGTCGTATGCTAATTTTGTATGGGGACTAGGTCGAAAAATGGACCGATGCTGATAATATTTGGTGAGGTCACTTATTTTTTGCAAAAACATATACAAACCAAATTTGAGAAAAATCTGTGCAATATTATTGTTCTTTGATAGATTTAAGTGAAGATCGGGAAGCAGCTTTATATGCGGTTTTTTTGGACCACAGATTAATGGGTGTAATAAACACACACAAACCTAATTTGACCGAGATCTATTTGATAGTTTGGATCACATGGCAATTTAAGTCGATTTCATAGGTGTCATTTGTATGAGGACTATGTCTGAACTTACACCGATTTTACTAATTTCAATAGCGTTTATGCTATGGCCTCTAGAAGCTTACGTACAGTGCCGTCTTAAGCCACCCATGAGCACTTAGGCACTGGATCTCTGGGCTCCCTATATACATATGGAGGATTTATTTCATGTCAATTGCACCAACTTTTGAAACCTATGTCTTCCGATCGGGATGAAATTTGCACCAAGGTTAGTCCTATTAGATAGTAGTTTAGACACAATTTTTCAATAAGATCGGTCCAGATCTCTCTGAGTTAGAGGGGATAAAAATTTGACATTTTGGCCAAACAGATGTTTCTTCTCATCCATGTAACTTATTACCTATTGTTCTTAGAAAATTTCCTCCTAAAGAGTTTAGATAGCTATTTATTCAATATTTCGGAAAAAAATACTTAAAAAAAAAAAAAAATTCGTTGACTTTTTTTTTGCTAAATTAAAGCATTTTTTGTCTTTTTTTTCAAAAAGGGCATTTTTTTTTTTTTTTTCATAAGAAAGCTTAGGATTTTTCCTTTAAGAGCTTTTTGGTCGCTTAGTGGGATGGGTGTGGGATACCTATCAAAATAAATATTTTGTAACTCAAGATAACGGTTTTTCAATTTTTCACAAATGCACTATTTTGAATTTTTTCCTATTTGTGTGTAAAACCTTACAAATAAAACTTATACTGAGAAACTAGACAAATTAACCTTTCCGAAGGTATGTAACATACCTTCATAACATAACAGAAGAGAATGGTTATCTGTAACCTGAAAGAGTTATTTGCAACATTTCAAAATGAACACGAGGATGTTAGAATTGGCTTCACGAAATTAACCCAAATGAGGCCAAAACATTGCGCTTTGGCAGAAAGCAGCGGAACTCATACAGTATGCGTTTGCATTTACCATGAAAATCTTAAACTGATGTTGAACCAAATCTTCTTAAAGTATTTAATAGATGATTCGGCAGAAGATTTACACGATTACCGCGATTGCCTTAAATTGACTATGTGTCCTAATGAAACAACTTCTTGCCACTTAGGTGAATGTACCAATTGCCCGAAAACCACATTCATCAAAGAAAATTTAATCAACTCTTTAGATCGAGAATATATAGAGGAGGTCAAATTTGATTCTTGGATTCAGACTGACAGATGCACATTGAAAACAATCATTTTAAATGTGGATGATTTTGTGGAAGAAATGTGTACAGGATTGCTAAACTTGAGAAACCATGACTTTTTAGTCAAAGAGCAATGGTCATTCTTCAAGGATTTGAAGATACATTTGAAGTCTGGTGAATTCGTTATTTCATATGATTTCGCAGAAAACTATAAATATGTTCTTCAGGATGCCATACAAGCATTCCACTTCAATAACGACCAAGCAACTATATTCACAGTAGTTCTTTACTACATGAAAGATGAAAAACTGGAACACAAAAGTATGGCAATCATATCCGACGATTTAAAACATGATATCGTTGCAGTTTATGAGTACCAGAAGAGAATACTAAAATTTCTAAAATCTAAATTTACAGTAAAGAAGGTATACTACGTTTCGGATGGAGCTCGTCAACATTTTAAAAACAAAAGTAGCTTGGCAAATCTTATGGCCCATGAAAAAGATTTTGGAATGCCAGCATTTTCATCCTACTGCTCATGGTAAAGAAGCATGTGATAGTATTGGAGCAAACCTTAAAAGAAATGCAGCGAAGTATAGCCTCTAGTGCTCTCATCAAGATCGCATCTTAGATGCGACTGCTTTATTCCATTAGGCAAAAAGTTATTGTAAAGAAACTAAAATAGTTTTTAGTAGCAAAGAGGATCATCAGGAAACATTGAAAACACTGAAGAGCAGATTCGATGCTGCGGTAACAATCGATGGCACCGCTGAATACCATGCTTTTATACCGCTTGTCGATGGAAGACTCAAGTTGAAAAAGTTTTCTGCCTCTATTCAATGCGATTTCTTTCCAAAAACAACAAATAAACCAGCAGCGAAATCAACAGCTGAACCTAATAACGCCAAGAAAGGATTGACAAAAAAACGCAGTAAATAAAGGCGACAAAAAAGCTGGATGAAGGACTGGGTATTTAAAAATTTACAAGACTTAAATACTTCATCAGCTACAATAAATTAAGTATAAAAATAGTTATTATATAAATGGATCTAATGCAATTAAGACCAAATTTTAATAAATTATTTATCTTTTTATTTTCAATATTATTATTATTATACATTAATTTAATTATTATTAAAAATAAATAAAAAATAATAATTTTTCAACATTTCTATAGAAAAAAAGCGATTTTTTCCTGAGTTTAACATATTCTGAGTATTACAGTATCGAGGGTATACAATTTTAGTTAGGTATGTTATATACCTTCGGAAAGTTTAGTTTGTCTAGTTTCTCAGTATAAGTTTTATTTGTAAGGTTTTACACACAAATAGGAAAAAATTCAAAATAGTGCATTTGTGAAAAATTGAGTTACAAAACATTTATTTTGATAGATATCGCACTCCCATCTCACTAAGCGATCAAAAAGCTCTTAAAGGAAAAATCCTAAGCTTTCTTATGAAAAAAAAAAAAATGCCCTTTTTGAAAATAAAGGTAAAAAATGCTTTAATTTAGCAAAAAAAAAAAGTCTACAAATTTTTTTTTTTTTTTTAAGTATTTTTGTCCGAAATATTGAATAAATAGCTATCTAAACTCTTTAGGAGAAAATTTTCTAAGAACAATAGGTAATAAGTTACATGGATGAGAAGAAACACCTGTTTGGCCAAAATGTCAAATTTTGATCCCCTCTAACTCAGAGAGATCTGGACCGATCTTGTTGAAAAATTGTGTCTAAACTACTATCAAAATAGGACTAACCTTGGTGCAAATTTCATCCCGATCGGAAGACATCGGTTTCAAAAGTTGGTGCACTTGACATGAAATCCCCCATATATAAAAAATTTAAATACTATTAAATATAGATTTGAAACTTACAATTTTCTTTTATTTTTTCATTTTTTTAAATCATACTTTTTCAGATAACAACATATTAAATAACTGATATTTAGTATGTCTTAAATTAAAATTAAATAACTTTTATTTATTTCGCATGTTGACTTTACATATTTACTTCTCTTATTTTGTTACTGGTGAAATTTTTTAAAACATCATCAAAATTTAAGTCTTTCAAAATATCGTATTCGATATACATTATAGAAAGAGAACACAATCGCTTTTGGGTCATTGATGAATGATGACAGTTCTTAATTAATTAAAGCTGTGTTCACCTGTAGCGTTTATGATCATGAGGCTTCGATATGTTTTTAGTGCTGTCATTACATTGGGGAATGTTGATTGTGACATATTTTCAAAAATTATTTTGTATTATTTCTCCGCGGTCACAAAGTCTTCAATTTTAATGTTCCCTTATTGTAAAATGAAATATTTAAAACGTACCATATCATCCGCGAATGTACTTTCAGTGTTATCCGAATAATATACTCTGAACTCCTCGCAAGAAATTTTCAGCTCTTCAGCATATTTCGTTTGTGAGAAAAACAAATAATTCACATATTTCACCATATTCACATATTTCAGCATATCAAAAACTGGTAAATATGTTTCTATATTAAATTTTTATTTTCCTCTTAGTACAACATTTTCTTTTGCGTTGCTTTTCATCAGTTCATTGCGTATCAGAAATCTCCTCAACTCTTATAACGTACATATTTATCAAAATTTTCTCAATCTTCGTCCAATTAATAAGATAGTGTTAGCTAGGTTTTTTCCTTTGTGACTTTCAATAGGAATGAATGTTAGAAAACATTCCATTACTTCACGGTTTGTATTTGACACATATCTTAATATTAAAGTTAACTGATCAGTGTGTATTATATCTGGTGTTGAGTCAACACTTAATGAGAAATACTTGGCTTCAGTAACATTATTAACTATATCGTTCAAAATTTTTTCGCCCATAATTTCTATAATTTGTTCACAAATATACGATGGATTTCCCTTACCTTGATTGCCATATTTTTCCAAATGTGTACTGAGAAAGGGATCATATATTGCTATCAGTTCTAACATTCCCATGAAAACTACGTCTCCTTATCAATATCTGCACACACATTCGATGTGCATCACCATCCTCATGCATTTTAATTCGTTCCTAATCAGTTTTCCAATCAGGAAATCTACTCTCAAATTGACTTTTCTTCTGAGAATCACCAAACAAGACACATGCCAAACAGTAAACATTTCCATTGCACATTAGCCAATCCCTTTTGATATTGATACCAGTTATATGTTGTCGAAAAAATATTTTCTAACGCCTTAAAATGAACGCTATTTCTGGAATTCATGCTCTTAATTTCAGGAGTTTGTTTTCAAATGAAAAAAATATATAATAATGAAATAATATATAATGAAATAATGTATGTAGTATATAGATAATACTTTTTTCTCTTGCAACAAATCATTTAATAACTGAATGTAATAAGAAATACTCATTTTATAAACTTTGAAAGTTGAACAATTAATCTGCTTAAATTCTTAATGGCAATAGTTAGTTATTTCACACTTCAAAGGCAACTAGCAAAATAAAGCTGTACAGTGCAAAAACAAAAGCACCAATCGCATGGTACCGCTGGGTTTACTGTCTAGTAGGCTTGATCACATAAAAAACTACTGTATATAAGCATTTTGCTTTTGATGTGTAAACATCTACACGCGCAGGGGGGTAAATTTCTATTTCACAATACAATCACAAAAACAGCGTACATGTGAGAGCCACATCTTACGCGTAACATGTGACCATTAAGACAAATCGGTATGACTTATGATTGTTTGGTGAAAAAATTATTATATGAAATAACCTTCTTGTCGCTGTTTTCTGCATTTTATTTGTTACCATATCTTAACACATCTCCCCTGTGATCGGACTCACATGATTTTTTTTAAAGTAAATGTAACTTTTCCCGAAATAACGTACACTCCCGAAAATAGGTACATTTTTTACCTTATTTATTATTATTATTAATTTATTTATTTGCTTTCCTGTACAACAAGAAAAAATCTTATAATTACAGTACAGGAATAATAATGCTAAGGCATGAGAATTGTTAGTTATAATTTGGCTTTACAAAATACATTTTTAATACAGAAAATATTTAAGAAAAAATGGTAAACAATAACCAAGAAAATAATACAAGATTACAAAAAAGAAAAATATATATAAGTTAATTTAATTAATTAATAAAATGTTATGCAAAAAGGAATTTTTTAAAATTTGAAGCGTTTCTGTAAGTTGCTGGGATTGTGGAAGCATATTCCAAAGACGTATAGCGTTGACGTAGAAATGCCATTCAGATACCAAATAACGATGACGAGGTAGAATTAATTTTTTTCCTCGGTTTGATCTGGCGAACCGGAGATTTTCATACAGGTAAAGTGGTTTTGCGTTGAAAATTACTTTACGAAGAAACAAAAGAGCTCAAATTTTCATCAGATTCTCAAATGATACGCCGAAAAGCTTATTCGTGAAGGAAGAAGTTCCGGCAGACCTTCTTAGTCTAAAAACATATCTAATTATGCTGTTATATAAAACATTAAGTTTTCCTTTACTAAATGAATCACAGCTTGCAAAAAGTTCACACCCGTATAAAATACCGGGAATTAAATACATTTTGGCTAGAAGTATTCTTATATTTAAGGGAGTGAAAGATTGAGTGTGCCATAGAGTTCTGAGCTTCTTGTAAGTTTGAACAACAGTCGTATTTATGTGGTTCGACCAAGTTAGAGTGTTATTAAAAGTTACATCAAGATTTTTTGTTTTTGTAACAAAGTCAATTCTATCGCCGTTGATAACTATTTCATTCCCAAACTTTGGATTTGCATTTCGTTTGCGTATTAGCAGACATTTTGACTTGCTAGGATTAATGCATAAACCATTTGCTGACGCCAATCTGTACAATTGACTAATGTCATAGTTAATTTTGTCTATATTTTCATCTATTGACTCGATTGGGGTGCTCAGAAATAGTTGTACATCGTCAGCGTATATGTGTATCTTACAATGAGAGAGATAATCTGGTAAATCATTGATATAGATTGAGAACAAAAGTGGCCCTAATACAGATCCTTGCGGTAACCTTTTATAAGTTGTAAAGGTTCAGATGAGTTGCTATACGGATTGTGTGCGATTTGTGAGATAAGAGGAAATTAAAAGCGTTGATGTTGAGGAAAAATTAAAGAAACGTCTTAATTTCATACAGAGAGTTTGATGATCAACTGTGTCAAACGCCTTGGAATGATCTAGAAGTACAAGGAAGGTTATTTTGCTGTCGTCTATGTCACGTCTTATGTTTTCGCAAATGTCAGTTAAGGCTGTCACGCAACTGTGGTTTGCTCGAAAGCCGGATTGTTTGTGGGACATTAAGTTGTGTTGAGTTATATATTCATTCATTTGAAAAATAATTATCTTTTCAAAAACTTTTGACAAATAACATAGAATGGCTATTGGTCGTTGCTCAGAATTTGATTTTGGGATAGGTATTATTTTAGCATGTTTCCATATAGTAGGGAAACGGCTTGAAGTTATAATGCAGTTGAAGAAAAATTTTATATAAGGCAGTAAAAGTGGAAGAAGTATTTTAATAAATTTCGTATTTACGTTATCATATCCTACAGAGTTTGACTTTACCAGGGAAAAGCATTTTATTAACGCATTTAAATTCAAAGGAATTTTCCTCGGCAAAATTTTGAGTATTTCGTATATTATTGTAAAATTCATGATCAACTTTTACCGAAGGCATATTTGTAAATTTTAAGTTCAATTCCTCAGCGTCTATCGAACAGCTATTATTATTGCATCTTCCAATGCCAATATCTCTAATTGTCTTCCACGTTTGTTTGGAGTCAATGGCAGAATTAAATTTCATAGAAAAGAAATTGTACTAAGCAGTTTTGATTTTTCGATTAACATCTCTCCTAGCCGTATGATATTCGTTTTGCAGTTCAGGTGTTTTAAACCTCTTCCATCTGCAGTACGCAATATCCCTTCGATAGATCAAGTCTTTTATAGTAGTAGTAAACCAAGGTTTAATACTGACTGTTTTGGATTTTGTTTTCAGAGGTACCGCTTCGTCGAAAAGTAGTAATAAATAATTCTGTAGAAAGGTTAATTGATCATCAACAGATGTCATCCAGTAAATACAATCCCAGTCAATTTGGTAAAAGTTTGAGTAAAGTAATGCGTAGTTTAGATTTTTGAAGTCACGGTATGAGTAAACCATATTAGCTTGTTGAATTTGATAGTTGTAAGTCAGGAAGATCAAATCGTGTGTTGAAAAGCATGGTGCTGAAATTTGATCATACAATAACACGTTAGACAAATTACTGACAAAGAAGATATCAAGCAGACTAATGCTATTGGTGGTGTAGTGTGTAGGATTGTAACGATTTATAGGTTCAGGTCCATAAGTTATCATGCTGTCAGTAAGCGCCGATTCATTAATAATATTTGAATTAAAATCACCAGCTATAATAATATCATTATATCCATCTGTTAAGATCTCCAGTTTATCAAGAAACTTGGAGAACCTAATATTTTTATTTGTCCTGTATACACACCCTGCAAGCATTTTCCTTCCGCTTGATTTTCACCATATTCATCATAACGTCTTTAGAGCTTCCAATGTTAAAATTATTCATTTACTAAAAAAAAAAAAAAAAAAAAAAAAACAAAGAAGAAATTCAAAAAAAAGGTGATCCTAACAGCAACGTAATCAAAAAAAATTTTAAAAGTTTAAATTTAAAAAAGCTATTTAAAATTAAGAATTTAAATATTAAGACATTAAAATATAATGAGAAAGCATTAATAATTTGAGCTATTATACCAATAAATTTAAAAGATATTAATGTTGACACTCGTGGCTTCAGCAAAATAATTATTATGAACGGCTCCATTATTACGAAAAAAATCAAGTGCAGCTATGTGTTCAACACCTTACTTATTAATTTTATTTAAAAATACTTGTATTTGAAATACACAACATCACTATAAATTACCTGTGTTAATATCACCTATGTGAACCTCAATCTCAATGGTGTCTTCCTCGACAACCTGCAAGTTCACTTCATCTTGATTGCCGCCAATCTTTGAAGTTGGATTTTTCAAGATCAGCAGTAGCCGTTGCAGTAATAATGCAAATTTTATTTGCATTTGATTTTCGTGTAAAATCCAATTGTAGGAGATTTCGGATTTTTTTAAATTTTTCACCCATTTTGGCATCATTTTCCACTTTTTTCTTTCAAACATAATTGCTGTTTAATAGTCCTATGACTAGGAGAATATTTATTCATAAGCTTTACTTTCGATTCGATAAATGAATTATATTAGATACTATTTATTTTTTTATTTAGTAAATTCGAATTCGCGACTGAAGGAAAAAAAGTTGTGAAAACAACAAGAGGAGTAAAGCTTTAATTCTACTGAGGGTGTAATCGTGAAATCCACAGACAGATGCACTGACGGTCATTGCCAAATCATATTGCTTTACTATTACGATCAAGAAAATATATGGGGTCTCAGGAATTTACTTCTATGCGTTACAAATGGAATGACAAACTATAAGTGTATACGATGAAGCAAAAATTGCAGATTTCCAAATTATGTGACTTCCTTCCACTTAATTACTATATTACTATATACTCGATCAATGCTTCTTCTTTTACTGAATATTTAAATATTGCAATTTATATTGACTTAAAATCCAAAGAAAAAGATACTTTTTAGAAAGAAGTACTTTTCTAGAAAAAGGTACTTTTTAAAAAAAAGGTACTTCTTTAATAAAAGATACTTTTTTTTAAGATAAAGTAGTTTATTAAGAAGTGGTTCCTTTTAATAAAATTTACTTTTTAAAAAAAAAGGAACTTCTTTTAAGAAAAGTTTTCTTTTTATTGGAAAAGTTACTTTTTTAAAGAAAATTTATTTCTTTAAGAAAATATATTTTTGTGATAAAAAGCACTTTTTTAAGAAAAGGTTTATTTTACAATTTTTACTTTTTAAAGAAAAAATACGTTTCAAAAAATATACTTTTTTAAGAAAGGTTACTTTTTCCATAATCGGTAATTTTTCAAAAGAATTCACCATATCATGAAGCGATTCTTTTTGAACAAAACATACTTTTTTAATAAAATGTACTTTTTACAAAAAGGTACATTCCTAGAAAATGACATCTTTTTTATGAAAAACTTACTTTTGATGAAAAAGGTACTCTATTTAATAAAAGGTACTTTTTTGGAAAAAGTTATTCTTTTTAATAAAAGCTAATTTTTTAATAAAAGATAACTTTTTTAATATAAGGTTATTTTTTTTTCGAAAAAGTGTTAGTATTTAAAATAAATGGAAAATTGTACTTCTTTTAAAAATCTAACTCATGCGTAAAATTTTGAAGTCTTCTGTTTTCAGTGCATTGAAGCGTTATTTTATTACTTTGTTTGATGGTTTTATTGCTGTTAAATTAAAGGAATCAACATTGGTAATAATTAAAATTTTTTAAATTAATTTACATGCGAACATGTTTTTACTCTCCTGAATTTGCGTGACTATTTTAAAATTATTCTTTGGTCACAACAAGTCTACGGACCAAGTTTCAGATTGATTGTCCAATGACTAGGAGAATATTTATTCATAAGCTTTACTTTCGATTCGATAAATGAATTATATTAGATACACATACCTTTCTGTACCGTAAAAATCTATATTTTTTTTTTTAGTAATATATTATTTGGATTTTTTTTTTTATATTTCTTCACTAATTTATATTAATATTTAACACTTTTCGCACTCGTTTGCACTTCTGCTTTAGTAAATTCGAATTCGCGACTGAACGAAAAAAAGTTGTGAAAACAACAAGAGGAGTAAAGCTTAAATCTTACTGCTGATTATTTCAACTGCAAAAACAATTTTTTACAAAATTTTTTACAAAATTGTTTTTCACAATTAATAATAATTTTGCAATGTATGTTCCTTTAGTAAATTCTTATTAGGAACTGAAGACAAAATCAAAAAAGTGTAAAAACTACAAAAGGGGTAAGTAACGCTTAAATTATACAAATATTTAACGGCTGCTTATTACGATTGCAAAAACTATTTTTCACAACATAATTCTTTTTTCAATTCAATTCAATTTTATATTTTATTGATAAATGTAACATGGTAAATACACAATAATTTTTAATATTATAAGTTAAGAGTTTAGTCTATTATGTATGACTTTTCTACTTAATTATATTGTATCTGTACAATGTGATAAATTTCTTAAAAATTAATTTAATAAGTTAAGGAAAAATTTTACAAAAACCTTAGAGAAATATAAAAAAAAATTTTTTTTTATAAAAACGGGAAAAGTTGATAGTTAAAAATACACGGTTTAAGAGCATAAAGAACTGATGTGGTCATGCGAGGAGCTGGCACATCTATTAAAGAATCTTTCTGTTAAAACAGATATCTTATCCTTGACTAGCAGGATATTAGAAAGCGAGTGAAGACGCGATGTTGAAAAATAAGTTGGTAGATTATAGATAGTTTTTAGTAGTTTATTTTGGCTAACTTGCAAACGTTTCAGATGACATGTTGATGTATCGTACCGTGCAGGAGCAGCATAAAAAAGTATTGCATGAAACACAACTTTTAAAATTAACATTTTATTCTCGATATTCAGTTGAGATTTCCGATTTATAAACGGGTATAATATTTTTTTAGTTATATCGATTTTATTAATAATGTGGCTAACATGTTCGTTACATATAATTTTTTTATCTAGAAGAACACCTAAATATTTGACACTTGTATCCCACGGTACATTAACACCGTCATCTATAATATTATGTTGCGGTAAGAAGCAATTTTTCCTCTTTCTGGTAAAAAATATAGATTGTGTTTTTAACGGGTTTACTAATATTTTCCATTTTTTGAAGTAATCAATTACTTCAATTCAATTTCAATTTCATTGAAAGTTAAAACAGCTACTATTTGAAAAGTAAAGCGAAAATTCAATAATCGTAATTTTTTTAATGCAAAAAAAAAGAAAAATGTTTTAATGCAAAAAAAAAAAAACATTTTTTTGTCCTGATTTCTGTGGGCCCTCCCAAGTGCTCTGGGCCCCAAGGCACGTTCATTTTATGCCATGGGGTTATAACGCCACTGGTTACGTACCAAATTTTATTAAAATATGTGCAGATTTGCGACCTGTAGTTTGAATACAAGGTTTACATGGACACAAAAACGGACAGACGGAGAGACGGATGGACGGGCATCGCTAAATTGACTCAAAAAGTGGTTCTATAATAAAAGATGTGTCTAGGTCAAATATTTTTGGTAGTTACAAACATCATCACAAAGTCATTAAACCCTGATCACATAGTGGTATAGGGTATAAAAAAAGTTTTTTGTAGGGTTCATTAAATTTGCTATATCTGAATTATTATTATAGCATCTGATAGGTTCATATCCGCAGGCCAGAAAAAAATTGGTAACAATGCCACGCAATTTGGTTTACCTAAGAGATAGGGTTTAGACCAGTGGTGGCCATCGAGAGAATTGAGTTAGTAATAGTGTTTATGAGCAGAGGTTTGTGTAGATTTTGTATGAATGTTTATATGAATGCATAAAAGGGCAAATAGTTGAGTTTACGAAGAATATGGTAAAATTTTAAATATATTTTGTTGTTTTAAAATTTTAAATCTTACATTCTGAATTGGTAAAACAAAATGTGAAGAACATTTAATCTCTTTTATCCATAAGTTTGAAGTTTATTAAATCAAATAAGTAATAGTAATTCATTTCTTTAAAAAATAAAAAAAAAAAAAACAGCAAAGAGCAAAACTTAAAAAGATAAAAAATTTTAAAGGTTATTAAGTGGTATGTTTCCAAAAACTAAAAAAATTACCAGTAACTGGATATTTTTTAAAATTAAAAAAAAATGCATATAAGACAGCTATAATGTTGTCAAATTGAGGCGACGCACAGTGGCTGAAAATCATTTTTCATTGGCCAAAATTCTGTAACTTTTGAACCGATCAAAATATTTTAGTACTGTTTTTTTTAATAGATAGATAGATAGTTGATCTTGACTCAGTGTGAATTTCATTTAAATTGATTGAGTACTTTTTAAGGAATTCTAGGTCAAAGTTTAACTTTTGATTTTTTTTAACTTTTAGCGTGATATATGTTTTTTTTATTTATTTTTATTTATTAGAAAGTGTCATATTTGGAGTTAAATAATTATTATAAACATTTTTTGTAATAATGAAATTTTTTTAATGCTTACACTCAAAAAAATTTTTACACTCAAAAAAATTTTTACACGCAACAAAATAGTAAAATTCACTAGAAATTTAACTAGTATTACTAAAAAATTAAAAATGTTTGCTATCAAATTTGCAATTTGCTTACACTCAAGGAATATTATTATTACTACAGAAAAATTTATTAGTGTTTGCTGCCTAATTTGTTACACTAGCTAAATAAATCTGCTAAACATTAGCGCAATGATTCTAATTTTTTTTTTAATTTTGATAGGAAAATATGGGTTCTTATTTTTTGAATCTTTCTTATCTATTAAAACATTGCATTCATATGTGGGAAACCTTTTAAGAATAAAAACTGCAATAGATTTAAATAGCATTTGTAACAATGGTAGGTTCTGTTTATTATTATTTTTTACTAATACTATGTTTTTCGTACTTAAATAACAATGAAAGGCAATTATAATTATTATTCATTAGACTCAAATATTGATTGCAAATATTCCATATTTTGTTCTGTGCTATTTCTGTTCTTTAGTAGTTTTTTGGCTTCTTCATCTAAATCCCGATGTTCCACTTTCCATTGATTTCGAATACTGGAGATGAACGGATCTGACGTTGCCAATAATATATTAAATAGATCTTCATTTGTGGAATTTCGTGACATTTTTCTAGTATTGTGCTGTCTATAAAATCTGTAATCCTTGTTCCTTTTTTCCTGAGCCTCCTCTGATAGATCTCCAAGTGGCACCAAATGATATTTAATGACATCTTCTCCATGATAAAGGATTTTGTGGACTGTTGCAGACATATTTCTCCATGGGTAGTTGGTTGTATATATTTTTGCAGTTTCCTTAGCATAATCTCCAAATTTTCTAGAGTCAATTTCTTCATTGCACGCAAGTACTTCTAGGATTATTTTAAATCTGAAAATAAGGTTTAAATCCACTCCTGTTATTTCAGATGCTGTTTCTGGATCTGAAAAGAATCTTCTTGCGGTATTGCCATCATTTGTATTGCCTGACCCTTGTTTTGGCTGATCTATAATCAATCCAAATTTGCGATATTCATCTTGAACATGTTTCTTTTTTGAACTTCTTAACTCTTTGTTGGTTTCGTTGTTTCTTATTGATCCTGAAGGCCCGAAATCCAAATCATAACTGATTTTTAGTATGTGTTCCATAAGTCGTATTCTTGCATGTAGTGGTGATAATCCAAATTCGAAGGCATCGGTATTATCGAATGATTTTGTCGGGACTTGGTTTAATTGGCTTGATGTTGCTTGGCATATAATGCAGCTGGATGCAGCCTTCGTGTTAGTCAAAGCCTGACCTACTTTTCCATCTATCATTGTCAGCACTAATTGGTAGCTTACTTCAATTTGCTGCCCATCTAACTGTAATTGTAATGGCTGTAGTGTTGCTATTTGGGCCTTGATATCACTAACTTCTTTGTTAATGGCATCATGACTTTCTTTTTTGAATTCAAATTTGATTGGCCTGCAGTATTTCGTAGAAGATGGTGTCTCATTTTTCCAAATATCCATTGTTTGCGTTGTACTACTCGAAGGCTCCGAATCTTCCAAAATCTTTTTCAATCGCAATGGTACAAATGATACCATGAACATATCTGAGTCCGAAATATTTTCACATACAACTTGTTTGTATTGTTTTTGTCCCGAAGAACCATCACATCCCCATTTACAAAATAGAATTAACTTTGTGTTTCCATATTTCTTTAACTCAGTTCCTGTTATTGATTGTAGCAAGCGTTTGGCTGTGTGATCAAGTAAAGATTGTAGTTGTACTTCTGCCGAAATTGGTGTGATTGTAATAGTGTCCTTTGATGGCAAACAGTCTATTTTAGCAGCTGTTATGTGATGATATGCTGGATACATATTTGAGCCTTTTTCAATCGCACGCAATCTGAGCTGAATATATTGGTGTTTTGTTAATTTCAAATCCAGAAATAATGCTAATGCCTCCTCATTTGTGAACTGTTTTGCATCGCTCGGAGTTGGTATACTTTTAAGAATTCGCTTTGTTCTCACTGGACTAGCATTACAAGTTTTTTCAATGATATCCACTTTTGTTAATTGGTTTTGTGCTCGTAATTGATGTAGAAAAGATTCTTTTATATTTGTAGAACCAATTTCCTCGTTAAAATTTTTAAGTTTCCGCCTCTTAGATCTATCGCTGCAGTTGTCCAATGATTTGCGTGGTCTTCCAGCCTTATCTAGCTTTGCTGTTTCTCCACCAACATTAAGTTGGCCTTCTAACCAGTTTGCACTTTTATTATAAAACTTTTGTTTACAGTAGTTAACCTCTTTCAATCGTTTTTTTAGTACTTTGACGAAATTAGATAATTGCTCTTGTATTTCGGTACTAGACGAATTTAAGTTTAATTTTATTTTAACGTAACTAAGAACATCTTCCTGGTTTTTGTTTCGAAAATACTCTTCGGCCAGTTCTTTATAACTAAAGTTCTCCATATTTTTCTCAATATTTTTATTTGCGTCTGTTATCACTTTTTTATCACTTTTTATCACTTGCGAATATACGTCCGTACACTTGAAGTATTAACTTATTATTGAGTAATCCCTTATAGAATCCGTCATTTTATACATTTTTAGGTACATGTTATTCACACATTGATCTTTAATTTCATAGCAGGTAGTACTTAAATTGAACAAAACTGCACTTGTTATCCAGACTTCAATATCAGGTAAAACTAATTAGTTTCTCGCCAATATGGGGTGGTTTTTTATCTTTAGTGGTTTAGTGCCGCGATTATTGACAAACTTATAAAATTGTTTATGACTTTGGTTGACCCTTAAATTTGACAACAGGTAAATTAAGAAAGAGATCATTTGTTTACTGTAGAACCTATTGTGATCATTTTATGACTTATTTTTTTGCTGATCAAAACAAAGCCAATAAACCCTTTCGCAGGTATTTTATTTAATTATTTTACTTTTACGTAGTCTAAAGTAAAAAAACAAAATTTTTTTTAGAGTAATTTTTTTAGAGTAATTTCATTAAAATGAAAAAAGTGTTCTACCGGGGGCTCGTGGGGGGTGCAAAAGTATATATAGGGTTAAACAGGATACATTCGCCTTTCTCCGGGTGGTATACGTTTCTTGTTCCCTTACTTCCTTTAGAAGTTCTATTCCACTAAAGTTTAAATTTGAGAAAAATATAGTGGTTTCATAAATATTTCATAACGCCCCTAATATCAAACGTTAGAACTGTGACTACTTACAAAAACTAAAGACTATAATCCTACTAACATTATAAAAAAGACCGCAGGCCAATATCGATGATAGCTTGCGAGTAGTAACCATTTATTTTTGATAAAAAACAACAAAAAAACACCTTTTGCTGAATTAAAAAAAACAGTTGAGTTTGACAGCATGCCACGCCCACAATTATCAATAGTTTAACCTAATTTTTTGGCTACCTTAATCTGGATATATAAGCTACAAAAAGGAGTAAAAATTTTAAAAATCGATGACAAAAAAAAATTTGACTTTTGGCCAATGAAATCAAAATTTGAGCCACAGTGCGACGTATGTTATTTATAGAAAATGTTTAATTTATAGTTTATCAAGTCTTCGAAATTTTCTCAACATTTTTGGTTTCTTTTAAACAAATATTCTCTGTGTACCTATTAAAAAAAATATATATGAATTTCAAAAGGCAATGCGACATAGACCTGCTTTGTTCAAAAGCTTTCATAAGACTGAATGAAATTGTTATTTACTTTTACTCTTTGTTGAGTATTTTTGTTTTCGTTCGGCTGTATACTTATAAGAAGCCGAGCACCAGTATGTTTGGCATGGCCTTCACTGGTCTAGACCGACTATAATTTTCTTACTTGTTCAAAAAATACGTCTTTGCTTCGAAAATTATTTTTCCTCAAAAAAAATGATTTCTTAAAAAAGTACATTCTGTTAAAAAAAGTAAATTTTCTTAAAAAAAACCTTTTCTTAAAAATTACCTGTTCTTAAAACTACGTTTGCTTAAAAAATTGGATCTTCTTAAAACTAAATTTTCTTAAAATGAACCTTTTCTTAAAATTTCGTTTTCTTAAGAAAGCACCTTATCTTAAAAAAGTTAAGTGAGACGCCTTACAACTATCTAACATAAACTAAAGCTTTTAATTTACTATGTAAATTTTGCCCATTTCCTGAAAAAATATTTAAGTTTCCCTCAAATATACGTATTCTTATTTTCTGTTAGAAAAGGATATTGGCTTAAAATTTCGCTAAAGTGAATCAGTTATATGCTATTATTATTATTATTTTTATTAATAATCCTGTTGAATTTGAAGTGTTTGTCTTAAAAGCCAGCAGTTGCTACGATTGCTACTCTACAGTAATGTAACTTTTAGATGACCAAAATCTTAGCAAAAGTTTAATATATTCAAGAAAAGCTAAAAACAACAGCAAGATAATTTTGAAAACATAAAAGTTTCAATAACTACAAGGCAAAACCAGGAGATGCAGTTAAAGGAAAAGCAGAACAGAAGAAGCAACCAACTTAGTTGTTGCGAGAAACAACTTAGCGAACTTTTAAGTTTAGCATAAGTACAATTTTGAAGATAAGTAAAAAAAAGAGACAACAAAATATTAAGTTCCTAAGAACAAAATCAATGTTTTAGTTAGATGGAAATTTTTTCAAACTAACTTTTAAGTTTTTAGAAAAAGAAACTAAAATTAAGGACAGAATAATTGTTTAAAGGATTTGTAATTTAAATTTGTCCTGTTTTGATAATGTTTAGCAAATATAACTTGTCTTAAGAAATCTGAATTTATAGTCAAATCTTTAGTTTAAAGCCAGATAGTAAAAAGGCAAACTACAATCAGGACTAAACAAGAATGTAATGGCAAAATCATAATTTATGGCAAAATATGTTCCACATATCTTAAGAGTCTGGGAGCATAATACTCCTCTAAAAATACATTGTTTTAAAACCTAAGACAAACACGATCTTCCGGTACCCTAAACTTGAAAAAAAATATTAAGAGGGAATGGATTTAAAAAAAAAAATTCTATGCCGTCTTTAACAACTCAAAATTTCCAAAGAAGAAATGTGTCAAGGATAGCAACCCCAGATCGTGACAAAACTGAAATAAGGCGATGAAATAATTGATCTTTCAAATTTCATTCAAAGAAACTGCATAGAAGTTGGACATCATAAGAAAGGTATCTGCAAGGACTTGTCACATTATTAGAAAAACAAACACTTTTAGCAGCCACTTCATTTTTCGAATTCTACAACAGCCAATCATCGTAATTTGCGGTTGCCCCCATTAGCAGTATCTTGTAGCCAAAATTCTGAGTATTCTGAATTTATCGAAAATATTTGTATTAATACAATAAAATTTAATATCTTATCCACTCAAATGTTAATGTAGGGTATTTACTAAAAAATAACACGAAGGAAAATCTATACAAGGATATGAAATTGAAATATTGTTTAGTGCTGCGGAAGTGCAACGATTTACAAAAAAAAAAAAAATAGAGTTAACGAAATGCAGACTGTTTTCCAATACAATCTATGAACATACTCGTTATGCATTGTAGATGTGTTAAACATGTGAGAGTAAAAAAAGAAACACTGTTTGTGGCAGTTTATTATTTTTTGCAATTTTTTATGTTGCTTAAGCGAAAATATTGTTGCGGAAAAAGTCCATTTGGTACGCATAGTAGAGAAGATATTTAATGTATGTGATAAATATATATGTATACATATATATATATAAAGAGGGTTACTAATCCTTGGGGGGCCATAATTCTTTCGAATAAAATCGAATGAAGTGGAAACGTTTGTAGCCAATGCAAACTATATCTGTTAGCTTAACAATATATTTATTTTTTTATTTATTTATTTTTCATAAATTTTTTAAGAATTTTTTCCACAGATCTATTACAAATTTATTTCTTGTTTCGAACATGAGACATTTAAAAAAAAAATTGGGTAAAGTAATGTTTTATTAAACAAGAGTTATAAAATCGGCTATGGCGAATCTTTGCTACCCCCCCCCCCTGCGTTCTTCAACTCAATATTACACCCAATATTGGGTAAGGCTACCACTTTAATACTCTTACCGATACTGAAACTTTAAATTCGAATAGCAGTTAAGTGTTAAGATAATTGTTTTCCCTTTGGCCAGTTTCTATTATAATTTCATGTTATAAAAGCAGTAATCATATCTTCTATAGGAAGAATTAATTACTATCTGAAAAATTGCATTGTTTTTCTTTCTAGAGTAGAACACCTGTAAATTCTCTAAGTACTTCACTAAATACCATTAAAATACTTTATTTGACCCCAATACGAATGTCTTGAGACCTAAGAGACAATAATACAAAAAAAATAAAAAATTCTTTGCTAAAACTTTCAAGATATTAATATTACGAAAAGTAAATTTGAAAATATTTTTTAAGAAGAGGTAATTTTTTAAGATAGTTCACTTTTTTATTTGTTTAAGATAAGGTAATTTTTAAGAAACAAAAAATTTTATAAGAAAAGGTACTTTAAAAAAGGTATTTTTTAAAAATAAGGTAATATCTTTATAAAAGGTACTTAAAAAGGTACTTTTAAAAAACATGGTTTTAAGAAAAGGAAACTTTTTAAGAAAATGTACTTATTTAATAGGGTGCTTTAAACAAAGAATACCTTTTTAAATTACCTTTTTGATATGTAATTTTTTTTAAAAAATTTCCTTTTTAAAAAAGGGTACTTTTTTAACACAGACAACTTAAAAAAAAATAGTGCTATTCAAAAATATACCTAAAAAAAGGGTTCTATTTAAAAAAAAAAGGTACTTTAAAAAAGGGTGCTTTTATAAAAAGATCTAATTTTTTTTTAATAAAGAAATTTTTTTCAAAAAAGTACCTTTAAAAGGTAATTTTTTAGGAAGCCGTACTTTGTTAAAATTAAATTTGTTAAGAAAAGGTATATTTAAAAAAAGGGTAGTATAAAACAAAGAGCAGTTTTTTTAAAAAGTGTGGTTTTTTTTTTGGAGGAAGGGGACCTTATTTTGGAAAAATAATAATTTTTTTAGGAAAGGTTTTTTAAAAAAGGTACCTTTTTAAGACAGACTTCTTTTAAAAAAAGAGTAGTTTAAGAAAGAGAGGACTTTTTCAACAAGGTACCCCTTTTTACAGAAAATGGTAATTTTTTTTAACACCTTTTTTAAAAAGTTTGCTTTAAAAAATAAATTCCTTTTTAAGAAAGGAATTTTTTTAATTTTTTTAATTTATTTTTTCAAAAAAAGTTGGGGATAACGAAAAAAAAGTATGTGGCAATACTTGCTTAAACTAATGTGGCGCAGCACAACTATACACAAATCCTCATTACGCAAATGGCACAATTACAACGACTACAACAGTATGAACCATTACAGTATACATATATCTTAAGAAGAGCAACAAACACATTGAACATTTTTATTTTTTTCGAGAGTTTATCACATTTTAGTTCATATCTCGTAACCCATTAGATCGATTTTGATGATTTTTCATAACGGCTCAACCAGGATATTAATAAATTATGTTATACAAAAACGAAGAGTCTAGCTTAGTCATTGAGGTGGACTGACGGTCATTGCCAAATCATATTCCCTTATTATAAGGATCATGAAAATATATGGGGTCTCAGGAATTTACTTCTATGCCTTACAAATGGAATGACAAACTAAAGGGTCCGCCATCTAACGTTTTTTTTTTCAACTAGTGCTTATTTCGTGAATGGTAGCACTTAGCTCATATCTGATTTAACAGATAATTAGTTTTATCCTTCCGCTGAACGAATATGGTTGTGCATACGCTTGAACAACGCTGGAAAATATTGCGACATTACTTTGAAAATCATGGTAATGTTGCAGAATGTGTGCGAAAATTGCGTACGGATTTTGGAAGAAGAGAAGCACCGTCAGCTCCGTATGTTCGTTATCTTGTGAAAAAAGTGAAAGAAACTGGCATCCTCATCGATAAACCAAAGCGTGAAAAGCCAAAAACAGTGCGTACATCCGAGAATATTGCTGCTGTGGCAGAAAGTGTGCGTGAAGCGCCATCAACATCAATTCACCGTCGTTCTCAAGAATTGAACATTTCGGAGGCATCATTGAGACGAATTTTGCATAAAGACCTTGGTATGACGCCATACAAAGTCCAAATGGTTCAGGAGTTGAAGCCAACTGACCATCCAATGCGTTTTCGCTTCGCTAAGTGGGCCTGCGATCGACTTACGGAAGATGCCGATTTTGCCAAAAAAAATCATCTTTTCAGATGAAGCTCATTTTGATCTTAGCGGGTATGTAAAAAAGCAAAATTGTTGCATTTGGGGCACAGAAAACTCGCACGCATACATTGAAAAGCCGTTACACCCAAAACGAGTCACTGTTTGGTGCGGATTTTGGTCCAGAGGCATAATTGGGCCATTTTTCTTCGAAAACGAGCAAGGAGTGGCCGTTACAGTCAATGGCGATCGTTATCGGGCCATGTTGAACGAATCTGTGTTCACAAAAATTGAAGAGGAGGATATTGGCAACATTTGGTTTCAACTGGACGGCGCTACGTGCCACACAGCCGAAGCTACACTTGATGTTTTGCGCCCTGTTTTTGAAGATCGCATTATTAGCCGCAGAGCTGATGTCGCTTGGCCACCTCGGAGCTGAGATTTGACACCGTTGGACTATTATTTGTGGGGTGCCCTCAAAGATAAGTGTTACGCCAACAAGCCAGAGACAATTGACGCTTTAAAGGACAATATTCGTGAAGCCATTGGTGAAATACAGCTGCACACAATCGATAATGTGCTTAAAAATTGGACCGATCGTGTAAGCTATTGCATGGCCAGCCGAGGCAGCCATTTGAATGAAATTATTTTCCATTATTAACCGGAAGGATTGTACTTCCAAATAAAAAAAGAAATTTGAGATGATATTCAGTAGTTTTTTTTTATAGCATTTTCAAAAAAAAAAAGTTATTTGGCGGACCCAAAAATTGACGATGGAGCAAAAATTGCAGATTTCCAAAATATGTGACTTCCTTCCACTTAATTACAATAAGCCTGTAATCGATCAATGCTTCTTACTGAATATTTAATTATTGCAATTTATATTGATTTAACCCCAAAGGTACTTTTTTTAGAAAAAGATACTTTTTAGAAAGAAGCACTTTTCTGGAAAAAGGTACTTTTTAAAAAAAAAGATACTTCTTTAATAAAAGATACCTTCTTTTAAGATAAAGTAGTTTATTAAGAAGTGGTTCCTTTTAATAAAATTTACTTTTTTAAAAAAAGGAACTTCTTTTAATAAAAGTTTTCTTTTTATTGGAAAAGGTACTTTTTTTAAAGAAACTTTATTTTTTTTAGAAAATATATTTTTGTAATAAAAAGTACTTTTTTAAGAAAAGGTTTATTTTACAATTTTTACTTCTTAAAGAAAAAATACGTTTCAAAAAAATATACTTTTTTAAGAAAGGTTACTTTTTCCATAAACGGTAATTTTTCAAAAGAATTCACCATATCAAGAAGCGATTCTTTTTGAAGAAAACATACTTTTTTAATAAAATGTACTTATTAGAAAAAGGTACATTCCTAGAAAAAGGGATATTTTTTTCGAAAAACTTACTTTTGAAGAAAAATGTACTTTATTTAATAAAAGGTACTTTTTTGGAAAAAGATATTTTTTAATAAAAGCTAATTTTTTAATAAAAAATAATGTTTTTAATAAAAGGTTCTTTTTTTCGAAAAAGTATTAGTATTTAAAATAAATAGAAAATGGTACTTCTTTTAGTAATCTAACCCATGCGTAAAATTTTGAAGTCTTCTGTTTTCAGTGCATTTAAGCGTTATTTTATTACTTTGTTTGATGGTTTTATTGCTGTTAAATATAAAAGAATCAACATTGGTAATAATTAAAATTTTTTAAATTAATTTACACGCGAACATCATTTTACTCACGTGAATTTGCGTGACTATTTTAAAATTATTCTTTGGTCACAACAAGTCTATGGACCAAGTTTTAGATTGATTGGATGAGGGGAAATAGGGTTTAAATCACTCCGTGGCTATGCGTGACTTTGCGTGACTATTTGAAAATTAATCTTTGTTCACAGCAAGTCTATCGACCCAGTTTCAGATCGATCGGATAAAGGGAAATGGTTTTTAAATCATTTCGTGATTGCGTGTGAATATGCGTGACTGTGCGTAACTACCCCAAAATTAATCTATAATCAAAACAAGACCATGGGCCAAGTTTCAGATCTATTGGTTGAGGGGAAATGGGGTTGGCCCATGGCAAAGGTATTTTTAAAATAAAGTACTTTTTTAGATAATGGTACTTTTTTAATAGAAGGTACTTTTTTTTAATAAAATGGTACTTTTTAATGGAAGGTACGTTTTTAATAAAATGTAGTTTTTAGAATTAGGTAACTTTTTAGAAAAAGGTTTCCTTAAGAGCTGTTTTTTAGAAAAAAATACTTTTTTGGAAGAAGGCACTTTTTTAATAAAAGCTAATTTTAAAACAAAGAAAAAGGACTTTAAAAAATATGCTTTCTTAGAGCAAGGCACTTTTTTAGAAAAAACTATTTTTTTAGAAAAACTTACTTTCTTAGAAAAACTTACTTTTTTAGTAAAAGCTACTATTTTGCAAAAAGTTACTATTTACAGAAGGGTATTTTTTAATAAAAGGTACATTTTAGTTTTTTAAGAAAGTTTACTTTTACTAGAGAAGGTACTTTTCATGAAAATTCACTTTTTCCAGAAATGGCACTTTTTGGAGAAAAATTATTTTTAATACAAGGAACTTTTTTTTAGAAAAAACCACGTACTTGTTAGCAAAATTTAATTTTTTATAAAAAGGAACTTTTTAGAAATAAGTACTTTTTTCTAAAGTACTATTCAGAAATAGGTACTTTTATAGTAAAAGGTAATTTTTTTTAGGAAAAGGTATTTTTTTTAGAAAAAAGTTCTTTTATAGAAAAATGTACTTTTTTTTTAGAAAAAGGTACTTTTTTTAAAAAAAGGTGGTTTTAAAAAAAGAGTACTTATTTAGAGAGAGATACTTTTTTGGAAAAAGCTACTTTTTTTTAGCAAAAGGTACTTTTTTTACAAAAAGGTGGTTTTAAAAAAAGAGTACTTATTTAGAGAGAGATACTTTTTTGGAAAAAGCAATTTTTTTTAGAAAAATTTACTTTTTTAGAAAAATGTACTTTTATAGAAAAATTTGTTTTTTCAGAAAAAGGCACTTTTTTGAAAAGGGTACTTTTTTAAAAACAAGTATTTATTTAGAAAAGGGAAATTTTTTAGAAACATTTACTTATTTTGGAAAAATTACTTTTTTAAAGTAGTTTTTTATAAAAGGTACTTTTTAAGTTAGTATATTATTTTAAGAACATACTTTTTGATAGCACTTCTCCTTTTAAAAGTCCTTTGGTCACTTAAACAAATTTAGAGCTTTTCAACAAAGATTCGTTTGAATAAATACAAATGGACATTTTGATATTTAGTTGCCAAAACTGTACTGCCAAGATTGTACTGCAGCACAAGATTTGTTTTGCAAAATATTACCTGAATAAAATGCAACTGTTCTTCCAATAAAAAAAAAATTTTATTTCAATATATTTTGTTAAAATAACGAATATAAATATTTATTGTGACTTTTACAAAAAGGACCTGCTGACTACGCAAAATATTCTCATATGTATACTATTTTTACAAACATCTGCTTACTTAACACAAAATACATTTCAGTTAAGGTTGCAGTAAGCAAAAAGTAATAAAAAAAAAATACCAACCCAGCTTTTAGGTACTTCCTGCACTATACTTGCTTAAAACATTTGTAAATGGATTGTAAAGCCACAATTCATATATAGATTTTTCCTTTTAAACCAGCTGCTTACTTGTAATATTTTTCATTTTCATTGAATTCATATTGCAGAAAGTACAAATATCGATAATATTGTTCGGCTATATGGTCTTTGCTGGTATTGATAAAAACTGATGATTATGAAAAAAAAAATGCTACGAACTTTCTGCAACTGATTTCGTATGATGCATTTCATTATGTTTCCGTTTTTAAATTTTTTTCTCGATTCTTTTCTTGCAAATAAACTAAGCTGCTTCATAAAAGACTCTTTGTATTACATTTTTGAGTTTAGTTTGAGGATGTTGTAAAAAGTTTGTTGCTTTATTTCTGTAGCGGTTTGCTTTTGTATTACTAATAGCTTTTATTTTGTAGCACGAGTCTACTTACTTTACTTCATTGAATTTTTCATTTTATGAAAACGACTTTACGACTGACTACACTCTTGTTTTTTTAGGTTTATAATTTAACAGCATGCGAAGAAACTGTATGTATATGAATTTCTTTGTAAATCCTCTATTTGATATGAGGAGGGTATATTTAAGTCTGTCGTTTAGAGTTTAGCAAATGAAAATTAGGGTTAGATAAACAAATATATATATGTAAAAGTTTTCAGTAAAATTTTAGTGTACTTAGTCGATTGTGGGATGGTTGTCTGGATTATGAAATCAGTATATTTAGTCTGTTATTGAAACTGGCTAATATATTTAAGGGGCGTTAAAAATACGCCATCATAAATGATGATTGACCTTTTTAAAACAAGTTCTTTTTTTAAAAATTACTTTTTCTTACACAGAACCATTTCTAAAAAACCATTCAAAAAATAACCTTTCAAGATTAGCATTTTCTAAAAAAGTACTTTTTCTTAAAAATAATTCATTTTCTGAAATAAGCGACTTTTTCATAAAACAAGTATTTCTAGTAAAAAAAGCACCTTTAAAAAAGTAATAAAATTACTCTTTCCGTGACAAGTACCTTTTCTGAAAAAAATGCCTTTTCATAATAAAAGTACGCTTTGTAACAAAGTATATTTTCTTTAAAAAGTACTTTCTCTTAAAAAAGTATCTTTAAAAATAGTAAGTATTTTGGAAAAAGTACTTGCTTTAAAAAAAAGTACCTTTTACAAAACAGTACATTTTCTTAAAAATATATAAATTTTTTAAAAAATTATTTACCTGCTTTTTCTCAAAACTTAGTGTTTTACTTTTCTTAAAAAAGTAAATTTTCTTAAAAAGTATATTCTCTTAATATTTTCTTTTCAAAAAAGGAAATTTTTTCAAGGAAGTACCATTTCTTAAAAAAAAGTATCTTTTATTAAACAAAAGTTCCTATTGCTAAAAAAGTTACTTTTGTAACTTTTCTGCAAAAAATATATTTTGTTAGAAAATTTAATTTTTGCAAAAACATACGTTTTCTGCATTAAATACATCTATAATATTAATAGGCTAGACGATTTCTTATGACCGATGTTTTGTGCTACCATTTTATCCCCATTTTGACCAAACGTATATTATTTGATAGGTATTTCTTTTTAGACGTTTCGTAGATTTATAGACTTTTAAATTTTTTACTTTATTTTGAGTAAATTGCATTTAAAGTTGCTAATAACACATACATAAAATTATACATATGCTATGTGTGTGTTTATTTAATTTGTTAATGAGTCTGTTTTCTTCATTAACAGTAATAATAAAACATAAAAGTGTTGGTTTGTGAATTGGCTAAGTTGAAAAATAAAGCTGCCTAGAAATTGCACGCGAATTTCGAGCGCTGGAATCCGCTAGTTTTCATAAAAAAGCACGCTTCGTAAAAAAGTATATTTTCTTTAAAAGTATATTTTCTTAAAAAAGTATCTTTTTTAAAAAATTTAGAATTTTTGAAGAGATCACATGTATTAAAAAAGTACCCTTTCTGAAAACAGCCTATTCTTAAAAAAACGTTTTTCAACAAATTGCCTTTTCTGAAAAAATATATAAATTTTTTTTGAAAAAAATACTTTTTCTTGAAAAAGGTAAATTTTCTAAATAAAAAAATAGCATTTGCTTAAAAAAGTACCATTTCTTAAAAAGCACCTTTCCTAAAAAAGCAAGTTTTCTTAAAAAAAAAACTTTCTTCAAAAAGGTGAATTTCTTCAAAAAGTACCTTTTCCTAAAAAAAAATACATTTCTCAAAAAGTTAATTTTCTTAAAAAAGTATATTTTTAAAAAAAGTAAAATTTGTCAAAAAATAAAGTTTGTTAAAAAAGTACCTTTTGTTAAAAAAGAATCCTTTTAAAATAATGTACCTTTTGTTAAAAGGGTATCGTTTTAAAAAAAGTAGCTTTTTTAAACAAAGTATAATTTCTTAAAAAATAATTTTTTAAAGTATTTTTTTGAATAAAAGTACCTATGTTAAAAAAGTACTAGGTTTAAAAAAGTACCTGTTTTAAAAAATTAGCTTTTCTCAAAAAAGTACATTTTCGCAAAAAAGTAACTTTACTAAATAAATTACATTATCTTAAAAGGGTATCTTTTCTGAAAAAAGTTACATTTTAGTTACTTTTTTCAGAAGATTACCTTTTTCAAAATAATACTTTTCCTTATAAAACTTTCTTTTGTTATAAAAGTTTCTTTTGTTATAAAAGTTTCTATTGGAATTAAGTTTTGTTAAAAAAGTACCTTTTGTTATCAAAAGTGTCTATTCTTAAATAGTATATTTTGTAAATAATAATTTTTTAAATAGTTTTTTAATAAAATTACATGCTTTAAAAATATACCTTATTTAAAAAATTATTTTTTTTAACAAATTACATTTTGTCAAAAAAGTATCTTTTCTCAAAAAAGTAACTTTCCTAAAAAAATTACATTATCTTACAAGGGTATCTTTATAGTAGTAGTTTTTTTATACCCTCCACTCCAGTGTGCAGAGGGTATATATAAGTTTGTCATTCCGTTTGTAATAATTAGAAAAAAAATTTTGGACCCCATAAAATTTATATATTTGTGATCCTTATAACAACCGGAGTTGATATAGCGATGTCCGTATGTCCGTCTGTCCGTCTGTGGAAATCGCCATGACGGCATCAATCGGGCAGCTATGGTGCTCGTTGGCATAAAAAATAATTCACTAACATCCTGAAAAGTTTGCTATTTAAAATCGTCCAAATCGGTCGATTAGGGCCCGAGATTTGAATGAAGAACTAAAAAAAGTCTTGAAAAAAAATAATTTTCTATGGTGTTCTTGTCACGATCACGCCCTCAATAGTGCAGCTACAGTGATAGTTTTTGGTGAGAATGATTCACCAAATTCATGGGAAGATTTCTACTTCAAAAATCATTAAAATCTGTGGAACAGGTCCAGGGAAATCTCTGAAAAAGTAAAAAAAAAATAAAAAACATGATATTTCTATATTGTTCTCGTTGTTATTCTAAATGTTGCATTGTTTTCATAGCTGGACTTGTTGTTTTTGTGGTCGTTATGGTAATAATATAACAAAAACAAACCCTTTGTACATTTTTTTATCAACTCTGGTAGAACAATTTAAAAGTTTCCATTGTTTTGGCATCACTAAAAAAATATGTTGGATCATTTCCGTCATTGCCACGAGCCTGCCTGCAAAATTTCAGATCGATTGGGTCACGGGAAAGTGGTTAAAATCGATCCAAAATTTTTTCGACAAGCAGACACGAGTTAATATAAACGGAGTAAAAATTCACCAACATCTAAAGCAAATAATGCTAAAATACCTAATTGTTAATAAAAAAAACAATTGGGCAATTCACAATGGGTAATGTATCGTTGTATCTGTTGTATCGTGTATCACTTTACAATAGTGTAAAATTGTTGTTGGTAATTTTCACTGAAAAATCTGATACACGATCCAACTTCATTTGCTATGTTTAGTAAATGTTGTATATTGTATCATAACATATCAGTTCCAAGTGAATGCCAGTTTTTATGAAAAAGAAAAAACAAATTCATAGAATTTTATCAGCATAAATAATTATAAAATAAAATATGGCAAATAATGCAAATAACGCAAATACATCGATAAGTTTATTTATATAAAAATTAATGTTTATATTTTTTTATTATGTATTTTCTCTTTCAGTACCAACCAAAACATTTAACATTTTTTTTTTCATTATAAATTAAAATGCAAGAGGTACGTAACTAAAACTCCAGGGTATATCTCACGACCAAAAAGCAAACACTGACAAGTGTTTTCTCTTATACAAAATAGCAGAAGCGACGAAGCGATCTTTCCTCGTTGGATCGAAAATTACTAAAGAAAGCGTTTTACAATATGAAAATACAACTGAGTGTTCACAACAAATGATTGTATTGTGTATTTCAATACAACATACAATATACAACACCTGTTGTGAATTGCCCAAATGTAAATTTAGCAAAAAAATTTATGTATTAATTTATTTAAAGAGAAAAACACAAAAATAACGTTTGATGTTGTATTTTTTGTGTGTAATATTTAAATATACATACATACACATATTAAATAATACAAAAAATATACATATATTATATATATGTATGTATGTATATTCATAGTAACTGCATGTTAGAAATAAATCGGTTATTTTATTTACATAAAATTCTGCAGTATTTTGTTGTGGGGAAAATACATTTCTTTTGCATTAACAGAGTGTTACTTCATTTTGCTCAGCGTGACTATGCCACAGTAGATGGCGCCATAATTTTTGTTTGTTCTAATTAGCTTTGCAATAGTTATTTCTATTTTAACATGAATGTTAATATTTTCAACTAGATATCATACAGAACAATGTTAAGAGTATACACGGGCTGGTCTTTTATTTCATATGTTTTTTCATTATTCTTTTACAAATATGAACATAAGTTTGGCATATTAACTTTTTGTTGTCTTTACAAAATAGAGTTACCGAGTTCGTCAATGAGTTTTTTGCTTACAAAACAGTTCTACATAGTTATATAGAATTATTATTCTCTTTGCCTATAAAATATCTGATTGCGATTACATCTAATTTTTAAAAATTGTTTATAATTAATAAAGCATTATTATTCACATAAATACAAAATTTCACTTTTTAAATTTTCCATTCAAATTTAAGAAAATATCAATTATAATAAAAACTGAAAATAAAATTTCCAATTATAAATTAGAAAATATTAATTGAATTTCAGAAAATCATATCAAAACGTCGAAAATAATAATTTTAAATTTAGAAATATGTTTACATTTAAAAATGTTTACATTTAAAAAAAATATTGCCATTCAGCAGATATTAATAACTTTTCAATACCGCGATTCAGTAACTTCTTTTAACGATAGTCGAATCGTAAAAAAAAAAGAAAATTGCAAAATTATCAGTAAAATTTTGAAACGATATTCGCTATTGTTAAAGTCAGCTGTTGTTGTTATCGAAACGACAACCATTTTTAGGTTGTTTATTCAATCGAAAAAAACTTAAATTTTTAGGTTGAAATGTCGTCATACATAAATAAAAATCATGAAATAGTGAAAATATTTTGCTTTAATTAAAAAACTTTTTTATATAAATAAAAAAATTAAATAGCATATTCAATTCATTATTTCATTTTCAAATAAATACACAGAAATATTAGTAAAAAAATAAAGATATTAAACATAAACATAAAATCATCCTGTCATACACGAAGTAATTTGTTTTTTTCTATTCTTTGTGTTTTTCGCTTATTTTGACAGAGATGCCACTTCTTTACAATTTAAATAAATAGAAAAACAGATTTGTCGATATTAATTTAAATTCAATGTATTTAAGAAAACCTCAAATGATATTTAAGAATTGCTAACATAAAAATTGTTACATAGTAAACGTAATTTTATGAGAATGTTATTTTTTATATATAAATTTTCACAATTTTTTTTGGATGAAAATTTTAAGTTTTTCAGAAAATAAAGATAACATTAAATTATTTTATTTAAAATGTTTGGGACTTTTCGTTTTTTGCGTTTTTCATCCCTAATTTGATTATTTATTATTATAAATTTATTCTCTATGTTTTCAAAATATGGCAATATTTTAAAAAAAGTTGAGAGAGCTTTTTTTTTTGGTTATTATTTTGTTACTCCATCCGACCTATATGGCCACAATGAAGAAATATTTGGCCAGTTAAAAGAAGCTATACAGCCATCTCCAATTAGCACGATTTAATGCATATAGCCACTCTACACAACCATTACCTTTGCGATGGAGGTTAGGGCGAGCTATTTAATTAGCAAAAACTAAATTAAACGAGAAGTTATGTCATATAACCGGAAACGCATGCATATAGGTATATAACCTAAATGCATGCCGATCAGCAACTACGATGACCAAAAAGCAAACACCGAAATAAATCCGAAATAATAGAAAAGACGAAAACCAACCCAAAGAATTTTCTGAAATAATTTGGTATTAAGTTTAACAAATTGTTTATTTTTTCCAATATTTTGTTTACATTTATTATCAATACTCAAACCGAGGTGGAGGGTATCAAAGATTCGGCACAGCCGAATTTAACACTCTTACTTGTTTAATAAAGAACATGCTTTAATAAGCATCTTTTTTAAAAAAGTATCTTTTTAACGAATAACATTTTCTCAAAAAAGTAACTTTACTAAAAAAATTTCATTATCTTCAAGGGTAAATTTTTTCAGAAAAGTACCTTTTTTCAGAAAAGTACCTTTTTTCTGAAAAGTACCTTTGTTCAGAAAAGTACCTTTTTTCAAAATTACCTTTCTTTATAAAAGTTTCTTTCGTTGTAAAAGTTTCTTTTGTTAAAAAAGTCCTTCTTTTAAAAAGCACCCTTTGCTAAAAAAGCACGTATTCGTAAAAACAGTCAGTCTTCTTTAAAAAACAGTACAAGTACAAGTACCGTTTTTGTGAATGCATCAGCTGACATGGCGTGGAAATTTTACAAAAAGAAAAAAAAAACGGGATCACAGAACATGTGTTGGAAAATGGGGTATGCGAGACATATACACGTCGTGGAAGGCCACCTATTTATATTTTAGTTTAAGCATTTCTGTTTTTATAATCCCAAAAATTAAAAAAATATTCGCCTGCGTTTAAACGAAATTTACAGACTTTTTCATATTTTCTAAAAATAAAGAAAAAGTTTTCTTTTTCGATTTTGTACTTTATTTTGTGTGAGTTTGCATTCATTTATAATTTTTTTTTTTTCATAGTAAAAGTAAGTAGTTTATGCATTGATGCATGCTGTGCTTAAGTGTTGCTTTTGATTTCAAGTAGTACATAATATAATATGTTTTTGTGTGTGTCTATGTGTGTGTGTGTCTATGTGTGTGTGTGTGTGAGAGAGAGTGCAGTTCTTTTCCTTTGTGCAAAACTAAAATAATATTTTTTATGAGGTTAAGTGGACGAAATGTTGTTTCTACTTTTGTTGGTAAAGGAAATGTGAAATTTAAAAAAAAAAAAACCAAGTATAGAAAAGTTTCCGAAAATGTATACACCGTGTGGTAATTGTATATAATTAAAAGTAAAATCGTGTTATGTATCATATCTGTAATAACATATTCAGCTGTATTTTATGGATTTAAATTGAGAGAAGGAAATGTTTTCATAATTGGCATACAATTAAAAAGTAAATATTTACTTTGTACCAACAAATAAATCATATTAAATAATGGAACAGTGAAAGATGAATACATTCATATGAATATATTTGCAAACATTATGCGTTGATTAAATATATTAATAAATATTTAACGTTTTCAACCAAGAAATTAATTTAACTCATTATGAGCGAACATAATAAAAATACATAAGAATCAACATACTTTTGGAACATAGTTTTTATGTATATATTTAAGTATAATGAGCCTTTATTAAAAGCAAAATCACTTTATGCCAAATTCTTTACACATACGGAAACAATCGCATTATATTTTATGTAACCAAATGACATATATATAAAATAGTTTCCTTACCAAATTATAGAAAATTTAGAGTTTATTGGCAAATCTGAAAATCAGCGGCTTAAAAATATTTCAATAGCCGGAGTTGAAATTTAAGCCTGGAATTTTCTGCTCCCATGTCGTAAATAGTGTATTTCCTACGTCTGTATTTTTCAAAGTCTAAATTTATTAAATATAATATATGTATTCATTCATAGAAAATATACTTTTCTGTGCACATAGTCATTCAAAAAGTTTTGGGTATATCTTACAAGGAAGGTTTCATGGGGGCACAATCAGATCTTGTCTAAATTTTGAACCAACACCGTGATACATATTCGGGGTCATTGCTTGGGAGAGTTGGAAAATTCCATGTCTGGCTGAATGTACTAGTAAGACTTCCAAAGGGTTGGGAGAATGAAACGAGAAATCATCAATGGTTTCTGAGTTATAGCTGAAAAAATAAGCCAACAAACATCAAAAAGATAAGGAAAAAAATATAAAAAAGTTTTGCGTTGAACGCCAAACACTTTCAACCTTTTTTCGAGGCTAACAAAACCCATTTGGGTTTTGCTACTTTGGCTACTGTTCGGATTTTATGGCTCATGTACATTTTGGCTAAAACTTAATTCTTCAAAAGAACATGCAATTTTACTTACAGCCATATCTTGGAAACTAATTGGAATTTTGTTATCCTGTATTCGGCACAATTGTGGCTATAGACTAGTAGAAAAAAGTGTTAAACATACTAATACGAAAAACTACATCTAGTGCCTCAATATTGCTAGAAAATTAATAATGTTCATCTTTTATATTTTTTACACCATCGTAGAATATAATTCATGATTCTTCGGAACATTATAATACGGGAAAATGCATTTTCCATATTTTCAAGCTGTATTTTGCATCGAAAATACTAGAGTTTAGTTTATGAACTAATAGCAATATCCAACAAGCAAAAATTCCTTTCATGACCACTATATTTTTTTCGATCCGCTATGGTCACCTAACTGCAAAAATCATCATTAATTCAAATTCTATGGTAAGGTATTTTTTTAATTTTTCTTCTAAACTTTGCGATTTTTGAAGAGGTTGCTCCATATATTTTGTCGTAACGTCAAAAAAAAAACTATAAATTACGTCAGCTTTAAGTTTTCTGAATACCAGTTTTTGATTTAGCCAGTAGTTTTAGAATAATTGAGGCACTAGTGGAAAAAAAAATTGTTTTTTTTTTGCCAAAAATTATAAAATTTTTGAATTAAAAAAATTCATAAAAAAATAGAAAGTTTTGGTACTTGATTTAAAGCTGCATGTAATAGAAATAAAATAAGCTTTGCTTCATGAAAATCCATAGATACAATCGTATTTTATTTCCGATAAAGTGAAACTACCTAGATTTCACATTTTTTTCATCGCAAATTAGTTTAGGGGTGACACCTCGATTTTTTTTTAAATTTTTTGGAGGGGTTAGGGTTTTCGTTGGGTGATTTTGGAGATTTTATTTTAATTTTGGCGTCCCATATTTGCCGAGATATGGACCTATAAATTTTTGACATTGATTTGTATCTCACTTTGTTACATGTCATTGGAAAGCTTATCATTGGACATCTTACTTGAGTGATATTTGATATTTCAAATTCGAAATATTATAATCCGTTATGAACGTATTGAAGTTTATCAATTTTTTTTTTTTTTTGGAAAACGTGGCATTATCTAATAAAATTATCTAAACAATGTTGGTATTTACAACAACTGAATGAAAACTGGGTCCACTAGATTTATTCCCATGTATACTTTGACCTCTTAACCCTTTGAGGACTTGATATATTAGGTATTTTACCTATATACTTAAGTTTTTTTAGAAAAATATGTTCTTGTTGATTTTTTTTTTTGCGAAATTAAATTTATTATACTATTATTCTACAAGTTCAGTTATATTTTAAACACGACAGTTATATTTTAAACACGACTTAAAATATAACTGAACTCGAACCTGTTTATTGTACATGTTGTGTTTTTTCTTACTACACGAGCCACAACACGACTTAAAATATAACTGAACTCGAACCTGTTTATTGTATATGTTCTGTGTTTTTTTTCAGTACACGTACCAGAACATGAACTTCAAATAAAGCAACACTCAAAAATGTGTGCTTTATGTGTGATTGAAACAAAAAGTATGTGATACAAAAATGTTCGTGTAAATAACGAAATATTAAAACGAACACAGTCATGGTTGTGTTGGGCACCGAAGAAAATTTAAAAACAAACATAATTGGTATGAAAATAAAAATATGTGTGTGTTGGTCTAATTTATGTTTGTTTACATATATGTACGAGTTTTTTATTCAGTGTGTGTTTTTTTCTGAACTCTGCTTTTAACATCGTTTTGGCGATGTTTACATAGTGCGGATATTTATGATTGCCAAGAAAATTTTTGGTCACTTCTACAAAGGACTTTTTCTTCAACGCCGTTTAATGCTGCCAGAAACTCTTGATCCTTCATGAGTTTCCTTATGTCAGGTCCAACAAATATGCCTTCTTTTATCTTGGGATTGCTAAGAGAAGGAAATTTATTTTTCAAGTATTGAAACCCAGGACCACTTTAGTCCATGGCCTTAACGAAGTTTTTTACTAATCCCAACTTTATATGCAAAGGTGGCAATATTATTTTTTAAACCCTATACCACTATGTGGTTTGGGTATAATGACTTTGTGCTGCTGTTTGGAACAACCAAAAGTATTTGACCTACACCCATCTTTAATTATACCGATCGAGTCAGAATCACTATCTGATTCGATTTAACGATGTCCGTCCGTCCGTCCGTCCGTCTGTGTGTCCATGTAAAGGTTGTAATCAAACTGCAGGTCGCAAATATGAATATATTTTGACGAAATTTGGTATTTGATCTTTTATCGGCCATGGGATGAACGCTATTGAAATTGCTGAGAATCGGTCCATGTTCAGACCTAGCCCCCATACAAATGACCCCTATGAAATCAACATATATTGCCATAAGATCCAAATTATCAAACAAATCTTAGTCAAATTGGGTTTGTATGTATATATAATATTCATTGATCAGTAGTCCAAAAATGATCCCTATTGGACAACTCTTAGTCGTAGGCCCCATATAGAGCTGCATCCCGATCTTCACTTAAATCTATCAAAAAACAAAAATATTGCACTGATTCTTCTCAAATTTTGTTTGTATATAGTTTTGCAAAATACAAGAGACTTTACCAAACATGGTCAGGATCGGTCCATTTTAGGGCCTAGTCCCCATATAGATATAGCATCCGATATGAACTTTTTCATATCTGCAGCCAAAAAAAATTAATAAAAATCCCACTCAAATTTGGTTTATGAGATAGGGTCTCTAAACGCATGGTATAGGGTATCGTATAGTCGGCCTAGACCGACTATAATTTTCTTACTTGTTTACTATTATTTTTCTGGTCAGAGATATAAGCTGTTCCTTCAAGCCAGTGCTCTTGTGTATAATGTTTTGACCGATCCCTACTATCCTTTTCACACAAGAAATAGCAGAATTTGGTATAGCCAGTTCCGAGTCCTAAAATTAAAGCAACTACCTTTAAATCAGCACTGATGGTCCACTGGAAGTCGTTGTAGTTTATTTTGTCTAAAAAAGTCTCATCACTTCATGTCTTTTAAATTAGCACTATACGCTACAAGAATGGATGAAAGTTTGTTACCATTATTTAGAAGCACGGCTTGTAAACTAGAGGAGTCGGTGAAAAGTCGCCATTCGGAAGGAAAATGTTTATGGCCTACTTTAACAAACAGGCCGTTAACACCATTAGAAAGCTCTAGGCTTTCCTCTTTAAAAAAAAGTCAAGAACAAAACTGTGACCTTTACGATATTTACATATGACTTTTCTGGGTTCGAGAAAATTCCACGGTTTAAGTCGTGATCCTAAAAGTTCGGGCCTTTTTTTCGATAGATTCAGATCTCTGGATAGATCATTGAGTCGGTAGATCATTGAGTCTTCCGGGCTGTTTGATGATGTCTCATAAATGCGCTGGCAAGTCCTCATAACGGAAAACGGGTTTGTCAACCGAACTTACGTCGGGATACTTTAGAGTATGTTTCTTTTTCCTGTGTTGCCCTTTGAGATCAGTAAGACAAAAATTGCAGTCGGAAATGTGATCTTTTTGTTATCGCCAAATGACCGGCTTCGTAAAGGGCAGCAAAGTGTACAGCAGACATCTGGTACCCATGATTTATCTAGATTGGCAACTCTAATTTTAAAATAGTTAAAATAACACTCTTCGATATGCACAGTGATAGATATTTTTGGCCATCTGTTGTGAACTTTCCACATACGTAACAAAACTGATCGGGAGAATTTATGCAACTGTCGATAACGGGAGCTAAACAAACGTATTATTATTTTTGTAGTAAGATCAGGGATACCTAACAAAAACAATACAAATCGCTTAGGTGGGAGAACCGTTGTCGAATAGTATAATTGTCCCACAGGGTTTATTTTTGGACTACTTATTAATGGATATATATCATTGGGGCCATTTTTATGTAGACTAGATCTGAAAATGCACCGATTTCCTCCAATTTCAATAGCGTTCATCAATAGCATACATACTAAATTTAATCAAAATATATTCATATTTGGGACACTGAAGGACGGACGAACGGACAGACGGACAGACGGACAGACGGACACCGCTAAATCGACTCAGAAAGTGATTATGAGTCGATCCGTATCCAGCACAAACTCATTATACCCTGACCACATAGTGGTCTACGGTATAAATAGTGCTATAGCAGTTACTCGACGCTGTATACGACGTGAAATCTTGGCCACTATATCTACTGCATCGAAATATTGCGCATATGCAAAGTTAAATTCCGGAGTTAAAGAAATTTTTCGCTCCTTCTTTGTGACTTTATCCACTATATGACACAAACGTAACAAAATGCATATATTTTTTGGGCACTTGTTATTGAATCACACTGGTCTACAAATTAAAAAAAAAAAAAAAATTGACTGCAGAAACGAAGCATGTTTTTCAACTAATCTGGATGCGCTGAATTCGAATCTGGCATAAAAATTGGGCTATTACGTCTTGTTCATATATTATCGCATGCTGGCAATACTGTAAAATAGTCAATACTCGCACTACAATTTCACAATTAATAATTTGACAGAAGCCCACATTCATTCTAAATCTTCATAATAGTAGCATTTAAGCATGTCAGGGAGATCGTGTGTTACTGAATCAAGCTATTTTTGTTTGTGTGTGGTGAATATTTGGTTGAAAAAAAAAATGATAAGCAATATCAGAATCATTAAAATATGCATATTTACATTATTTTGGATTTGCTATCAGAAACTTGGACAAACCATGGACACCGGAACTGGTTTATACAAGTGGTCAAATGGCAAGAATATCTATTACGATTTATCAATTCCAGTGCTTTGTATATAGTCAAGTAACCACCAAACCGATTGTTATTTTTGTTTAACAAAAGTTGCTGGCTTCAATATGACAAATCGAAAAAAAAAACTACTTACGCGAATGTCCCATCGGTTTCCTAACCAGTTCAACGTCCAGTAATTCCCAGTGCTACGAGCAGTGAATCCGAAACATGTTTCACCAGCAGTGGTAGTTTGTATGAGGCTTCTGATGAACGCCATTTAGTGACTCAAGCTGAGCTGAATGATCTAATTCGGAATTCACATTTAACGAAGCAAGACATAGAATTACTAGCTTCACGCATGCAGCAGTGGAAACATCTTGCAGTTGGGACAAAAGTAACAATCTATAGAGATAGAATCTTGCAATTGGCTGTATATTTTGAAATGAAACCCTCTATTCCATACTGTATTGATGTTGATGGTTTATTTCTAAAAATAAACCAGCCGCATGACAAAACTGAATGGAGATTATTTACTGATAGCTTAAAGAACAGTTTAAAGGTTCTGCTTATGCATAATGGGAATGAAAAACCATCCATACCAATTGCTCATGCCATTAATACAAAGGAAAATTACGAATCAGTGACTGAAATTTTGACATCACTCAAATACGACGATCATTAGTGGAAGATCTGTGGTGACCTTAAGGTGTCTGATTTAAATTTCATCGTAAATAACTGTAAATTAATCTGTTTCAGGTCATTGGTTTGTTGACTATTTTTTCCCATAAAACCTGGCTGCGGTGAGCGGCGAACAAAGGGGAGCGTGCTCACCAAGATTTTATGAAAATTTAAAGAAATTATCAAGGATTTTGGGACAAAAGCATACTGGGAGACTAATGCTGGACTTTTATACGTGAAACCGAACCAACAAAATACAAACGACGTTCAAATAACGCCACCCACTTTTGAAAATTCATTGATTTTTAAAAAAACTAATGATTTTTTATGTAAAAAACGAACAAAAGCATTTTTTTTGTATCTCGAAAACGTGATAGAGAAAAACCAATTACAGATTCAAATTCAGCCCACCAGTCCAGAAACCTTGTAGGCTAGTGCCATAAACCTTTTTGCTGCTCAATTGTTATTCACTCAAAACAAGGTGTTATTAACTTGTCACACTAATGTCAGCATGTGGCGACACGACATTTGTATTGACTGGTAGGGCTAGTTCAAGCTTTATATTCACTTACAGCAACGCCATCTATGGTAAACTAAAATCTCGAATTTTCTATGTAAAATACAAACTTAAAATGTTCTGAAGAATTATGAATAAAATTATAACAGTGGCGAAAAAAGATAGAAAAATTTAAAAAAGTTCGACATTTTAGCAGTTTGTGTTACAAACAAATTGTGCGAAGACAGTAAAAAAAATTCTAATTGGTTTCAGAGATATAGACGTGAGAAAAATTGAATGTTCTTAGGAAAAATCAAGTTTTAGCCAAAATATACATGAGGCCACAAAATCCGAACAGCAGCTAAACTAACAAAACCCAAAGGGAGTTTGGTTAGTTTCGATAACAGTTTTAAAAAACCGCACACGAGAAGGAGTTTTCACTCAATGACTTCAAAAATGCTGCACTGTGTTATCTTTGCGAAGAATGTGTACTTAAGCTAAAATTAATTTTGATATAAATTCGTAACGGTACTTCATACAACTATTAAATATTGATATTTGATAAAGGATCGATTTTCATGAAAAAACGAATATCGAAAAGCTTGTCACTTAAGCTATTTTTTTTTTTGGCGTCATAGCTCTATATATGGACTATGTCTAAATTATATATGATGATTTGAGCCTTAGAAGAGCTAGAACAGATTTGGAAACGATTTTCATTAATTCCCATAACGATCCTTTTTTAGCCCATTTAAAGTTTATTTTATCTAAATATCTTTGCAGCTTCTTTTCTGTGGCCAATGATTTGTGTGGGTAACTGTTTTTGTGTTATTGTATACTATATATTTCAGTTAAGTAAATGGTAAAGTATTTTTATACTTTTATTTAAAAATTCTCTTGTGATTATACGTAAAGCATTATTGTTAACAAATATTTAAATTAAACATGGAAATACAACCGTAGTAAATGTTAACAATTATATTTGTAGTGAACTGAAATTGTATTATAAAAAAAAAGATTAAACAGTTTTGAACAAAAAATTAGCAAGACGTAGCAAAACGAATTGCAATTTTATTACAAACATTTAAATGAAATAATGTTTATCACAAAGTTCAGTAGCGCGATTCAGTACCTTCCTTTAACGATAATCGGTTAAAAAAGAAAACAACAAAATTATCGATTTTAGTATCAGTAAAATTTTTAAACGATATTCGCTATTGTTAAAGTCGGATGTTGTTATCTAAACGGCCAACTTTTTTGTGTTGTTTATTCAATCGATAAAAGTTAAATTTTTAGGTTGAAATGTCGTCGTCATACATAAATAAAAATCATAAAATATTGAAAATATTTTGCCTTTATTATAAAAAAAATAAATAAACAAAATTATTAATAAAAAAATATCATGTCAAACACGAAGTGATTAGTTTTTTTTTTTCTTCTTTGTGTTTTTATTTATTTTGACTGAAATGCCAATCGTTTACAACTTAACTAAATAGAAAAATAGATTTGTTGACAGTCGTTAATGCTATGTTCACAGGGACAGCAAAATTCGCGGTTCGCTCTCTCATTCACGGTTCGCGCCGAAGCATGATTGAGTCTACATGATTCGCCATACAAAATTTTGAGAGCGAAACTACTTGGTTCATTTTGAATCTAGTTATGAACCACGAAAAATGTACTGACATCTTCAATTTTGATGAAAAATTATCACTAGTTTATCTGAACTAGCTGTCAAAAATATATAAACAAAGCAAAAACCAAAAAATTATGTGTGCAATAAAATAAATAGAAACATTTAACAAATAAAAAGAATATATTTACATATATGGGGGTTTCATGTCAAGTGCACCAACTTTTGAAACCGATGTCTTCCGATCGGGATGAAATTTACACCAAGGTTAGTCCTATTGGATAGTAGTTTAGACACAATTTTTCAATAAGATCGGTCCAGATCTCTCTGAGTTAGAGGGGATCAAAATTTGACATTTTAGCCAAACAGGTGTTTTTTCTCATCCATGTAACTTATTACCTATTGTTCTTAGAAAATTTTCTCCTAAAGAGTTTAGATAGCTATTTATTCAATATTTCGGAAAAAAAATACTTAAAAAAAAAAAAAAATTTTTAGACTTTTTTTTTTTTGCTAAATTAAAGCATTTTTTTGCCTTTTTTTCAAAGAGGGCATTTTTTTTTTTTTTTTTCATAAGAAAGCTTAGGATTTTTCCTTTAAGAGCTTTTTGGTCGCTTAGTGGGATGGGAGTGGGATATCTATCAAAATAACTGTTTTGTAACTCAAGACAACGGTTTTTCAATTTTTCACAAATGCACTATTTTGAATTTTTTCCTATTTGTGTGTAAAACCTTACAAATAAAACTTATACTGAGAAACTAGACAAACTAAACCTTTCCGAAGGTATGTAACATACCTTCATAACATAACAGAAGAGAATGGTTATCTGTAACCTGAAAGAGTTATTTGCAACATTTCAATCTGAACATGAGGATGTTAGAATTGGCTTCACGAAATTAACCCAAATGAGGCCAAAACATTGCGTTTTGGCAGAAAGCAGCGGAACTCACACAGTATGCGTTTGCATTTACCATGAAAATGTTAAACTGATGTTGAAGGAAATCAACTTAAAGTATTTAACAGATGATTCGGCAGAAGATTTACACGATTACCGCGATTGCCTTAAATTGACTATGTGTCCTAATGCAACAACCTCTTGCCACTTAGGTGAATGTACCAATTGCCCGAAAACCACATTCATCAAAGAAAATTTAATCAACTCTTTAGATCGAGAATATATAGAGGAGGTCAAATTTGATTCTTGGATTCATACTGACAGATGCACATTGTGGTTTGGGTATAATGACTTTGTGCTGCTGTTTGTAACAACCAAAAATATTTGACCTACACCCATCTTTAATTATACCGATCGAATCAGAATCACTTTCTGAATCGATTTAATGATGTCCGTCCGTCCGTCCGTCTGTAATCAAACTGCAGGTCGCAAATATGAATATATTTTGATGATCTTTAATTATACCGATCGAATCAGAATCACTTTCTGATTCGATTTAAAGATGTCCGTCCGTCCGTCCGTCTGTAATCAAACTGCAGGTCGCAAATAAGAATATATTTTGATGAAATTTGGTATCTAACCCTTTATCGGCCATAAGATGAACGCTATTGAAATTGGTGAGAATCGGTCCATGTTCAGACCTAGCCCACATACAAATGACCCCTATGAAATCAACATATATTGCCATAAGATCCAAATTATCATACAAATCTTAGTCAAATTGGGGTTGTATGTATATATTACATCCATTAATAAGTAGTCCGAAAATGATCCCTAGTGGACAACTCTTTGTCATAGGCCCCATATAGAGCTGCTTCCCGATCTTCACTTAAATCTATCAAAAAACAATAAAATTGCACTGATTCTTCTCAAATTTTGTCTGTATATATTTTTGCAAAATACAAGAGACTTTACCAAACATGGTCAGGATCGGTCCATTTTTGGGCCTAGTCCCCATATAGATATAGCATCCGATATGAACTTTTTCATATCTGCAGCCGAAAAAATTAATAAAAATCCCACTCAAATTTGGTTTATGCTTATTTTCTATATCCAGTTAGTTGGGCCTGAGAGATAGGGTCTCTAAACGCATGGTATAGGGTATCGTATAGTCGGTCTAGACCGACTATAATTTTCTTACTTGTTTTAAATGTGGATGATTTTGTGGAAGAAATGTGTACAGGATTGCTAAACTTGAGAAACCATGACTTTTTAGTCAAAGAGCAATGGTCATTCTTCAAGGATTTGAAGATACATTTGAAGTCTGGTGAATTCGTTATTTCATATGATTTCGCAGAAAACTATAAATATGTTCTTCAGGATGCCATACAAGCATTCCACTTCAATAACGACCAAGCAACTATATTCACAGTAGTTATTTACAACATGAAAGATGAAAAACTGGAACACAAAAGTATGGCAATCATATCCGACGATTTAAAACATGATACCGTTGCAGTTTATGAGTACCAGAAAATAATACTAAAATTTCTAAAATCTAAATTTACAGTAGAGAACGTATACTAAGTTTCGGACGGAGCTCGTCAACATTTTAAAAACAAAAGTAGCTTCGCATATCTTATGGCTCATGAAAAAGATTTTGGAATGCCAGCTGAGTGGCATTTTCATCCTACTGCTCATGGTAAAGGAGCATGTGATGGTATTGCAGCAAACCTTAAAAGAAATGCAGCGAAGTATAGCCTCCAGTGCTCTCATCAAGATCGCATCTTAGATGCGACTGCTTTATTCCATTGGGCAAAGAGTTATTGTAAAGAAACTAAAATAGTTTTTAGTAGCAAAGAGGATCATCAGGAAACATTGAAAACACTGAAGAGCAGATTCGATGCTGCGGTAACAATCGATGGCACCGCTCAATACCATGCTTTCATACCGCTTGTCGATGGAGGAATCAAGTTGAAAAAGTTTTCTGCCTCTATTCAATGCGATTTCTTTCCAAAGACAACAAATAAACCAGCAGCGAAATCAACAGCTGAACCCAGTAACGCCAAGAAAGGATTGACAACAAAAGCAGTAAATAAAGGCGACAAAAAAGCTGGATGAAAGACTGGGTATTTAAAAATTTACAAGACTTAAATACTTCATCAGCTACAGTAAATTAAGTATAAAAATAGTTATGATATAAATGGATCTAATGCAATTAAGATTAAATTTTAATAAATTATTTACCTTTTTATTTTTAATATTATTATTATTATTATACATTAATTTAAGTATTATTAAAAATAAATAAAAAATAATAATTTTTCAACATTTCTATAGAAAAAAAGCGATTTTTTTCCTGAGGTTAACATATTCTGGGTATTACAGTATCGAGGGTATAAAATTTTAGTTAGGTATGTTATATACCTTCCGAAAGTTTAGTTTGTCTAGTTTCTCAGTTTAAGTTTTATTTGTAAGGTTTTAGACACAAATAGAAAGAAATTCAAAATAGTGCATTTGTGAAAAATTGAAAAACCGTTGTCTTGAGTTACAAAACATTTATTTTGATAGATATCCCACTCCCATCCCACTAAGCGACCAAAATGCTTTTAAAGGAAAAATCCTAAGCTTTCTTATGAAAAAAAAAAAAAAAATGCCCTTTTTGAAAAAATGCTTTAATTTAGCAAAAAAAAAGTCTACAAATTTTTTTTTTTTTTTAAGTATTTTTTTCCGAAATATTGAAGAAATAGCTATCTAAATTCTTTGGAAGAAAATTTTCTAAGAACAATAGGTAATAAGTTACATGGATGAGAAAAACACCTGTTTGGACAAAATGTCAAATTTTGATCCCCTCTAACTCAGAGAGATCTGGACAGATCTTCTTGAAAAATTGTGTCTAAACTACTATCCAATAGGACTAACCGTGATGCAAATTTCATCCCGATCGGAAGACATCGGTTACAAAAGTTGGTGCACTTGACATGAAATCGTAAGTGTAGAAGGATGTCTTCAAATATTTGCACAAAAAATATAAACGGCAAAATGAAACAAGAACACTCGTCTGAACACCAAGGTTCGCAATTGTGATTCAGAGAGCGAATCAAGTGGTTCATTATGCCGTCTGAACATGCTATAAAGTGTACTTAGTGAATCACTTAATCGTTAGTGCAAACAACAATAGCTGTTTACAGAATCGCACCATAGATAAACTCCGTTTCACTTGAATAGCACACTTGGCGAGATGCAATTCATTTCACGATAGCTTATAAACAAATGAAAGTAAAGAATAATTCCTGGCTTGAGTTTATAATTATATTTAGTTTTCATTTCATTTCATTTCATTTATTTCAGTCAATGGAACATGATTTCCTTACAGACTATGATTAAAATAATTACATATGTATTAATTTAAGTACAAAAATTTACAAATTAAATAATGTAAAGAGAAGTAACTTAAAAGAATCTTTTGATGTACAAAACTCTATTAGTTGGTTTGGGATTCCATTTATAGCTATTTCATTAATAGCATTTATAAAGGCACACGCGCGATTTAAAGTACTGTTTTGGGCATAGTTTGTGCGATGATATGGAATACAAAAAATATTATGGTGACGAAGTATTCTAGGTGGAACATACAATTTTATTTGCGATAACAAATCTGGACAGTCGATACCACCAGAAATTATATCAAAGACAAACAGTGCAGCTTGAAATCTGCGACGATGTTCCAATGTTTCGAGACCTAATAATAAACCTCTTGATCTATATGAGGGTATAGGATCAACAAACTTAAATGATGAAAGTGCGTACTTAAGGAAAATACGCTGCACTCTCTCAATACGAGAAATATATATTCCAAAATGTGGGCTCCAAACAGCAGCAGCATATCCTAACTTTGATCTGACGTAAGATGTATATAACAATCTCAACGTACAAGGATCAGAAAAGTCAGAACAACTCCTTCTTATAAACGCAAGTGTGGCATAAGCTTTTGGAACAATATAATTAATATGTGGAATAAAAGACATTGTTGAGTCAAAAACAACACCTAGATCAATAGTTGAGTCTGCAGTTTTCAATTTATAATTACCAATTTTGAAGAGCGATTGAAATGGGTTTCTAGATCTGGTGAAAGAGATATGAAGGCATTTATCCAGATTTAACTGAAGGTTATTGAATAAACACCATTTATGCAGGTTGTCCAAATCATTTTGAAGGTTTAATACATCATTAATAGAATTTATTTTACTATATATTTTTAAGTCATCAGCATATAACAAATAATTTACATTAGAAAAACAGCTTGATATATCATTTATGAAAAGATTAAAAAACAGCGGACCCAAGATGCTACCTTGAGGGACGCCTGATACTTGCTCATATGGCGAAGATTCATAACCTTCAACAACTACTTTATATATTCTATTTGATAGATATGACTGTATCCACATTAAGAAATTTGAATGGAAACCCATCCCTTGCAACTTAGAATAAAGAATTTCTAAAGACACCTTATCGAAGGCCTTAGAAAAATCAGCATAAATGACCTCAACTTGTTTGCCTAATTCTAAAGCTGATAAACAATACTCACTAAAAACTGTAAGGTTTGTGGTAGTTGACCTTCCTGAATAAAACCCATGTTGACATGGAGATATAAGAGACTTGGTTAAGAAAAATAGCTTTTTATACACCACATGCTCAAAAACTTTCGAAACGCATGACAACTTGGATATCGGCCTATAACTAGTTACATCATCCTTTCTGCCATTCTTATAAATGGGTGTAATAAATGCCAACTTCCATCTATCAACAAACACTCCTTGGTTAAGTGACAAATTAAATATATAAGTAAGAGCAAAAGTTATTGATGGTGCGCATTTTTTCAATAAATAAGCACATAGACCATCAGAGTCAGACTTCATATTGTTTTTTGTTTGCATTATAGCGTTATAAACGTCATCTTCTGAAACTTCTAGGATACCAATGTCTAGCATATCAAGTAAATTTGAGTATCTAGCTGCATGGATCGTTGAAGATTCAAAGTTTGAACTAAAATATTGTGCGAAAATATTGGCGGCATCGTTCCCCGATTCAGAAACACGGCCACCATACATAATCTTCGATGGAATATCCGAAACCTTTTTCTTCGATTTAACGAAAGACCAGAAAGATTTCGGATAACTTCTTATTTGCTCCTCTTTCTGCAAAATAAATTGTTTATACAAAAATTTGTTTAAAAAATTAAATTCTCTTTGATAATAGATAAACTTATCATGGCTTTCTAGGCTGCCATAATCAATATAATGTTTATGAAACTTATTACGGAGGTTTTTGAGTTTTTTAATACCTGGAGTATACCAAGGTAGCTTATACGGTTTGGCTTTCTTTAAAGGAATATTTAAATTGCAAATTCCCAAAACAGTACTTAAAAATTTCTCATAACACGATGATGCTGATTTGCACGAAAATACCTGTCCCCAAACAACATCCCTAAGTAAAGTATTTATCACATCAAAATTACATCGGTTAAAATTGAAATTAAAAGATACTGGACATTGAGAATATTTAAAAAAACAATACGAATCTATTTCAAATAATAAAGCACTATGGTGTACATTAGGAGGAGAAATTGCCAGCAAACTCTCACATAGATAAAACTTACAATCAATTTTAGTTTGTATTTAGTTGGTATTAGCAATAAACAAAACCAAAATTTATTGAGTATTTTTCAAGTTACAGGGCTTACAAAGTAAATAACCTAAAAATAGCGCATACATTTCGTTTCATTTGAATAGCACACTTTGTTTTAAACTATATTAAATATTATTTGGTGAATTTTAAACAACCTGTTTTGGGTTAATTATATAACTTATAAATTTATAACTCAAATTTAATAATGGTTAGAACCTCCTTTGTTTAGAATAACTTCATAAATCCTATTTGGTAACGAATCATAAAGTTATTTAATATAGTCAAGGGAAATTGAAGCCCATGCTTCCCGAATAGCCTGAATTAGCTCAGATTTTCTGGCCAACCACCCCCAAACATTTTCTATAATGTTAACGTCCGGCGAGGATGGAGGCCAGTTTAAGAGATTGACATTTTTGACTCGATCCATGATTTGAAAACACGGGCTGTATGACATGGGGCATCGTCCTGTTGCAGAGTCCATGACAAAATCCCAAAAATACTTTCTAGTGGGGGAAAAGTTCATCTTGGGAATCAAAAATTAAAGCTCGCATGTACCAAAATAGGATATGGCTCCCCAGACCGTAACCCTGTCGACTCAGCTGTGTAGGCGATGGGTCTCCTTTCTTAAATCATGGAAGTAAGAGTTATACCCGTCAGGGCCCTCGAAATTAAATATTTTTCTCATCAGAGAATACAACGCACTGCCGCTCTGTCTTCCATGACATGTAGTTTCTACAGAAACTAAGTCAAGCTTCTTTACGTAGAGGGGTGTGTGGTGGTTTTTTTCTTTAATTTTATGTGCTTCAGATATTTAGCTTTAGAAATCATCCGCCACACAGTAGTTTTACTTGCGTTAACTCCAGTTTTTGCTCTTATTTGGTGGACATAGTCACGCGAATTGGAAGCCTCGCGCAGTATAGATCGCTTTTCTGCATTGGACCTTTCATATTTTTTTCCATAATCTGAGCTTTTCTAAATAAAATTAAATACGAATTTTCTACATCTTCCAATTTTTTTTGCTATTTCAGACACAGAGAGGTCACATTCCTGATAAGTTTTTATTTTAATTTGGTCCTCGTTCGTTAAGGCTGTATCACGACCCATTATTATTGAATATTATTAAAACATATTTTAAATATTCAAAATAATGGTTTACTTTATCTTGCCGATGATCTGCACGTGTTAAATCAAACTTATACGCAACTGTGCTATTCAAGTGAAACAGAAAATGCATTTGAATTTGAAGCAAACGAAAATGAAATCAACAGAAGAATGTAACGGTAAATTCTCAGAGCTTAAATTTTGTCGCAGAGAATGTCGAGAGGAATACGAAAAAACTAATACAACCACAAGTACAGCTCAGTTAATGAATATTGGTAGATTATCAAATAGAAACAAAAATTGGTATGTGCTATTCAAGTGAAACAGAGTGTATCATGGGTGGGTAAAATAAGACATCGGTTTTATATTCAATAGTTTTCGAATTAATTTTATATCTATAATATTAATAGGCTAGACGATTTTCTGTGACCGATGTTTTGTTCTACCGTTTTATCCCGATTTTGACGAAGCGTATATTATTTGGAAGGTATTTCTTTTTAGCCGTTTTTAAGATTTACAGATTTTTAAATTGTTTCCTATAAAAGTTGCTACTAACACATACATAAAATTATACATATGCTATGTGTGTTTTATTAAATTTGTTAATGTGTTAATGAGTTTGTTATCTTCATTCACAATAATAATAAACCATAAAAGTGTTGGTTTGTGAATTGGCTAAGTTGAAAAATAAACTGCATAGAAATTGCACTCGAATATCGAGCGCTGGAATCTGTTAGTTTGTTATTAATTGCAACATTTGGTTAGAACAACAGGATTGTCAAAAAGGAAACCTAATTGAGAGCAGTGAAATTCCTTTATTTTTATGTTACAACAAAATAATTCAGTGTTTGCACAAAAAGGAACTTTTTTTATGAGACCTGATAATCGCTATATTTATACCCTATACCACTATGTGGTTTGTGTATAATGACTTTGTGCTGCTGTTTCTAACTACCAAATACCGATGACTCAGAATCATTTTCTGAGTAGATTTAGCGATGTCTGTCCGTCTGTCCTTCCGTCCGTCCATCTGTGTGTCCATGTAAACTTTGTAATCAAACTACAGGTCGCAAATATGAATATATTTTGACGAAATTTGGTATATAAGCTTTTATCGGTCATAGGATGAACGCTGTTGAAATTGGTGAAATTCGGTCCACGTTCAGACCTAGTCCCCATACAAATGACTCCTATGAAATCGACATAACTTGCTAAAAGATCCAAATTATCATATAGATCTCAGTCAAATTGGGTTTGTATGTGTTTATTATATCCAATAATCAGTTGTCCAAATAATATCTCTATAGGATAATTCTTAGTCATAGGCCCCATATAGAGCTGCTTCTCGATCATCACTTAAATCTATCAAAAAATAAAAATATTGCAGAGATTTTTCTCAAAGTTTGTTTCTACATATTTTGCACAAAAATAAGTGACTGTACCAAATATGGTCAGGATCGGTCCATTTTTCGACTTAGTCCCCATATAAATATAGCACCCGATATGAACTTTTTCATATGTGCAGCCAAAAAACTTAATAATAATGCCCCTCAAATTTGCTTTATGCTTATTTTCTATATTCAATTACTTGCACCGAAGAGATAGGGTCTCTAAACCATGGTATACGGTATTGTATGGTAGGTTAGACCGACCATTATTTTCTTACTTCTTTTTTAGTGAGTAATGATTCTCTAACAGTAAAAACAATCGAATTTAAAAATTCTATAGATAGGTTTTTTGTCATATATTTCAAAATTTTATAGTAACTTGCGAACAACTTGACCAATTTCGTTATAAAGAAATTACAATTGAAATTACCTCTAAGTTGTGCTAATATTGTTTTTTTTATATACTCAACAGTTTCGGAGTTTTACAGATTAGTTTTTTTTTTTTTTTTTTTTTGTATAAAATTTAAATACTTTTATTTTTTTTAATTTATAAAAAATCTAAAATAGCAAAAAAAAAATGTTATTGTTTAATTATAAATGCAACAAGCTATCAAAATCTATGGGTAAATATTGATCTAATGCTTAATAAAGTGAGTGTACCTGGTTTTCACAAAAATTTCAAATATTCATCACTTCATTCTGCATAAATCCAAACTGTTGCGTATATAAAAACAGGAGTAGCATAACTTAGAGGTAATTAAATTTCGCGGATGCTTTTTATATCAAAACTGGTCCAACTGTTCTCAAGTTATCATAATATCGGTTGAGCTTCCCTTCCCAAATTTTAGAAAAAATTAAAAAATAAAAATTGTGCATTGAATTTAAATTTCACTGTTGTTGTTGTTGTTAAAAGACCATAACAAATATAGTAGCTAGGTTATATTAGGCTTAGACGCCCGAAGGCGATCACACCCGGAGGCCATATGGCCCTTTGTGATACCCTTTAGAAGGTATCGGAAATTAGAGATGGGACAAGAGATTATAAGAGTGCAGATAGATAATGTAGGGAGTATGAAAAGGAAAAGAAAAATGAAAAAGAGCTTTTTCGTCCGTTATGCGTCCCTCCTGAACCAGCCAGACTCCCTCAAGAAGTCCACAAGTGCGCCAAGTGGAACATCTGCTATGCAGCCCAGGTTATCCTTCAGCCCTGGACATTCACACAGCAAATATTGCACTCACTCCTCCTCGTCTATATCCATACAACTCCTACAGAAATGAGCTCTCGGGACACCTATGCGTTCGGCCATCCGCCTTATTACACACTGTCCAATGAGTACTCCAATAAGTAGGCTGATTGTAGCTATCTTACATTTGCTTTTTTGTTCGATAATGCTATCAGATCCGAAAGCTATATTTTTAAATTCTGAGAACACATATTGTAATGCATCGTGATTTATTTTTATGAAACACATAGTAAAAAAATGCGTAATCATCGCTATTATGATTCTGCTGCTCACAACTGTTTAAAAAAATCAGAATATTTAATTTAACGCAATGTTAATTATTTATTTCAATGTTTCATAATAATCCCCTTCAATAATATTTGATCGTGATGCAACGCAACACAACACAAAAATTCTTGTCCAGGCAGGCAGCTTGGATGACGGCAAACATACAATTATTTTGCATAATTTTTAATTGAAAATTATGCAATTAATGCTATTAAATCAAAATAAATCAAAGAGGTGTATTGAAATATTAAGTACGGATTTTTGTTTAACTTTCATGTCGAGTTTCTGTTTGATAATATTAACGAGACATTGATGAATTACCAACCGTTAATATGTACCGATTGTATTGGCATGTTTTTCAATGGTTGAATGATTTTAAAAGGTGATGATTGGTAATAAAAACCTGCTGTGGAATTAATTCGTATAGAGAAATGTACATGAAAGCATTTTATTCCATTTGATAAAAAAAAAATCAGAATCCGCTACTGCAGATAAGTATTTTACTTACTTGGGATCCTTATTATTTGTAATGGAACTATCCATCTTTTGATATCATTATAAAAATCTAGCAGGCTGAATTGTTCAAACTAGAGGCGAAATTCAGTAGTTAAATTGTCAGTAAATTGACAACTTAACTACCGATATTCGTTAATAAGAATTTTTTTTATTTATTTTCATTAAAATTCTTAGTTTGACTATCCCACATTTTGAATGCTTTAGAAAATGTGATCAAATAATGAAACGAGTTTTGTTTAGTTAGCTGTTTTGCTTCGAGAAATTGCTTAAGTCAGGCTTGTTAAAATTGAGGGTTGATAGTTATATCACATAATAATAAGCCTAATTTAACTAATTTTAGAACTAGTTTGAAAACCGCCTTAAAAAAAATAAATTTATAATTGTTTATTAAGCTATTAATAATTTACACAAGTTAAATTAATGATGATCTCTTAATGGCATTGAAAAATCCTTTGACAATAAATCAGGGCAATTAAGGAATGTTTCGTTTCAAATTCTTAAAATTCATAATAAGGTATGGAACACATAAAATATAATTTAAGAAGCAGTCATAGCATTATATTTTAACAAAATTAACATCACTTATGTTTTCACGTTATTTTACTTTTTAGATTTTGGGGTATTCCTAAATATCCTTTCAAAATATTTTATATTATTAGCAGTTTCTTTAATCCGAAATTCTAGGATGTTTGGTGGACTGACGTCTTTTTTGAAAATTCAATATTATTTTCTCATCGAAAATTTTGAATTGTGCTGCATAATGAGCTAAAACTAAATCAAGCGAAAATATTTTATTTATTTATTTATTTATTTTTTTATTGATCTTATAATTACAAATTATAAACCAATAATTGTTGTTTATGGCTAAGGCCTTCAGCTTAAAATACGTGTATTAACAATACCTTATTTAAATTGTATATAATATTTACATAGAGATATTTACATATATGTAAGTATATTTAAATTTTATATTTCATTATAAAGATTTGAAATTTTTAGGAATTTAGTTATCAAAGCTATGTTATCTATTGAAGGATTAGTTAATGGAGATAAAGGATTAACGTTTTGAAATACTGTTATTCTGTAGTTATATGTTTCTGGACAATCAAGAAGGAAATGAGATGGGTTAGTTGGATAGGATACATCACAGTTGCAAAAGGGCAAAGTATTAGAATTAAATAATATTCCGTGTGTGAGTCTGGTATGCCCCAGACGGAGGCGCTCAAATTTAATGCAGTCTAATCTATTCACACATGACTGTTTGTCAATCAAGAAATTGTGTATAGTTTTCTGGTTAGGATTTATTCTCCTGTACCATGAAGATGTTCGACTAAAAATATGATCTCTATCAGGTTGATGGAAGTATGCATCTATTCGGTTTTCAATATCTCTACGATTATAGTTGTGTGTTGAATAAAGAGGGTAATTTACTGCGTTTTTGGCTGCAAGGTCTGCAAATTCATTTCCTTTTATATTACTATGGCCAGGTACCCACACTAAGATGATATCTGGACACTTATTCACTAGGATGCTTCTGATATTTGATATATAGTAACCGTTGTTTGAAACATTTCGAACTGATTCTAAAGACGCTAGGGAATCTGAGCATATGGCAAACTTACCCGTTTTCCTTTAGCAAATAATACGGCTTCGTAAACTGCTATTAGTTCCGCGGAGAATGCGGAACTGTATGGTGGTAGATTTGAAGTTTTGATTATACTATTACCTGTGGTAATACTGTAGGAAGTGGAATTGTTCGTTTTTGAGCCATCGGTGTATAAAAATTGATAGTCTTTTAATTATTCTCTGACCATGCCAAACATAATTTGGAATTGTGAGGAATCTGTATCCGATTTTGTGAGTATATGTAGGGTTGTATCTATGCATTTATTGTCTAAAAGCCATGGGGGGGGGGGGGTTGTTTTGTTTTGGGAGTAGAAATAGGTATGCGTAAGGGGATATTTATTTTTTTGCAGTTTTCTATTGCCCTGTAGATACATGACGATAATTTAGGTATATTTTTAGATATCTTTACTTTATTAACTATCTGATTTATCGGGTTATTGGTTCCATATAATAATGTTCGAAATAGTTTTGAAGTTAAAATTTCCCTCTGAGTATATAAAGGTCTTATGTTTGTTTCAAAAAGCATGTTATTGATGGGAGTAGAGCGCAGTGCTCCAAGAGAAAGCCTTATTGCTGAATATATTATAGAGTCAATTTTTCGTAGTTGCGACTTGGGAGCATACCCAAATAAAGTCAAACCATAGTTAACTTTAGAAAAAATGAGAGATTTGGTGATTGAGATAAGAGAGTTGGTGTTACAGTTTAACCTTTTACTTGAAAGGCATTTAATGATATTAATCCTTTGTGTTAATACAGCCGATATGTAATCAATATGATCATTCCATTTATATCGTTTATTTATAATGAGGCCTAGTATTCTTAGGGTGTTAACTCTCGCTATTGTGTTGGTAGAGGATTGTATATCATAGGTACAGTTTTTAAGTCTGCAAATATGTATATATTTACATTTTGAGGTAGATAGGGTGGCTCCAGAGTAATTACACCAGTTATTAATATCATTAAAAAGGTTGTCTAGGTTTATAACCAAGTTTTTGTCTCTATTTGAACGGATTATTATGTTAAAATCGTCTGCGTATACACAGAAATCAAGTTCTTTATGTAGGGATATAATCGAACATAGCTTATTGTAAGCTATAATGAAGAGAATAACGGATAGGGGAGAGCCCTGTGGAATTCCATTATATAGAGGAAAAGTCGAAGAGTGGCAATTTTGAATTCGGACCGTAATTTTTCTCTTGGTCATAAAGTTTAGCACATATTTTGTTATCTTTGGTCCTACTTTCCATTCATTCAGCTGTGTGACAATTGTGTGTATACCAACTTTTTCGAATGCTCTTTCGAAGTCTAGCGATATAATTGTCGCATGTTTCCGTAACGAGAGACAATTCGCAATTTGATAGTCTACATAAAGTAGATTATCTATTGTTGAGCTCCCCTTTCTAAAACCAAATTGACGGCTATTCAGCAGATTGTTTGTAGTAACAAACCACCATAACCTGTTGGCAATTATTTTATCAAGAACTTTTGATAAACAAGGATTTAAAGAAATGGGGCGATAAGATATAACCATAGTTTTTTTATTTCCTGGTTTAAGTATTGGTATGATTACGCTATTTTTAAATTGTTGTGGAATGTGTTCGGAAAATATATTATTGTAGAGTTTAAGGAGTCTAAGTTTCATTTGTTGTGGAAGCATTTTCACCATCGGGTATGAGATTCGATCTAACCCAGGAGTTTTACCTTTTAATCTACTTAATGTTGAGGCTAACTCAATGAAGGTTATATTGGACTCGATTTTAAGGGCTGCCGGACAAGGTTGATATAAAGGTGAGTTGAAAGTTGCAGATTGCTTGTTCGTTTGAAATGCTGTTGAGTAGTTTGCATCAGAAGAATTTTCTGACCAGAATTTACCAAATTCATTCGCTATTTCCATTCTATCGATTATCATTATGTCCGTATTCTCTACTTTGCTAATACCTTGTATGTTGTGGGTAGATTTGTAGCCGGTAAAGCTCCGGATATTTTTCCATATTTTATCTATGGGCGTTTTAGGATTGATTGTGGATGTAAAGTAGGTAATGGAATTCTTTTTCGCTATTTTAATTTTTCTTTTATACATTGCATTTGCTCTTTTGTAGTTTAAAAGGTTCGTTTGAATCATGTTGTTTTTAAACAAAAGCCAAAACCTGTTTTTCTCACGTTTTAGGTCATTTAACTCTTTACTCCACCATGGGACTTTTCTGGGTATGTTTTGGAGTTGAGGAATGGATAGGTTGGCTGATTGTATTATAATTTTGCAAATATTTGCAGTTTCTTTGTTAATATTGTTAGAGACCGGTTTATGAATTTCGAGGTTTGAGCATTGGCTTTGGTATTTAGACCAATTAGCATTCTTAGTATTAAATTTTGGCTTACTAAATGAAGTATAAAGAACTGGTTCAGGAAAAAGTGAAATTAATATGGGAAAGTGATCACTGCCACATAGGTTATCTTCTGTTTTCCATTCTGCTTGGGAAGCTATGGATGGGGAGCAGAACGTCAGATCAATATGGGAAAATGTACCGTGCGTGTTAAGATGTGTAGGGGATTTGTCATTTAGTAAAATAAAGTCTGAATTATTTATGTATCTAGATAGAATAGTACCTTTTCGACTGTTAAAGGAGGACCCCCAATTTGTGTGTGGGCTGTTAAAATCGCCTGTAACAATAGTTGAAGTGTTTGCATTAAATACATTGTCTAGGTTAACATTACTATAATTTGAGTCGGGTGAAATATATGAACTATAGATTTTTAACTTGAATTTTGATACTACCTCGACACAAACTGAATCAAAGTCGTTGGCAACACTAATTTGTCGTTGCTGTAGAGATTTATGAGCCAGAATTGCAACTCCTCCATACCTTGTGGTAGACGTATTGATAGCATATAGTGTGTAGTTGATTGGTATTGCAATGTTTAGGAGGGAATGAATGAATGTTGGATGCTGATAATTTTTGGATTGTATCTTTTAACAAGAATTTGTAATTCATTATAGTTATTTAAGTAGCCGTTCATATTCCATTGTATCATAGTAAAGGTCATTTAAAAAGTGAAGATTTTAAAAATTTTGCCCTTAAAATATAAATGTTAAATAAGTTTTGTATTAGTAAATAAACAGCCATGATATTATAACTAGGAGTTAGGTTTTTAATCATGAGATCAATATTAAAAAATGTATTGAAATTAGTAGGAAAAAGAGTAAAGAGGATTTTGTGTAAGATTTTAGTTAAATTTGTAATGTACTGTATTTGTTTTTTGTTCGAAAGAATTTTTGTTAATAGTTGGGTAGGAGTATAATGATTATAGGGGGGAGATGTGTATATACATTTTTGAAAGATTGGTTTGTTAGTATTATAAAGAGTAATCAATTTAAATGAGTTGTAAACTATTAACATAAATATAGCGGAATGTGGGAGAGAGTAATATATATTGAACTTGCAGTTTGTAAACAAACCGGTTTTTTGTTGATTTAATAACAGTGGGTGAAATATTAAAATTGTCAGATGAATATAATTTTTGAAATTTGGAATATTAAAAAATGTATACATTGTGATGAGTTTACTTGTTCCTTTTTGATTTACGGGTCGCTGCCTTTATTTTTTCTCTTAATCTTTTTGACGGATTTTTTGGTAATATTAAAGGTTGATGTTCCTTTGTTGTTTGCGATGAGCTACTTAGGTGGTCTGTTTCCATTTCAGAGAGAGAGTTGTCGAATTCACTTACAATGTCAGAGTAGTCTTTAATAAAACGAGGTATATTATTATCTGTTGGTGGTGGCATAGACGTAGATGTAGAGGGGTTATTGTTATTTGAAGTTTTTGCTACCGTGGAGTAAAGTGTACCTTGCTGAGCATGACGTTGTCGATATATGGCTGCTGCCTTTTTTTTGCCCACTTTTTCAAGAGTTACGATGGCCTGGATTTCTTTTTCTTTAAGGAAAATCGGGCAATTTCTGTCGTTAGTAGCATGTTCATTATCTAAATTGTTTGAGTTTGTGCAATTGATGCATGAGGCTGCGTGATCACACTTTTCGTTTAAATCTGGGTTAGTATGAAAGCTTTTGGAGCAGTTAGCACAGATTTTTTCGTTTTTACATATTTTTGCAATGTGTCCATATTGAAGGCAGTTTTTGCATTTCAATGGCAAAGGTATATAAGGGCGTACTCTTACTTTTTCATAGCCAATAGAAATCTCATTTGGTAAATTGATCGATGCGAAAGTTATAACAATTAGACCTGTTTCCATTACTGAACTGTTGACGGTTTTCATTATTTTATGTACGTAGGTTACATTTTGGACTTTTAATTCCTCCAGAATTTCCGACTCGTTGATTCCTCTTAAATCATTGGAGTAGATCACTCCCTTGGCATAGTTAAGGCCTGGATGTTCTGTAAGCTCCACTTCGATATCCGTGGACAGTGACGAAAGTTGAATCAATTTGCTTGCTTGTAAATATGATTTTGTTTGAATTAGGATGGTACCATTCAGTAGCTTTTTACACTGCTGCACTTCTCCTCCTGCAACGTTATCAATTACTTTTTTAATTAATAATGGTGACACGTTTGTAAGCGTGTCTGCACTATTGGCCCTTTGCATAACCAAGAATTTTTCTCCCGAAGATAAAATATTTAGTTTTCTTGTTTTGTCAAATGTTATAAGTGGTGTTTTAGGACCACCACGATCTGGCGGTTGATTCATATTGAGGCTTCAAGCCGATGAAATATAATTTTATGTATACTTCGTATGTTTGTTGATTTTTGTAAAAATTATTAATGATAACAAAATTAACTATTTTCTAGTCACACGTGTTTGTATATAGTTTTACTATGAGCACTAATAAAGGTTTGCGGTAATTAGGTATGTTCGCGAAGAGAGTTGTCTATCGACTGAAGAAGCGAAAATAGTTTGGGTCAATTTGACCCAATTTTGTTTTCCGAACGCAAAATTATTCCCCTTAGTTTTAAGATCTGAACGTGAAACTTTACTTTATCCATTACAGGGACGAAAATTATGCTTTTAAAAGAAAATAATAAAATTAAAATTTTTCCTCCCCCCTCCACATTTAAAAACACGATTTACACACATTTAATATCCTTTGGGTCAATATGACCCAACAAGCGATAGTGCAAGTTTAATTCCACCTTACCATTTTTTTTTGCTATTGAATGTAATTAAATGAAGTTCATCTTCATTCAGAATCATCGATCAATTATTTTTTCAGTCAAATAATCAATAAAATCGCGTTTATTGAATGTTTTTTCATTCAAAATTTTATTATTCTTTAACTGTGGTGGGATTTGGAGAATCCCGCAAAAATATCTCTTGAAATTTATTTTATGATGATATGGTAACGTAATGACACTTGAAGTTTGTACACAAAATGCAATTCGGTGATTCCCCGTTTTGTATGTGAAAAAAAATATTTCGCTATGATGATGCTAGAGCTTTTGTCTCATTAGAATATTTTCTTTCAATGAGTTCAGTTTAATTTTTGGTGATTAACGTGCATGCATATACATATACATACATATAAATTTTTTTTTTTGCACTTCATCATAATTAGTATTTTTACATAATGGCACAAAGAAGAAAAGTAGGTATTGTAAAATAAATTTTTTAATATGTGATTGTTTTATAATGAAATTTCTTCAGATTCTTAGTGATCTTAAGTTGCAACAAATAATGAATGACGAAGATGATGACATTTTTTAAGATAGTGATGAAGACGAAATTTTTTCACCTGACAGTGACGCAGAAGACGAATCATATTCATCATGAAGTAATAGCGTTGAAAGCGTGGAGGTGGAAGATGCAGTAGAAATAGATCACAGCATTTCTGTTACTTATTTATCAAAGGACAAAAGTGTAGTTTGGAAAGAACAGCCACCACTTCAAACAGCCAGGTTACCAAAAAATCTAATTTTATTGAATAAGCCTGGACCTACCAAAAGAGCAACATCTATGGTTACAGATATAAAGTCTTCGTTCGGTTTGTTTATATCACCAAACATAAAAAATATTGTGATTCAAATGACAAATCAAAAAGGTGTAGAATTATATGGAAATAATTGGCAAAACATTGATATGATAGAGCTTGATGCATATCTTGGATTACAAATAATGGCAGGAGTTTATAAATCTCATGTAGAAAGTCTCACTAGCTTGTGGAATGAGAAAAACGGAAGACCTATTTTTTCGAGCAACAATGAGTCTCAAGCGATTTGCGAGCATAACAAAATGCCTACGGTTTGATAGCTCTGCAGATAGAGAAGAAAGAAGACTTCGTGACAAACGAGCACCGATAAGAAACTTTTGGGACAAGTGGAGTAATCAGCTCAAAGTTTTTTACAATCCACATGAAAATGTAACTGTCAATGAACAATTGGTTGCATTTCGAGGTCGGTGCAGTTTTAGGCAATATATTCCATCAAAGTCAGCGGGATATGTCATAAAAATTTGGGCACTTTGAGATTCCACAACTAAATATGCCTGGAATATGGAAGTGTACATAGGCAAAGCAAGAAATACACAGCCAGAAAAAAATCAAAGGGAGACTTTTGTACTTCGTATTACATTTGTTATATTTCCATACTTTTAATTTAGGTGAGAGAGTTGTGCTAACATTATCAGACCCTCTCCCAAAGGGATGCACAATTACATGTGATAATTTTTTTACTACATACAATCTTGCCATTCAACTACTTTGTCGGAATATTACATTTGTTGGCACTGTCCGTAAAAATAAAACTTTTTTACCATCAAAAATTCTGGATATGAAAAAAAAGGCCGTATTGCACTCTGATTTTTATACCCTATACCACTATGTGGTTTGGGTATAATGACTTTGTGCTGCTGTTTGTAACAACCAAAAATATTTGACCTAGACCCATCTTTAATTACACCGATCGAATCAGAATCACTTTCTGAGTTGATTTAACAATGTCCGTCCGTCTGTCCGTCCGTCTGTCCGTCCGTCTGTGTGTCCATGTAAAGCTTGTAATCAAATTGCAGGTCGCAAATATGAATATATTTTGATGAAATTTGGTATATAAGCTTTTGTCAGCCATGGGATGAACGCTATTGAAATCGGTGAGAATCGGACCATGTTCAGACCTAGCCCCCATACAAATTACCCATATGAAATCGACATAAATTTCCATAAGATCCAAATTGTCATATAGATCTTACTCAAATTGGGTTTATATGCGTTCATTACATCCACTAATAAGTAGTCCAAAAATGATGCCTTTGATCCCATATAGAGCTGCTTCCCGATCTTCACTTAAATCTATTAAAAAACAAAAATATTGCACTGATTCTTCTCAAATTTTGTTTGTATATATTTTTACAAAATACAAGAGACTTTACCAAACATGATCAGGATCGGTCCATTTTTGGACCTAGTCCCTTTATAGATATAGCATCCGATATGAACTTTTTCATTTCTGCAGCCAAAAAAATTAATAAAAATCTCACTCAAATTTGGTTTTTGCTTATTTTCAATGTCCAGTTAGTTGGGCCTAAGAGATAGGGTTTCTAAACGCATGGTATAGGGTATCGTATAGTCGGTCTAGACCGACTATAATTTTCTTACTTGTTTGTTTTCAAATGTTCCAAAAAAAAAAAAAATAAATACGTTCTCCTCTTAAGTTCTCTTCATTATTCAGCCAATGTAAGAGACGATGAAAAAAAAAATCTGAAATAATACATCATTACAACCAAACGAAAGTTGGAGTTGATGCGCTTGGCCAACTAGTTTGCTAATTACACATGTAAGCGCATGACTAGGCGATGGCCTGTTGCGTTATTTTCAAATATGATAGATGTATCAGCATATAACTCCTACGTTATATGGACTGATATGAATCCTGCCTGGAATTTCAATAAAAACTTCAGACGCAGGCTTTATCTAGCAGAACTTGCAGATCAGCTAATAAATGAGCATATTTTGCGAAGAAAGGTTTTGCCACATGGACCATCAGCAAGAAATCTTGTTAAAAATATTCAAGAACAAAATGATCTCACAGGTGCCTCGCAATGTTCTAAACAAAATCGTACAAATACACCATTGTCCAGTAATTTACAATATAAACGACAGCGATGTTTCTTTTGTCAACATGGAAAGAATTCAAATAAGTATTCCACTAAATGTGATTCTTGTAAAAAATTTATTTGTAAAGAGCACATGATAACATTGTGTATAAATTATCACACAAATTCTTAAATTTTTATACATTTGCATTAAAAATTTAATATTAATTTTATTATTTAAGAAAAAAGGCTTATTTTCAAATTTAATTTAATTTAATTTATATATATATTTAATAATTGCTCAGGAAGGGCTAATTTGTTTCATTTTCCATTATTTTTTATTATACTAAATAAAAAAACAACAAAACAAATAAAATTCCTACATTAAAAATGAAATTTTGTTTACATTTTAATGTTGGGTCATATTGACCCAAAGGATCATAGGAAGGGCACATATCCAAGGGATGCGGAAGGGTTAAAATATCATATTAAATTTTATAATATATATGAAAAATTTCCTACTCTTAATAAAAGGCTTTGGGAAAAAATGTCGTGCTCGTTTTATTGAGTTTATGTAAAAATTCATTCAATGCAGGCTTTTTGTTTCTAAAGGGTGATTTTTTAGCTATTATCTTTTTGGCAACACTGGTTTAAACAGCTGACGCACGTTTCGCGTTTTGCTTCATTGTCAAACATCTTCAGTTTGGTCTATAATTTAACCATGAATCGTCTTGCAAACGAAAAACGCTTGCAAGTTATTGAATTTTATTATCAAAATGCGTGCTCGGTTAAGAAAGTTCATCGCGCGTTTCTTCCATTTTATGGTCAGTTTAATCGACCCACTGAAGCGGCTATTCGGACTATTGTGACTAAATTTCGCACCAAATTTACATTGTTGGACATTAAACCACCAACACCGTACGTAGAGTGCGAACTGAAGAAAATATCGCAGCTGTATCGGCCAGTGTTAATGATGACCATCAATTATCGATTCGTCGCCGTTCGCAGCAATTGGGCCTCTGTTACTCAACAACGTGGAAAATTTTGCGGAAGGATTTAGGTGTGAAGCCTTTCAAAATACAGCTGGTGCAACAATTGAAGCCGAACGACCTACCGCAACGTAGAATTTTTGGTGAATGGGCTCTTGGAAAGTTGGCTGAAGATCCACTTTTTTACCGAAAAATTGTGTTCAGCGACGAAGCTCATTTTTGGCTCAATGGGTACGCGTAAATAAGCAGAATTGTAGATTTTGTAGTAAATATCAGCCAGAAGCATTGGAAGAGCTACCAATGCATCCAGAAAAAGTCACAGTTTGGTACGGTTTATGGGCTGGTGGCATCATTGGACCGTACTTCTTCAAAGATGATGCGAATCGTAACGTAACTGTGAATGGTGAGCGCTACCGAGAGATGATATCCAACTTTTTTTTGCCCAAAATGCAAGAGCTTGACTTGCATGACATGTGGATTCAACAAGACGGTGCCACATGCCACACAGCACGCGCAACAATGGACTTATTGAGAGGCGAGTTCGGTGAACATTTTATTTCACGTTCGGGACCGATCAATTGGCCGCCTAGATCGTGCGATTTAACGCGTTTAGACTATTTTTTGAGGGGCTATGTTAAAGCTCATGTCTATACAGACAATCCCGCTTCAATTGACGCATTGGAAGACAACATTGAAGTATTTATTCGTGAGATACCGGCCGAAATGTTGGAAAGAGTATGCCAAAATTGGACTAAGCGGATGGACCATTTGAGGCGCAGTCACGGTCAACATTTGCATGAAATAATCTTCAAACATTAAATTATATGGACCGTACTATCGATTCAAATAAAGATTTCGTGCATTTTTCTGAATTTTATGTGTTTTTTTTTTTTTTTTGAAAACTTTCCTATAGCTCTTAAAAAATCACCCTTTATATAGTAGGAGATGATGGAGAATTTTGTCAAAAGCTGTTACAGGTATAATACAGGCGCTACCTCATAGACAATCAAAAAGTTGCAAAGATATCTTTGTAATTATTTTACTCAACCAGTTAGCTATAAGGGGACTATGGCCCCTACTCAATTATAGCACCACTTTAGTTAACATTTGCAAAACAAAATATAATTGTACATTATGCAAATAATACGTTATGAGAGGATAAACAAGGAAAGGTACTTTTTCAGAAAATGACTTTTTAAAGAAAGTGCACTTTCTTCAGAGGGGACACTTTCTTAAGAAAATGTACTTTTTTAAGAATAGAATACCCTTTTAAGGCAATGTACATTTTCTAAGAAGAGCACTTTTTACTTTGCATCAGAAAAGGGCCTTTTGAAAGAAATGGTAATTTTTTTTAAGAAAAGGTAATTTTTCATGCAAGCACTCTTTTAAATGAAAGATATATTTTTAAGAAACTGTACTTATTTGAGAAAAGGTACTTTATCAGAAAAATGACCTTTTTAAGAAAATGTACTTTTTTAAGAACAGGTACTTTTTAAGAAGAAGTATTTATTTAAGAAAAGGTAATTATTTAGAAGAGGAAGTTTTTTTAAAAAAGATAAATTTTAAATAAAAGTACTATTTCAGAAAAGTTTTTAAGAAAAGGTACTTTTTTTAATAAATCGACATATTTTAATAAAGGGCGCTTCTTAGGAAAATGCACTTTTTAAGCAAATTTTTTAAGACCAAACACTTTTTTAAGAGAATGTATTATATTAAGAAAACGTACTCTGTTAAGAAAAAATACTTTTTTAAGAAAAATTATTTTTTTTTAGAAAAATTATTATTTCTAAGAGTGGATTTTTTCTAGAAAATTTACTTTTTTAAGAAAAATATACTGTTTTAAAAAACGTTGTGTTTTTAAGAAAAAATACTTTTTAAGAAGGCGTTATTTTTCAAGAAAAAAGGAAAAAAATTCTTAAAAAAATATACTTTCTTAAGAAAACATGGTTTTAAAGAAAGATAATGTACTGTTTGTAGAACAACCACTTTTTTAAGAATAGATAATATTCCCTAAAACGTACTGTTTAAAAATTTTTTTTACAATAAATAAATTTTTTAAGAACAAATCTTTTTTTGAGAAAACGTTCTTTTTTAAGAAAACCTACTTTTTTAAAGAATGGTTGATTTTTTGTACTTTTTTGTAATACAAGGTATGTTTTTTAAGAAAAGTAAATTTTTAAGAAAACTTATTTTTTAAGAACACGTACTATTTTCAGAAAAATTCCTTTTTTAAACAAGGTACTTTTTTAACAAAACGTACTTTTTACTTTGCTTAAGAAACAGCAATTTTTGAAACAAAATTCACTTCTTAATAAAAGTACTTTTTAAAGATAATTTTTTTTATGAAATTTTTATGATTTTAGAAAACACACTTTTTTAAGAAAGGGTAATTTTATATTAAATGTATTTTTTTCAGAATTTCTTTTTTTTACAAAAACTTACCTTTTTAAAAAAAATAATTTGTTTGTGAAAACTTTTTTTTTTAAAAAATTCTTTTTTTAAGAAAATTCTATTTTTTAAGAAAATGTACTTTTTGAAAAATCGCGCTTTCTAAGAAAAAATACTTTTTTAAGAGAAGGTACTTTTTTAACAAGATTTTCTTCTTACTTTGTTTAAGAAAAGGCTATTTTTGAGACTTTTTTGTAAAAGTAGTTTTTAAAGAAAATGTTTTTTTTTAAGAAACATTACTTTTCTAAGGAAATAGACTATTTAAAGAAGAGAAACTTTTGAAGTACGAGTATTTAAAGTTTCTAAGAAAGCAAATTTTCTCAAGCAAATTGACTTTTTAAAAGACAAGGTACCTTTCAAAAATAGGTACGTTGTTTAAAAAGTTTATTTTAAAGGTATATACACATTTATAGTAAAAGGTGTTTTAAAAGCCACTTGATTAAGAAACCAAAAACTTTAAACAAAGATATAATGTACTTTTTTAAGTATAGGCACTATTCAAGGAAAGACACTTTTTTAGAAGTAAGTAAAGGAACTTTTTTATGCAAACACTCCTTTAAAGGAAACCTATATTTTTAAGAAATTGTACTTATTTGAGAAAAGGTACGCACTGTTGCAAGAAAATGTAATTTCTCAGAATAAGTACTTTTTCAGAAAATGTGATCTTTAAGCAAAAGTACTTTATTAGAAAAAGGACTTTTTTAAGAAAAGGTACTTTTTTTAAGAACAGGTACTTTTTAAGAAGAAGTAATTTATTTAAGAAAAGGTAATTATTGAGAAGAGGAACTTTTTTTAAAAAAGATAAGTTTTAAATAAAAGGTACTATTTCAGAAAAGTTTTTAAGAAAAGGTATTTTGTTTAATAAATCGACATATTTTAATAAAAGGCACTTCTTAGGAAAATTCACTTTTTAAGCAAATTTTTTAAGACAAAGTATGTTTTAAGAGAATGTACTACTTTAAGAAAATGTGCTCTGTTAAGAAAAAATACTTTTTTAAGAAAAGGTACTTTTTTTAGAAAAAAAAATTTTTTTTAAATTATTTCTAAGAGAAGATGATTTTTTTCTGGAAATGTACTTTTTTAGAAAAAATTTACTGTTTTAAGAAAACGTTCTGTTTTTAAGAAAAAATACTTTTTAAGAAAACGTTCTTTTTCAAGAAAAAAATTATATTTTAAGAAAAAAATTCTTACAAAAATTAAATTTTTAAGAAAACATACTTTTTAAGAAGGGGTGTTTTGAACTTTATTTAATAAAAGGAAAGTTTTTAAAGAAAAGGTACCTTTTTAGGAAAATGTATTTTTTATAAAAGTATTTTTTTAAAGAAAGATAATATACTGTTTGTAGAACAACCACTTTTTTAAGAAGAGATAATAAATATTCCCTAAAGGGTACTGTTTAAGAATTTTTTAAGAACAAATCTTTTTTTTGTGAAAACGTTCTTTTTAAGAAAACCTACTTTTTATAGATATGTTGATTTTTAAAAATAGGTACTTTTTTAATACAAAGAACTTTTTTTTAAGTAAAGTAAATTTTTAAGAAAATGTATTTTTTAAGAAAACGTACTATTATTTATTTATTTAATTTGTTAGCCTGTGTAACGAGACTGAAGTTTAAAACAACACCGGGGTACATTAAGGACAAATATGATAATTTGATATTGCTTTTGATGAAAATAATAACAAAACTGTTAATAAAAGTCTCAGAAGAAATTAATACATTAAAATAATAAATATTAAATTAAAAATAAAAAAATAAAAAATAACAATTAAAAATTAAAAATTTAAAAACTAAAAACTAAAAATTAAAAATCAAAAATTAAACAATTGAAAATCAAAAATTAAAAAGCAAAAGTTAAAGATTAAAAATTAAAAATAAAAATTAAAAATCAAAAATTAATAATTAAGAATTAAAAATAAAAAATATAATATAAAATGCATTAATTAAAATTTATATCAGTAAGTTTAGTTAAATAAACAAAACAGTATTGAAATTTGAAATAATAATAATAAATATTTCAATTTTAATACAAAAAATAGAAAAAAAAAGAAAAAACAATGCATATATTACTTTTACGAGTAGGTATAGCTCAAATATTTTTTTCTTAAAAAAACGTGCGTTGCTTATATCTTTAATGTTTACTGGTAGCATATTCCAAAGACGAATAGCATTAATATAAAATTGCCATTCTGATATTAATCTATGATGCTTGATTTGAAATATATTTTTGTTTCTATTAAATCTACTGAATTTTAATCTATTAAATAGATAGTCAGGCTCTCGAGCGATAATAATTTTATGTAAAAAGATTAGAATACGTATTTTCAATAGGTCCTCAAATTGTACACCATATAGTTTCTTCGAATACGATGAAATGGTGTCAAATCTCCGCAGTCCAAAATCATATCTAGTAATGTTATTGTAAACAACGTTTAATCTTCGTTTACTTTCTGAGTCGCAACAGGAGAAAACCTCACATCCATACATCAAAATCGGTAACAAATATTTTTTCGCTACTAAAATTCTAATTTTTATAGGTGTATAGCATTGTGTGGGCCAGAGTGTTCTAAGCATAGAATAAGTTCTGCCACATGCTGCATTTACATGATCAGACCAAGTAAGCGTATTATTGAAGATAGCTCCTAAATTCTTTGCGCTTTCAACAATTTTAATAATTATAATTTTGCTAATCCTTTTGCGTATAACAATACATTTAGATTTTCGTGGATTTAAACTTAATACATTTGCTGAAGCCCAAAGAAAAACTCTGTTAAGATCCTCATTCAATTTTCCGGTCCTCAACACCTTAATTTCTGTTGCTTATATATATATATATATGCAACAACTGATTGGGAAGATCATTAGAGTAAATTGAAAAAAGAAGAGGTCCAAGAATTGACCATTGCGGAACTCCTCGTTTTACATAAAGTAAATTTGACATTCCAGACTGGGTTTCCACACACTGCATTCTGTCATTAGGATGACCGATGCTGAAGAAAAATTTATCATTTTCTCTAATTACTAAATTAATATGTTGTGGTCTACAGTGTCAAATGCTTTGAAATGGTCCAAAAATACTAACATGGTAAAAAAACCATCATCAACTTCTTTTCTTAAATCTTCGGATACATCAGTAAGAGCAGAGATGCAGCTATGCCCTGCCCTAAAACCAGATTGTCTGTTAGTAAGTAGCCGATTATCATTAACATATGAAGTAATTTGATTATGTAGTATTTTTTCCAATGCCTTAGAGAGGAATGGTAGGATTGCTATGGGTCGTACAATTCCAGTCAATTTTCCTATATTCATCAAACAAAGTTATATATTCAATATTCTTGAAATCACGAAATGTATATGTTTGGCTTGGAATTTGTATTTGAAAATCATACACCATAAAGATGAGATCATGCTTAGAAAAGCATGGAGCTGATATTTGATCATACAATAAGAGATTCGATTCGTGAGAAATAAAAAATAGATCAATCAGTGTGCTGCTTGTTGATGTAAAATGTGTGGGCATGTACATATTGGTAGCAGTAAGTCCAATAAATTTCATGCTGTTGGTAAGACTAGAGTCAATTAGCACATTTGAATTAAAATCACCTGCAACCTTTTTTAAACAAGTTACTTTTTTAACAAGAAGTACTTTTTACTTTGCTTTTATTAATAAAAGTACTTTTTAAAGATAATTTTTTTTTGACATTTTTATGGTTTTAGAAAACACACTTTTTAAGCAAGGGTAATTTTAAATTAAATGTACCTTTTAAAGAATTTCCTTTTTTTTTTACAAAAACGAACTTTTCTAAAAAAGAAATAACTTGTTTGTGAAAACTTTTTTTTATAAAAAATTACTTTTTTAAGTAAATTAAATTTTTTAAGAAAACCCGCTTTTTAAGAAAAAATACTTTTTTAAGACAAGGTACTTTTTTTTAATAAGAGGTACTTTTTAATTTTTTTAAGAAAAGGTAATTTTTGAATGAGAAGACACTTTTTTGAAAAATTAATTTTTTAAGAAAATGTATTTTATCAAGACACACAAAGAATAGAACTTTTTGAAGTATTTACAGTTTTCACGAAAGCGAATTTTCTCAAGCAAATTGACCTTTTTTAAAACATTTTCTTTTAAAATATGTACCATTTTACGAAAACGTACCTTTTTAAGACAAGGTACCTTTTCAAAAATAGTTACGTTGTTAAGTTGATTTTATAGGGAAATACACATTTTTAGGAAAAGGTGCTTTTTGAAGAAAGTGTACTTCATATTAAAAGCCACTTGTTTAAGAAAAGGCACTTTTTAAAGAAACCTCGTTTTTTAAACAAAACCAAAACTAGAAAAAAATAAAAGGTACTTTTTAAGTATATGGTCATATGATCATACCTTTTCAAGAAAAGGATTTTTTAGAAAAGACAGTTTTTTAAAAGTAAGTAAAGGTATTTTTTTTTTAATAAGAAAATACATTTTTACGAAAATGTACTTTATTTAAGAAAACTTATTTTTTTGAAAAAGTGCTTTTTTATAAAGGTAAGTTATTAAGAAAAAATAGTTTTTAAAAAGTTACGCTCTTAAAAAAATTTACTTTTTTAAAGAAACAAAAAATGCTCTGTTAAGAAAAGGTAATTTTTTCAGAAAACGTACATTCTTGATAGAAGCTACTAATTTAAGAACATGCATTTGTCTAAAGTAGGTCCTAGCTTCGAAAGAATATATATTTTTAAGAAAAGGTAAAATATTTACGAAAACTATTTTTTTACGAAAAAAAATGCATTTTAAGAAAAAGTTCTTTTTTAAGAAAGATATGCTTATAAAAAAATTTTATTTAAGAAATCATTACAAAAAATACTTTTCTAAGAAATTTATTTTATACTTTTGTAAGAAAACATACTTTTTTTAAGTAAAAATACTTTTTTAATAGAAGGCCTTTTTTAAGAAAAGGCCATTATAATATAAACTACTTCTAAAAGCCGGCAATTTTTCAGAAAAGGAACCTTTTTAAGTAAAGGTACTTTTCAAGAAAAGGTACTTTTTTACTGTAAAGGTACCGTTCAAGAAAAGGTACTTTTAAGAAAAGGTCGTTTTTTAAGAAAAAATAAATTTTAATGAAATTTAATGAAAAACTTAATTTTTAAAGAAAAAATTAATTTTTAAGAAAATGTACTTTTTAAAAAAGAAACTTTTTTAGGAAAATGTATTTTTTTAAGAAAATATATTTGATAAAGAAAAAATAATTTTTTAAGCAAACCCACTATTTAACAGTTTTTTCACAAAAGGCACTTATTTGTAATAGTTCTATTCTCAGAAAGTACTTTTTTAAGACACATGGTATATTTTGACGAAAAGGTTCTTTATACATGAAAACTGAATTTTTAAGAAAAGTACGTTTCTAAAAATATTTATTTATTTAAGAAAACGTACTTCTTTAAGAAGAAAAAAAAATCTTATTATTTTCTGGTTACTGATGACGGTTGATGACTCTTCCCGAAACAGCTGTATAACCTGTCATGCAGAATATAGATCTATTTTTGAAACAAATGTGCTAATACTTTTGCTTTATTAAAGTAAAAACATTTGATCTTGAGCCTGAACAATTTCAAACTCCAAAAAAATAATCTTTTGAGAAATATATTTTTATAAGAAAATTTTATTTTTTTAGAAAAAGCACATTTTTAAGGAAAAATACTTTTTTAAGAAAAAGTACTTTATTTAAGGAAAGGTAATTTTTTTAAGACAAGGTATTTTTTAGGAAAAGGTGCTTTGTTTACAACGAGGTAATTTTTTGAGGGAAGGCAGTATCCTGACAAAGATACTTTTGGAATAGAAGGTACTTTTTAAAGTACCTTTTAAGTCTCTGTTGGAATATACATACCGGAGTTCATATTTCTACATTATTATAAAGGGTCCGCCATCTAACGTTTTTTTTTTCAACTAGTGCTTATTTCGTGAATGGTAACACTTAGCTCATGTCTGATTTGACAGATAATTAGTTTTATCCTTCCGCTGAACGAATATGGTTGTGTATACGCTTGAACAACGCTGGGAAATATTGCGACATTACTTTGAAAATCATGGTAATGTTGCAGAATGTGTGCGAAAATTGCGTACAGATTTTGGAAAAAGAGAAGCACCGTCAGCTCCGTATGTTCGTTATTTTGTGAAAAAAGTGAAAGAAAATGGCATCCTCATCGATAAACCAAAGCGTGAAAAGCCAAAAACAGTGCGTACACCCGAGAATATTGCTGCTGTCGCAGAAAGGTGCGTGAAGCTCCATCAACATCAATTCACCGTCGCTCTCAAGAATTGAACATTTCGGAGGCATCATTGAGACGAATTTTGCATAAAGTCCTTGGTATGACGTCATACAAAGTCCAATTGGTTCAGGAGTTGAAGCCAACTGACCATCCAATGCGTTTTCGCTTCGCTAAGTGGGCCTGCGTTCGACTTACAGAAGATGCCGATTTTGCAAAAAAAAAAAATCATCTTTTCAGATGAAGCTCATTTTGATCTCGGCGGGTATGTAAAAAAGCAAAATTGACGCATTTGGGGCACAGAAAACCCGCACGTATACATTGAAAAGCCGATACACCCAAAACGAGTCACAGTTTGGTGCGGATTTTGGTCCAGAGGCATAATTGGGCCATTTTTCTTCGAAAATGAGCAAGGAGTGGCCGTTACGGTCAATGGCGATCGTTATCGGGCCATGTTGAACGAATTTTTGTTCACAAAAATTGAAGAGGAGGATATTGGCAACATTTGATTTCAACAGAACGGCGCTACGTGCCACACAGCCGAAGCTACACTCGATGTTTTGCGCCCTGTTTTTGAAGATCGCATTATCAGCCGCAGAGCTGATGTCGTTTGGCCACCTCGGACTATTATTTGTGGGGTGCTCTCAAAGATAAGTGTTACGCCAACTAGCCAGATACAATTGACGCTTTAAAGGACAATATTCGTGAAGCCATTGATGAAATACAGCAGCTCACAATCGATAATGTGCTTAAAAATTGGACCGATCATGTAGGCTACTGCATGGCCAGCCGAGGCAGCCATTTGAATGAAATTATTTCCCATTATTAACCGGAAGGATTGTGAGCTCAAATAAAAAAAGAAATTTGAGATAATATTCAGCAGTTTTTTTTATAGCATTTTCAAAAAAAAAAAAAGTTATTTGGCGGACCCTTTATAATGATTTTACAAAACGAAGTTTTCCGTACAAATATTTGGCACTCTCGTATTGTCAATTCTGGAGTTGAATCGTCGCATTCGTTATCGAAATCTTTCGGTCGAAATTATTTTTCTATTTTCTAAAATAAAATACTAAGAGTAATTTTACTCTATCATAGCTAACGAGTTATGGTCCAGGTCTGGCGATTGTCCGTTTTCTTTAAATAATAAACCAAAATATAGAATATCGATTGATTCTATTCGATGTCGAATGCGACGATTTGGCCCCTGGTCTTCATTTAGAGCTGAAATTTGGCGCTCAAGTTTGGCCTGTCCGATAAATTAATGTGTCAAAAATTGAGCTAGAAAAATTTTTTTTAAGATGCATGTACTTTTGCTGTTTGCTATACCATATACCACTACCAAAAAATTTGACCTAGACCCATCTTCTGTTATACCGATCGACTCAGAATCATTTCACGCCTATCCGCCTGTCCATCTGTGTATCCATATAAATCTTGCAAACAAACTACAGGTAGCAAATATGAATATATTTTGTAAAATTTCTGTTGAAACTGCCCCATACAAAGACCCCTATGAGATTGACTTAAATTGTTATAACATCCTAATTTTCATATAGATCTCGATCAAATTGGGTGTGTGTGTGTGTGTTTATTATATCCGTTAATCAATCGTCCAAAAATAAAACCTATAGAAAAATTCTTAGTCATAGCCAACATATAAAGCTGCTTCCGATCCTTACTTAATTCTATCAAAAAAAAAATAAATAAATAAATAAAATATTGCACTTAGTTTTCTCAAATTTGGTTTGTATATATTTTTGCAATATATAAATATCTTCACCAAATATGGTCAGGATCGGTCCATTTTTCGACCTAGTCCCCATACAAATCCGATATGAACTTTTTCAGATCTGGAGGCAAGAAATAAACTAAAATTTCACAAAGTCCTATTTTCTATACCCAATTAGATGTTGTTTGTTTTTAATAATTTAATATTCTCGTAAATTTTTCTTGGCTATTTTAAATTTATTCAAATTTTTAATAAAACTTGCAAAATCCGAAATTTTTAAAGTCAACAAATATCTGTTTTTTTTTTTTTTTTTTTTAATACATATGCATTTATGTATGAAGTTTATTCTTTCAACTACTATATAACCCATGTTTATATTTGTTTTTCCAACTTTATGAAAACTATTGTCAATTTTATTACTGCAGTTGTATAATGAAACCTTAATTTACAAACAAAATAAAAAATGAAATGATAATTATAATTAATCATGCGCCTCATTTGAAAATGTTCTATCTTCTTATTCCTCTCCATATACGAGTAAAGTATTAATATATATTAAGTTATACTGCAGAATTTTGCCAACAATTCATTTATACAATATGTACATTAAACTAAAGAGAGAAAAAAACAACAACAAAGCAAACAAACTTTGTTAACTGATTTTCAGAAGTGATAAACATCTTAATTACAAGTAAATATGTACAACACAATGATGAGGACACAACGACGACGACAACGACGGCGACGTATGTGTTTCAACTAAAACTGAACTAACTTGTGTTTTTAAAAAGAAAAAAAGGTTGTTGTTGTTTGTTGTAGTTTTTTTTTTTTTTGAAATAACAACAACTACGAGTATGTTGTATAGTTCTTTACAATTTACATAACTACAGGAATTTTCAAAAAGGCATGACTTTTCATTTATCATTGGAGAAAAGAAAACAAAAACAAATGGGTTTTCTAGGAGCAATTAAACAAAGAAGAGGGCGTCTCAAGTTTCCACATCCACTATTGCCATAGTCATAGTAAAGTTTTCTTTTTCTGTTTTGTTTGTAAAATGCGAACATTAGGATGGTACCTCTTTCGTTGGGGGTAAAATTTTTTTTATCAGGAGAATTAAAAGAATATGATAGAAGAAAATTTTTGAAAGCAACATTACTTATAAAAAATAACATTTGATATAACCTCAAACATTTCAACTTGACCTAGCTATTAATATATACCGATCGATTTGCAGTAACCTTCTTAGTCTATTTTAATGGAGTTGATCCGTCCTTCCATTTGTGTATCCATTGGGCTATCCCGACTTATGACTATGTGTATATAACCGCTAATTGCAGAAAATAATTGCAGAAAAATAATAAAGAAAAAATATATTTTAAAGGATATCTATCATTAAATTTTTACAAGAGTCTGTTTGTAGTTTCTAAGAAGCTAGGTCCTTGCACCGCTTTTCTTAAAATTTTCACAGAGTCTTACTGCGTATCAGTAAAGCACAATAGGCGGTATTAATTCTGATGTGACAAGTGGACGTGGCACCTCCCACATAAACGAGTATTTAATGGCTTGCATATGGAATAATATACATGAGAAATTTTATTAATGTGATTAGACGTGCACTTTAAGTAAAATGTGCGTAACATTTGAAACGCTTTTATCTTTTTTAGCATCCATCAAAGGGGTTATAAATTTAACATTATTTTGATACACATGATACGTCTATATATAAGGTAATTAATATCCTGGATTTTTGCAACCATTTATAGTAGAAATAATAAATTTTTAAAATAATTTTTCCTAAACTTTTTCTTCAAATATTTTTTTACCGCTAAAAATTTTTTAAATTGATTAAAATTTTTTTTTATATATAAAATTATCACAATACAAAACAAGTAAGAAAATTATAGGTGGTTTAGACAGATCACACGATACCCTACGCTACCCGTTAAGAGACCCTATCTTTTAGGTCCAATTAATTGGATATGAAAAAGTTCATATATTATGGGTACTTATTATGGGTAATAGGTCGAAAAACGGACTGATCCTGACCATATTTGGGAAGGTCACTTATTTTTTGCAAAAACATACACAAACCAAATTTGAAAAAAAAAACTGTGCAATATTTTTTTTTTTTATAGATTTAAGTGAAGATCGGTTGCAGCTTTATATGGGGGCTATGGCTCAAAATTGTCCTATATAGTTTATTTTTGGACTACTGATTAACAGATGCACTAAACATACACGGACCGAATTTGACCGAGATCTATATAATAATTTTGATATTATGACCATTTAGTCGATATCATAGGGGTCATTAGTATGGGGACAAGGTCTGAACTGACTTTCACCAATTTTAAAAGGGCCGATAGAAGCTTATATACGAAAATTCATCAAAATATATTCATATTTGCGACCTGTAGTTTGATTACAAGGCTTGCATGGACACACAGACAGACGGACGGACAGACGAACTTCGCAACAACGAATCAGAAAAAGAGTTTGAGTCGATCGGTATAATAAAAGATAGGTCTAGGTGAAATATTTTTGGTAGTTACAAACATCAGCAAAAAATAATTATACCATAACCACATAGGGGTATAGGGTATAAAGAGTTTTATAAAAACTAGCAGATTCCAGCCCTCGAAATTCGAGTGCAAATTCAAGGAAATTTTATTTTTTCACTTAATAAAGACCCTAAAGGTATGCTAATCAATTTTAGCCAATTCAAAATTCAATACTTTTTCTATATTATTATTTATTTGGTTTATGTCCAAGACTATTATTATTACCAACACATTAACATAGAATTGTATAATTTTATATGTATATGTGTTAGTAGCAACTTTAAATGATCGTAACTCCAAAAAACTGTAAAAATTTAAAATCTATACATCTGGTGGACAGCTAACAAGAAACGCCTTTCAAATGAAGAATGTTTGGTCAAAATAGGATTAAAACTGACACACTAACATCGGTAACAAGAAATCGCCTTGCCTGTTAATATTATAGATCTAACCAAGGTTCAGAAAATACACACATGAAACACACAATGTTCTGTTCAAAAGCAGCCAACACATATCTTTATTTTCGTATCAATTATGTGCGTTTCTAAACTTTCTACGGTGCCCAACACAACCATGACTGTGTTCGTTTTAATATTTCGTTATTTACACGAACATTTTTGTATCACGTACTTTTTGTTTCAATCACACATAAAGCACACATTTTTGAGTGTTGCTATATTTGAAGTTCATGTTCTGGTACGTGTACTGAAAAAAAAACAAAACATGTACAATAAACAAGTTCGAGTTCAGTTATATTTTAAGTCGTGTTGTGGCTCGTGTAGTAAGAAAAAACAGAACATGTACAATAAACTGGTTCGAGTGCAGTTATGTTTTAAGTCATGGTTGTGTTGGGCACCGAAGAAAATTTAAAAACAAACATAATTGATATGAAAATAAAAATATGTGTGTGTTGGTCTAAGTTATGTTTGTTTACATATATGTACGAGTTTTTTATTCAATGTGTGTTTTTTTCTGAACTCTGGATCTAACCCATAAAAACGAAATTTTATTAACACACTTTCTTTCCTTATGCATATGAGTTTTGAATCTCTCCGTGATTGTGCGCGACTTTGCGTGACTATTTAAAAATTAACCTTTGCCCAGAACAAGTCTATGAAAAAAGTTTCAGATCGATCGGATAAGGGGAATTGAGGTTTTAATCTATCCGACTGTGTGTGCTTATTAGGCTGGTTCATATATGACACTTTTTTTTGTTTTGTCGATTTTTTTGTCGGCCAACCCGAATATATGTTAAGCACAGTGAAAAAATAGCACATGATTTTTTAAATTTTTTTTCATCAATATTTAGGGGTCGCTACCAGACCCCAAACTTCAGTGGTTTTGAGAAAAATTGCTGTCTTTAAAATTTATTCCATGTATGCGTGTCTTAAAAGTAATAAAACAAAACAAATTATGTACACCGTTATTGCGTAAGGCTTTTTAAATAAATAGAGCACAATTTGTTTTCAGAATCTTTTTCTGAGATCATTTAAAAACATTTGTCCGTCTGTCCTTCCGTTTGTAAATTTAAATTCAAATTTAAGAAAAGATATAATTTTTATACAATAAATTTGAAAATAATAATTTTATTCAAGATCACGCAAGATTTAGACCCATATAATTTCCCCAAGTAGCAAGTAAGCTGGTGAGTTATAAAAAAACATATATATTTAAAACAATATATAAAATAGTGTAACAACATATACTTCTACTTTATTAGACCAACTTGTGGATAATTTTTTATAATGGCTTCAAGTTCCACAACATCGGCTACGCGCAACAGAACTAAAATATGGCTTATCGGACAGGTATCACCATAGCTATGCAAGACCAACCTTCCTACAAAAAAAGAGGTATTAAGTGTATTTTTTTACTACAAAATCTATGACAAATTAACCATAAGAGGCTGTTGCTCTTTAACTGCAAACGATGTCTTAGCTATTTGGGAAATGGCCGCAATACCGACACAAACAAAAAAGCGCGTAATAGATAAAATTGATATAATGTTTCATTCTTGGTAAAAATTAAAGAAAAATAAGGAAAACAAAGCAAAGCGCTCAGGAGGTTTGAACAAAAAAGAACAAGACTGGTCAACTAGTTTGGAAGGTCTTTTCGATATTGCTCACGCTAAGGCCTTAAACATAATTGTAAAACAGGATGATAAAGATTTTTTAAATGCTCAGCGAAAGGTCAGTCGGCATGGAAAAATAGGTAATGTAGACTCAGCATTTTTAAGAAGGAATGCTAAATACGGAAAATGGTCCCATATAAAAGAGATTCGCAAAAAGAAAAAATGCTGGAGCGTGAGAGCAAGTCTATCAATCGTATTCATAAGAGGGGTCGAATTGAACTATCGTCTTCGTTAAGTGATGATGACCAAACTTTATCTACTTTAAAAGCTTCTGAACCAGCGGAAAAGAAAAAGATATACAGAGGCAGAAAGAAAATTTTAAATGAAAATTTAGCTGTGAGTCTTGACGTTGCAAAGCTAAGTAACCGAAAGGCAGCTATAGTTTTGACAGAAACAGTTAAACACATTGGTGGCGATCCTTCAAACTATAATATAAGCACTTCTTCTATTCGTCGACAGCGAATTGACTTCCGAGAAAGCATGGCCGAGTCATTAAAAAGTAAGTTTAAGCCTGGTGTTCCACTCACAATTCACTGGGATGGAAAAATAATAGAAAATATCAGCGGAAATAAAATCGTTGAACGTCTTCTAATCCTGGTATATGGAATGGGAATTGATAAGCTGCTTGCAGTCCCAAAATTATCTGCTGGAACAGGTGTTGCAGCTGCGTCGGCAGTTTTTGACACCTTACTAGAATGGAACCTAAGCGAAAAAATCAAATGCATGAGCTTTGACACAACTGCAACAAATACTGGAAAAAGAAATGGTGCATGCATTTTGTTAGAACAAAAGATGGATAAAAATATGCTTTGACTGGCAGTCGTCATCACATTCTGGAAATAATGCTTGAAGCTGTGTTTCGCCAGGCACTTGGTACTTCAACCGGGCCTGAAACATTGATCTTTAAAAAAATTAAGTTGGCCTGGAGCAAAATTAATCGGAAAAACTTTTAGTCGGAAATTTCTGATCTTTTTGTTTTAAAACCAGTGACATATATTACAGATAAGATAATTTCTTTCGTTCAAACCCAGTTAAAACAGTTTCAGCCTCGAGACGAATACAAAGAGCTATTGAAGCTAACTCTAATATTTCTAGGAGGTGTTCCCGAAAATGGAATTTCTTTCAGAGCACCTGGAGGTCTTCACCAAGCAAGATGGATGGCCAAAGCCATTTATTGTTTGAAGATTTATTTATTTAGAAATGAATTCAGGCTTAATGCAAGTGAAGCAGAATCAATATATTTATTGTATATTTGTTGTTACAATTTATTAAAGGACCTACAAAATTATGATGAAGTAAATGCGTTAATTGGAACTGTAGCCATTAAAAAATTCATTGGTCATCTTTGCATTTATCAGAAAAGTTCGTCGCAATTGCTTTTTTTGACGACCAAGTTTCTGTTGATACAAAAAAGAAAACGGTGGACGCTTTAGATGTTGAAGGACCTGAGAATCCGTCGAAAAGAATAACATTAGACGCCAGCCTAATAACTAACAAACAACTAGAAGACTTTGTTTCCAAAAAATACTTCAAGATTTTTTAGCAAAACCGGCATTTCATCCAATTTCATAAAGAAAAACGTTGAATCGTGGGAAGAAGATGAGGATTACATAAATAATAGAGGCATAGCTCGTTCTATGAGAGTTGTTAACGATATAGCAGAACGAGGAGTGGCACTGATGGAAGAATATAATAAACTACATACCAACAATGAAGAGCAAAAGCAGTATTTATTGTGATTGGTGAAAGAATATAGATAAAATTACCCAGACTCAAATAAATCAACTTTGCTCAAATAATTATTTTAAATAGCTTAATATGCTTAATATTTAAAGGTAAAATATAAATATTTTATGTCTATCAGAATAAGTTTCATAAATGGACTGCATCTTTTTTTTTTTTTTTTAATTGATTAATATTTGTTTTTCCTTTCGTTATACATTTGTAATGAATAAATACAACTAAAGATTTTTAATATAGGATTTCTAAACGATTATATTTTAATAAATCTTAAATAATCTTTTTATATACAAAAATATGCTTGCTAAACTTTTATTCGAGGGGTTTTAGTACCATTGTATAAATAGAGACCGAAAAACATATATACAAAATTTAAAGGAGGGTTGGGGAGGGGATTGGAAGGGGATGCGCTTGCAGCATTTTTTTTTAAATAATTTTCTTAATTTTAAAGACAACTGTAAACAGATATCTAGTATTCAATGTTTTAAAATTTTCATCATGTTTCCTGTAAGAACAGACGGACGGACGGACAAGAGTTGCTAAATCGTTTCAGAAAACGATTCAGAAAAAAGTTTTATACGTTCTGTTTTACAAATATCATTCAATAAAAGTGATCATAAAAATATATATATATATATTTTTTTTATACATACATATGAAAAAAGCAATAGAGGCGACGATTTTTATCAAAAATTCCAATGTTTTGGATCCGGTAGCGACCCCTAAATCTTTCTTAAAAATTTTGAAAAAAATCATGCGTTATTTTTTTATGGTGGTTAATATAAATTGCGGTTGGCCCATTACAAAATCCAATTTATTATTTTATGAACCGCCCTAGTGCTTATGCGTGACTGTAAATGAATCTTTCTCTCCAGCAAGTATTTCGCCCAAGTTTCAGATTGATTGGATGAGGGGAAATCCGCTTTAAATCCCTCCGTGACTGTGCGTACTATGCGTGACACTTTCTGAGCCGATTAAACGATGTCCGTCCGTCCGTCTGAGTGTTATGAATACAAAAGTTGGTCGTACCGATGCACCGCGGTGTATTTTCTTGCGTGTCGGTAGAGTTGTCAGGAGTTGTTATATACTTATAAAAAAGGGTTGAGATATAATGCGCTTAATTGTTACAGGTACATTTACATATGTATCTTTCAAAAACATTAATAGTCTAAATAAGAGCTATACGGTTTAAATACCTGACAAAATGGGAAACTATTTTTGAAATTATTTTTGAGAGTGCATCTACAACTGCCAACGAAAGTGGAAAAAAGGGTCGACCAGCAAAACCAATTGACGGATGTATTGGAAGATCTCGAAGGCACAAGCTTTAGATTATCAATGAAGAAATTTCTCAAAGAATTATTAAGGATTCATTTTTGCACCAAATTCAACCAACCCAAAATAAAAAAAATAAAATTGAAATAATTGAAAAAATAGTAGAAGCGAGCCCACGGTGCACAAAGAGGATTTTCAAAAGCATTCCTACACCAAAAAATTGACCAAAAATCAACATAAGGAATGCGGAAGCGAATCAATAAAAAGAATTGTGGGATTTTTCCAGAGTATCGAAATTTAGTTTCTGCCAAAAAAGAATGCTTACCTTCACAATCTACTATTAGTGTCACTTCAACATCAGCAGAAATAAAATTGCAAGATCTCCTTGAACATACTGCGGAACGATTGCCAAATACGCTTAATACTGATCATTTAAAAAAAAATTGGTAATTGCAGCATTACTTTAATTTCTAAATGGGGATGTGATGGATCCTCTGGTCAGAAACAATACAAGCAATTTAATGCCGAAAATTCATCAGATGTTAATTTATTTATGGTATATTTCGTTCCATTGCGCTTAACAAAAAGGTATAGCGTCTTAGAGCCGTCAACTAGTAAAGCAACAAAAATTGATATATGGAAAAATGAAATTCCTTCTTCAACAAAGTCTTGCAGACCAATAAAATTTGCATTCAAAAAGGAAACCAAAGATGTCATAACTGAAGAAGTTCAAAAAATAAAAGATCAAATTAAGGAACTTCAACCAGGAATATTTAAATTTGATGACCAAGACATTGAAGTACATTTTAAAATATGTCTCACAATGATTGATGGAAAAGTTGCACAAGCTTTCACTGGAAGAAAGTCAACGTCAAGCTGCATTATATGCCAAAAGACATCAAGTCAATTAAGCCAACCCCTACCAGAAGACGATAGTTTTAAGGAAGCCTACGAATTTGGAATGTCCCCTCTTCATGCTAGAATACGTTTCATGGAGCATATTCTTAAATTGAGTTATGATTTGGAATTTGGTCTGTTAGGCGAAACAGTGAGAAAAAAACAAAGAAAATGAAGAAAGAAAGAAAGCAAAATAAAAAAACAAATTCAACAAAAATATCTACAGCTAGGCCTCGTAATCGACCAACCAAAACAAGGGGAAGGAAACACAAATGAAGGACATACTGCAAGGAAATTCTTTTCCGATTCGGAAACTGCAGCATCTATCACAGGTGTAGATCATGAATTAGTAAGACGATTCAAAATCATGTTACAAGTTCTAGCATGCAGCAGAAAGATAAATGCAAAAAAATTTTGGAGAGTACGCCAATAAAGCACTTATACTTTATAATGAAAACAAGTAAGAAAATTATAGTCGGTCTAGACCGACTATACGATACCCTATACCATGCGTTTAGAAACCCTATCTCTTAGGCCCAACTAACTGGACATTGAAAATAAGCAAAAACTAAATTTGAGTGGGATTTTTATTAATTTTTTTGGCTGCAGATATGAAAAAGTTCATATCGGATGCTATATCTATAAAGGGACTAGGTCCAAAAATGGACCGATCCTGATCATGTTTGGTAAAGTCTCTTGTATTTTGCAAAAATATGTACAAACAAAATTTGAGAAGAATCAGTGCAATATTTTTGTTTTTTAATAGATTTAAGTGAAGATCGGGAAGCAGCTCTATGTGGGGCCAAAGGGATCATTTTTGGACTACTCATGGATGGATGTAATGAACGCATACAAACCCAATTTGAGTAAGATCTATATGACTTTTTGGATCTTATGGCAATTTATGTCGATTTCATAGGGGTAATTTGTATGGGGGCTAGGTCTGAACATGGACCGATTCTCACCAATTTCAATAGCGTTCATCCCTTGGCCGATAAAAGCTTATTTACCAAATTTCGTCAAAATATATTCATATTTGCGACCTGCAGTTTGATTACAAACTTTACATGGACACACAGACGGACGGACGGACGGACGGACGGACGGACGGACATTGTTAAATCAACTCAGAAAGTGATTCTGATTCGATCGGTATAATTAAAGATGGGTCTAGGTCAAATATTTTTGGTTGTTACAAACAGCAGCACAAAGTCATTATACCCAAACCACATAGTGGTATAGGGTATAAATACTCTTGGAGATATATGCCATCCACAGTTCATAAAATTTTGTACCATGGGGAACAAACAATTCAAAACAATATGCTACCAATAGGAGATCTATCTGAAGAAGCGCAAGAAAAAAGGAACAAAGACTACAGATTCTTATGCGAGCACAACACAAGGAAAATGTCCAGATGTTGTACTAATGAAGACCTTATCACTATGTTGTTGTCCACTTCAGATCCATATATGTCCAACATTCGTCAAAAGTAGAAAACTACCTGAATTGAATTAGAAGAAGAAGCTAAACAACTTCTAGAAGATGAAAATCAAGGCTATTTAGAAGAAATTTTTACTAAAATTGGTTGATTTAAAGTACTTGTTCATTACACTAACAAAAAGCTACACTTTTTTTTATATAGTTAAAAAATTTTCTTGATTTAAAAATTTATATATTTTGTAAATTTACAATAAAAATTGTTATATTTCATAAATTTACCATAAAAATTAGGTAACTTTTACGTTCGCTGCTTAATAAATTATATTTTAACTCGGATCTTTCAAAAAAAAAAAAAAAAACAACCTTTGGCCCTTGTGCACATTAGGACTAACAAGTTTACGGGCGCCAAAGTTTGGCATTTTCTGAAAAAATTAACTTAAAAAATTGTTAAAAAGTATTAGTTGTAAAATTAGCTGCAAAAATAAGACATTATATTAAAAAAAACCTTTTTTTACCTTTCAACACTTCACTTTTGTACTAAAATTCAACTACAAATGAAAATGTATTTTAAACCCTCCGTAACTTTTTTTATTTTCGGTCGAGAATTACGTTTTATAGCAAAACTTAAAGGCTAAAGTCTCACCCATTAAACAAAAAAAAAAAAAACCGCATATCAAAATTCAAATCCAATCAAAAGTTATAGATTTTTGACCGCCTTCTCGTGAAATGGTGCACTGTGCGTCGCCTCCATTGATACCTTAATGGCTGTCTTTTATTCATTTTTTTTTTTAATTTTAAAAAATATCCAGTTACTGCTGGCTGGTAAGTTTTTTAGTTTTTGGTAACATACCACTTATTAACCCTTGAAATTTCTTATCTTTTTAAGTTTTGCTATTTTTTGTTTTTTTTTTTTAAGAAATGAATTACTTATTATTACTTATTTGATTTAATAAACTTCAAACTTATGCATAAAAGAGATTAAATGTTCTTCACATTTTGTTTTACATTTTCAGAATGTAAGATTTAAAATTTTAAAACAACAAAATATATTTAAAATTTTACCATATTCTTCGTGAGCTTAACTATTTTCCCTTTTAGTCATTCATATAAACATTCATACAAAATCTACACAAACCCATTTAATACCGGCATTGTGTTACGTCCATGGATTTCTCAGTGTAGTACAACTAACACATGCTCATAAACACTATTACTAACTTAATTCTCTCGATGGCCACTACTGTCCTATACGCATCTTTCGAATTTCTTTGCATTTGGATCGATTGTCAACAGCTGATGAAAATTTTCTTTGATAAAATAAAGATTTCGCCAACTGAATTCTTTTTACAACATCTTTCCTAGCAGATTTTAATATGAGTTAAAATTCTGGTGTTTGGTATTTTTTCCATCTGCCATGTGCAATATTAATAGTTTTATTTCCTGATTAAACCACGGATGCTGATTTGCTTTCCTAAATTTGGTTTTTATAGGAACACATAAATCAAATAAATTTTTAACATTATCCTGAATGAAAAACAACTGGACATTAACATCATCAAAGCTATAAATCTGCTGCCAACAGATGTTATCTACATGTTGATGTAACGTAGTATAATCAATATTTATTACGGAAGTCACGATAAGTTAAAGAGGTATTATCTTTGATTACACAGGAATCATATATAAAGTATAAAATATCATGGCTTGATAATGCGGATGCGGAGAGCTGTTGATATAGTAGAACTATTGAGAGATGATTAACAAATACTAATGGTGTTTTCTTTTCTGAAATAAAATGTTACACATTTATTATGTACATTTTTTTAATGTTTAACCCACACTTTTAAGATGTCGCATTTTAAATGGTCAGAATAGAACATAACATCACAACTTTGTTAAACTTTTTTCAATGAACAGCTGTTTTTTGTTGACATTTTTCTTAAATATATATTTCAACAAATAACACAAGAAGCCAAAAATTTCGAATATTTAATATTTAACAATGAAAGTGATGAGAGCCCAAGTAATAGTAAAACAGTGCAGTGTAAGTATATGAAGAAAATCATATAAAAATTATAATAATGTACATATAAATATAACTATTTTTTTTAGTTTGGACAGATGGAGACATCCGGCTGTTACTGGAACTATACGGAAACTATTTGCCAGCAATTGGGCCAATGATAAAACAAAAAATGAGAATAGGGATATTTTTCAAAATCTGTAATTTTGTTAATCGATTTGCGGGTTTAAAATTACTGTCGAAGTTAAATATTGCTAATTAATTTGTTAATAAAAATTCATCGACAGGCATTAATTCTAAATTTTTATCGATTTAAAAAAAATTAAATCTAACATAATGAATCTGAATAAGAAATAACATGATATCAATATTTAACTACGACAAAATTACACATTTTGAAAGATGTTATTTATGAAAATAATTTGTTTCTATTTCAATGCAGTACATTTTGTATTAAAATTTATTGAAAACTTTTTTAAATATATAATTATTTTTATGAATTGAAGCCATTATTATGTTAAATTTTTTTATAATTATATACACTAATTTGTTGCTGAATTAAAAAAAATTTAATTTTATTTCTTTATTGCTGCATTTCACCAATATCTTCAGGAAAATTTTCATCCCTATCGATACACATGTTGTGAAGAACACAGCATTTTAATACACCAAATGCATTCTCGACACGTGTTCTGAAAAATCTTAAATTATAATTTTTAGTCGAATCGCTCATGTTGCCATAATTACGAAATGGTGTCAAAAGATATTCCATTAAGGGGTATGCAGAATCTCCCAGTAAATGATAATCAGGAAAGCATAAACACTGCAAATCTTTTCCTATAAACGATAAATTTAATATCCTAGAGTCGTGGATTTTGCTGGGGATTCCAATGTATATGTGTAGGAATCGTAACTTCGAATCACGAATAACCTGCATGGTTAGTGAAACACCATCATGCCTGTTCGCATATGTTGAGCGAATTTTATCTTTTGGTGCCCTTACTGAAATGTAAATATAAAATTTAAAGCAGTTATTAAAACTGTTTTAATAAATTTTTTTCATAGCAATAGAGATTATCATACTTTTTCAAACTCTTTCGCAACAGCTTCTTTTTCATCGTCTGATTGAGGACACTTTATTGCTTCCGGCGCTACATCTTCCATAATGAATTATAAAACCTTGTTGAAGGAATTGTGAAGGTTTGACAATGAAATGTCGAAAAGGTTTGCCACTTTTCTAAAGGTGGTTTTATTCCCGCTAAACATACAAACAATATTTTTACTTCTTGTATTTTATGAATTTGGCCAATCTTATCACAAAAATGACAAGATATGGGTTTCAACAGTTGACTGTTGTCTTCCTCCCTGGTAGGATCGCTTGAAATAACACTATGAATATCTCTCAAATAGAACAATGGCACCTTCCCGACTAATACGCAAAGTCTTCTCAAACTATAAAATAAGTATATATCCATATATTAGAAAAAGGAGTTATTGTCCTATGAAATTAAACATACATCAACTTCAGAGCATTCATTAATTACGTTCTCCACAAATCATTTCACTCGCGGTTGTGGATTTCTTCCCATGATCATATCATATATTTCATCATCAGATGGTGATAAAGATGAATCTAACAACTCATCTAAAAATTTTTTTAGCACATAAAAGCGTAGTGATATTTTCCATGTTAATTTATTTTAAAGAAAATAAAGATTGAACTTTTTTCATTTCTTCACACAAATACACATTAATAAACAAAACAAATGTCAGCTGTTTTAACGTGCGATTGTCACCCTCTGTATTTTTAAAGTGCGAAAGATGAAACATTTTCACATATTTATAGTTCGACATATTTAGAAAAGAACACGCTACCCTTTCGAAAGGTTGACACTTTTTTAGAAAAGAACACAATAAGAGAATAAAGTGCGAAATGGGAAAAACATGCAACATTTTTTGTCAGAAAAGAAAACGCCAGAAGTCTATCAAACTATTGGAAGTTCTATGAAAGTATGTTGGTGTTAACGAATTTACCGGACTGAGATTTAGAAAAAGCATTGGCTCTATTAACGCGTTGTTGACTAGTAGGTTATTATTGAAATCACCAACAATGATTATGTCCTCGTACTGTACCGAAATATTTTCGAGAAGTTTAATAAATACGTCAATTTGTATGTCTCTATGTGGCCTATACACACTTCCAATCAACAGTTTCCTCCTTTCCTTCGTAGTCACCTCAAGAAACAAGTACTCAATTTCACTTCCAATACTTGTTTTGAGTTTTACTATACAGTTTACACCATGCATAACATATATGGTGACTCTGCCACCTTTCGCGTTAGTTTCGACTCCGTTAACTAATTTCCTCCTATCAGATCGATAGAGTTTAAAGCCTTGTAGATTATAAATTGAGTCGTTTATATCCAGAGGAAACCAGCTTTTGGAGATACAGATTATTTCAACGCCAGCTGAGGCAAACAGTTATCTGAACTCATCCATTTTATTTTTTAAACTCTGTGCATTTAATTGCACAATGTTTAGACCTACTCGTTGCTTGGACAAAATCCGAAGCATATTGTACACACTGTCTTTAGAACCAAAACTACTATTCGCTAACATATATCAATATATAAGCTACGCAATGCAATGCACTTTATTGTGCATCCATTTTATTTTAATCTATATATAAATACGAGCAGGAAAATTTTTGTAACCCTTTTTAAGCAAAATGCGGGCACAGAAGAGTATGAAAATTAGCACAATTATAGCTCATAAGGAGGAGAAGTGTCCACAGATAAAATTTATGTAAAATAGGTGTTAAAAATATGTTAAATTAAATAAAATAAAATATTTATAATCAATAATTTATTAGAGCTTAAATGTGTGCTAATCAATTTTAGCCATTTAAAAATTCATTGCCTGAAAGAAGAGCACATTTTATTCGGCCTTTATTGAATTGCGAATTGGCTAAAATTGATAATAATAATTTTTATTTAAATATTCATAAATTTTATGAAAAAATAATATTTCCCAGAATTTGCACTCGAATTTCGGGTACTGGGCTCTACTAGTTAAATTAAATTGTTGATGATATCTATAAGAATTTTTTACCACTCTTAATTAACTCCCTCTATGAGATCTGTCTAATTTGTGTAGTTTCGTGTCTATATTTTTAAATCTACAATTTCCCATAGATTTCGTATGGGATCGAGATCAAGTTCTAGGGATGGCCATTCAAATGCACTAACTGTATTAGATTCATTTGGTTATAATTTTGGAGCTACTGTTATGTCGCAACTTCCAGACCAGTGCTATATTTCTCTCCGCGTATGGACACATCACGTCATTTAGAATTTATCTGTGTTTAATTCCAGTTAGAGTGTCTAGCACTATATGAATTGGACCCATTCCTTGAGGAGAGAAACAACTCCAGCGCTAGATGGAGTAGCCACTTTCGAACAGCACGACTTGCTCATGTCCAGCATACTTCTCTCTTTTATTTCAAGTCAAGCTTAATCAACTATTTAACTCAAACACCGCAACAAAAAAAGATCAGTAGGGGAAGAGGTTGGGTTGTGGCCATAGTTAGGTTTTCGGCTTATAACTTTTCACCCAGTGCAACTTATTCGGACAACTGGGTATCTTTGAAAATCTAGAGACCGTGGCTAACTGCTGGTAAAGGAACTAAGTCAATTTCGTCAAACGAAAATTTTTTTTCTAAATTTTCTGAAGTGGCCATTTTTGGGGCAAAATTTTTTTTGGTTGGGTTGTGGACACCCTTGGAATTCTCGGAAAATATGAAGAAGAACCACTACGAATATAGAAAAACTTAAAGTTTATTTATTTTCAAAGCCCTCATTGGCATTATTATTGAGAAAAACTTAAAACTAAATAAAAAATAATAACGATAAATAAATGGCATTATTCGTCTTCCGAATCACAATTTTCGCGTTTGAAGCAGCTGGCTCGTGTGCCAGCACACTTCAAATGAACGGGCTGATCGCATCCGAAACAATTGATGGAGTTATTATTGCTTATATGTGTTATATTGCTTACTGGGTAGTTATTTTGACATCTACGACGATATTTCACCATTAAAAAAAAAGGTGGCCACAACCCAACCAATTTTAGTGGCCACAACCCAATTTTGCAGCCATCTTGTGTTGAAAATTTTTTTTGGTGTCAACATATTGGTTGCAATCGATATTTACTTACAAAGTATAATAAATTTACTGAATAAAAATGCATTGCACTCCATTTTTGATTCATTCACTTCGATTTCTATCTCTATTGAAAAGGGGTAAATTTGTATTATTGGTCTTTTTCAAGCACAGAAAAATAAATTTGTTCCTAGCACAAAGAAGACGCGTCTGCCCGTTTCGGTACTCGGTACAAAAAGAACGTGATGCCATGACACACAAATGACTTTTGCAAGAAAAACACATATGCTTTAGGTCAAAAGATACGCTGGGGTGGCCACAACCGAACCATGGCCACAACCCAACCTCTTCCCCTATAATTGTCTTTTTCTTTTTAGAGGAGAGTTAGTATGAACAAGCTGAACTGTTGTTAAAAAATTTTTAGCTTTCTCTACATTAATACAGCTATATCAATTTCAAGTCATATAATGTGGTTTATTATCTTTCAATAAAGAAAACAACAAAGAGCGATTTCGTAAAAAAATGTATAATTTTAGGACTTTACGGGAAATTATTAAAAAAAAAAAAAACAAAATGTGCAAATTCAGAATTTTTTAAAAGTTCCCAATGTATTGTCACCTACTGTAAATTACATCAATAAATTAATATTAAATTTAGATATGAAAATTTAAAAAATAAACTGCTTAATAATATTTAAGCTTTATAGCTTGAAAATGTGGCCACTACACTTCAATTATCAACTACTTTACACCAAACAAATTACAGCCTTCCTAATAATTTTTCTATGTATGACATAGTGTTTGAGCGTGGTGGTGTGTGTGTCTTTGTATGTTAGTGTGGTGGTGATCATGTTAAAATAATGCTAAAGTTTAATTATATTTGTTAACCGCAGTCAACCAAGTAAGTAGTTCTTGTTGCCTTTGTTGTTGTAAAACTTTATTTACACTCATTTATATTTTTCATTAATTTTTGTTGTTGTTTTATCTGTTTGTGTGCGTGTATGAGTATGTCTTTGTTTCAGCTTACAAACATTTTATAGTTTGACTCCTTCTTAAGTGTGTTTGATAAAACAGAAACAAAAGGCCGTAACGTAGTTCTAGGAGTAGAAGGAAAAATGTGACCAAGATATCGAAAATTCTAAAAGATCAGGAAAATTTCTAGACTCGAAAGTCTGACTATTGCTAGCTGATATTTTATTAGAAAACGTTCGACATTGCTCCTTATATTTCAATAAAAATTTTGTAAGAATTCATTCTTTCTCCCTCCTTAGTTAAAGTTTAGGAAAAAAAGTCGGTCCCATTATTTCGAACAACAAGTTCCTAGAACAAACTCAAATTAACTTAAGTCACATATGCATATAATGGCATATGATTACTTATATATTATTTATACCGAAGAGAGTTAAAAATTTACAAAAAAAAAACGAAAAGAAAATACAAATGACTTGAACTATTGTAGTTTATTTACACAATATCCTTATTTTTTTTTTTTTAATATTCACCCAAAACCACTTTATCAACTTAAGCAAATGTTTCATTTGCAATATATTAAAGTGATGAGTTTTGAGGTGGATGGAAAAACATTAAAACTATATACCACCCAAGGCATTGGTAAGCTTAACCACCTACACACCCTCTTCCGCAAAGTACTTTATCATTAGGGTTGCGGAGCTACAAAATGGCAATTAATTTAAAATTGTAAATGTGCAACTTTTGTGCACAAAAATTAAACAACGTTTATTTTCGAAAATCCCACAAAAGCCACATAAAGCAGCAGCAGCAGCAGCAGCACAACTTTTACGATATAGACTGAAATATAGAAATTTAAGTACAGAAAATAAAACGCAATATAAGTACTGGTGGCATCATCTCTAGCATGGCTTTACCATTAAAATCATCATCATGGTTTTCTGGTATTATAATGCTAAAATACTAAAAAGTATTCAGTATAAAATAAATTTAGGAATATTATTGGACCTTCAGCGGTCCTCAATAACCTTTCAAAATTGTTTTTCAAAATAGTTATGCTGGTCCTCGAGAGGCCCTATCGGTATCCAGTGAAGGAGAAAGATCTTAAAGATTTTGCATATTTTTGCTAATTTCCTATATAACTGCAATAGGTAGGAAAAAGTGTCATTTCAAAACGTTTGTATATTTTCAGACATATATCATCTGTTTCGACCGTAACGGCATTTTTAGTATTTTTCTTTTGTCTAATTCTCACCTTTTGAGCTTATATACAACTACACTCTTTACATTCTTATACTCATACTATTAACTTATACAGACTCAACCCAGTCTTAGATAAGGCCAAGTCTTATACACTTATTTCTGTTTTATACTAAGACATCGCCCTTATACTCAGACTCTGTTTGTCGTGCACTGAGAATTTTATGCTTAGATTATGGCCATGTACTCAAATTATAGTCTTAAATTCAGATGATAGTCTTATACTTAGATCACAGTTTTATATTTCTATTATTGTCGTATACTCAGACTCAATTGTTGTACTCGGAATCTAGTCTTATAAATATAAATCTTATATTTGTAATCTATATATGTCAAAGAGAGTGACGCTAGTTACTACGCTTATAACTTGAGAACGCCTGGACCGATTTCGATGATTAGTACCAATTCGGACAGGTCTCAGCCCAAACAAGAAAATTTCTCGAACAAAAAATTATGAAGAAAACTCTTAACTCAAGAACCTATAAAAACGAACATGATTTCAATTGCTGGTTCCGGTATTGCCAGTAGATGGCGTTGTGTGCATCAACTTCTGACAGCTGATTGATTTGAACTAGTTTATCAAATTTTTATCAGCTTTAGACAGTAATTAAGCGCCCCGGTAGGTGAGTAGGTAGCGTGCTCGCCTATCATGCGAGAGGTCGTGGGTTCGATTCCCACCAGAGGCTTTGGTCTGTCGGTGCAAAAAAAAAAAAAATTAACACACTACTCCCTCTTTCCTCCTTAACCTATTTTCCTGAGATCAACACAATGCACTGCATCTGTAGGGGGCATCCCCTGAGTGTTGATTAATTAAAAAAAAAAATAAATTGTAATTCAATTTGATTAAATACATTGTTTTGTTGTTAATGTGAGTAGTCGGACAAAAAATGGGTGGGATCAGACCATTGGGCGTGGTACGCCCCATATAAAGTGAAATTTTAATATAATATATACTGAATACTATGACAGGGAGAGCTTTGCAAATTTGTGTGAAGTAATCTATTATTAATGTTAATGTAGCCATGCCAAGAATGGGCGGAAGAGAGTTTTGCACGGTTGTCTGAGGTTTACCAATGTGAGTAGTCGGACAAAAAATGGGTGGTATTGGACCAGTGGACTTGGCAGCCCCCATACAAAGTAAATATTAAATGTCATATATCTGCATTACTGTAATAGAGAGAGCATTTAGCCTTTGCGTGAGCCCATAAATTATTCATGTGATAAGTCGAACAAATAATGGCCGTTATCAAAGCAGCGGGCGTGGCATCACCCATGCAAAGCAAATATAAAATATCATATAACTGGTGTACTATAAAAGGGAAAGCCTTGACTCTTTCTACGAGTCCATCACATATTAATGTAAGTAGAGAGGTAAAAATGGGCGAGTCCATTCATATATTAATGTGAGTGGTCGGACAAAAAATGGGCGGGATATGATTAGTCTTGAGATTCTTGACCAGTACATTAATTGCCAGTGTGATCAGCCAAAGGCCAACAATCACTAAAACCGAAAATCGCGAAACTCAAAAATTGCCGAATGAGTTATTGATTTTCTTTGATTAACTTTCTTTAGGATTAAAACTATATTTTTTCTTTTTACTTTATGTTTTACTTTTGAGAGATTTAACTATGAATATGTTCGTTACGTTAAAGAAATACACTGTATTGAGAAAATAATTGGCTGGTGTTTTTTTTTTTTTTTTGTTTTCATCGCCGATCCCACCCATTCATAAATCCCTCCCCCTCACACTTACAAATCATTCATTATTTTTATTAACAATAAAAATATTCACTAAAAATAAGTTATATGGCAAAACAACGTTTGCCGGGTTAGCTAATCTAGTCATATATTGAGAATCTAGTTATGTACTCAGATTGTAATCTTATAATCATATAATAACACTGTGTAACAAATTAAGGTTAGCAAAAGTTAGGTCGATTCTGAGAGTGAGAAGTGAAAATAGAGGCTAAATTAGAAGACCCGTATCGCGGCGTTTGTTTATGTTAGTTCGAATTTTTTTTTAATCGACCTTCGAACTTTGCAGTCAAATGCCGATTTTCAGCCTATTGTTTTTTTGTTTTTTTTTTGATATTTTTTCAATCTGTAAAACCCAAATTATTGCTAGAGACCTGTGCAACAATTAAAATTTTTAAAAAAATTTATCTACAAAATTTTTGCGGTGCTTATGAAGCAAAATGTTTTTATATTTTTTTTTCATGCTTTTTGAAAATAGGTCTTTTTTGCTTTCTATTTGATCTACAATATGCTTCTCAGTTTCTTCAATGAATTTCATTTGAAAAGAAAATGGTCTTAGTCGATAATTTGCGTTAAAAATCCCAAAACCATGAAATAAATAGCGATTTAAGTAGAAGTAATTAAAAAGGGAAGTTCCAAGAATTAGGAATTAGTAAAACAACTTTTTTTATTTTCAACCACCGCACAGGAAGCGATTTTTTTTTTTATTTCGTACAAGCGAAGTAATTTCTAAAATGAAGATTCAGTTAAGACTCGAAACTCAGCCGAAGCAGATGTCATTTAATTTTCGCTCGGTCGTGATAAAATTCACTATTAATTTTTTTGGAACTTACTTCATTTTGTGAGTAATTTAAGTTAAGTGCATCGGTTTCATAAAAAAAACAAAAAAAAAAAACAAGTAAGAAAATTATAGTCGGTCTAGACCGACTATACGATACCCTATACCATGCGTTTAGAGACCCTATCTCTCAGGGCCAACTAACTGGTTATAGAAAATAAACAAAATCCAAATTTGAGTGGGATTTATATTAATTTTTTTGGCTGCAGATAAGAAAAAGTTCATACCGGATGTTATATCCATATGGGGACTAGGTCCAAAAATGGACCGATCCTGATCATGTTTGGTAAAGTCTCTTGTATTTTGCAAAAATATATACAAACAAAATTTGAGAAGAATCAGTGCAATATATTTTTTTTTTTTTGATAGATTTAAGCGAAGATCGGGAAGCAGCTCTATATGGGGCCTATGACTAAGAGTTGTCCAATAGGGATCATTTTTGGACTACTCATTAATGGATGTAATATATACATACAAACCCAATTTGACTAAGATTTGTGTAATAGTTTGGATCTTATGGCAATATATGTTAATTTCATAGGGGTCATTTATATGGGGGCTAGGTCTGAACATGGACCGATTCTCACCAATTTCAATAGCGTTCATTCCATGGCCGATAAAAGATTAAATACCAAATTTCATCAAAATATATTCATATTTGCGACCTGCAGTTTGATTACAAGCTTTACATGGACACACAGACGGACGGACGGACGGACGGACATCGTTAAATCGAATCAGATAGTGACTCTGATTCGATCGGTATAATTAAAGATGGGTGTAGGTCAAATATTTTTTGTTGTTACAAACAGCAGCACAAAGTAAAATGGACCATTTTTGTAATGTTTGTGAACGTTTCATAGCAAGCGATGAAAAATGTGGCAATGCGAGTGATTTTTTGTTTTTTTTTGAACCCTATAAACAATATTTCTCGCAAGAGTTTATCTCTGACGTAAACTATGCCCCTAAAAAACTCTTATGCAATGGAAAAGTGAAAAGAAGAAGGCTATGCCTTCTGGTATACCAATGATGTGGTTAGAAAACAGCCCGCATCAATAAGAAAATTGCTATGGATGTATCAACAACCATAAAACTTTGAATAGAAGGAAAGCAAAGAATAAAACTTATGTAGCAGTGACAAGTGTCCAATTACCATTACCGCATTCAGAATTCGTTCCAATACCAACATACCGAAGTATTGAGCTTCAAACAGATATCAGTACTACAACCGCCGCCGCTACATCCATGGATTTCTTCTCAGAATACGACCCTGGTGAAGGCACATCCTATGAAACATCAAAGGACCCAATTAAAATTTATTGAAGAAACTGAGAAGCATTTTATAGATCAAACAAAAAGCAAAAAAGACTTAGTTTTGTGGAAAATATTTTCAAAAAGCATGAAAAAAATTAATTTTTCCAACATTTTGCTTCATAAGCACCACAAAAATTTTCTAAATCAAAAATTTTAATTGTTGCACAGGTCTCTAGCAATAATTTGGCTTTTACAGATTGAAAAAATATCAATTAGTCGACGAGTTACATCCAAAAAAAACCATATAAACAATATGCTGAAAATCGGCATTTGACTGCAAAGTTCGAAGGTCGATTAAAAAAAAAATTCGAACTAACATAAACAAACGCCGCGATACGGGTCTTCTAATTAACTAAGCCTCTATTTTCACCCCTCACTCTCAGAATCAACCTAACTTTTGCTAACCTGAATTGGTTCCACAGTGTAATCACAACAAATTCTTCTAAAAGGATCAGCTAGAGCATAGTTGGTTTGAAAAGATTTAACAAAGAGTGGTTGGAATTGGCGTGATACTCGTTGAGGAACATTAAAAGTTATATTGTTGACAAGAAAGTCAGAACAGATTTCACCATTTATTAGGCTGATCATAAATGTTACTTTTAGCATAGTCCTACGGCTTTCCAAAGTAGGTAATTTTATTAAATTAAGTCGATCAACGTATGAAGGTAGATTAATTGCAGAATTCCAAGGTAAGCCACGTAAGCAAAAGAGTAGAAATTGTTTCTGTACAGACTCGATTCGTTGAATATGAATGTTATAGTAGGGATCCCATATTATTGACCCATATTCTAAAATAGGCCTTACAAGAGATGTAAAAAGTTGCCCATCGTTTAATAAAGGCGAGTGTACGTCTAGCTTTATTAACTGTCATGGTGACGTGAGATACAAAGATTAATTTAGAATCAAGTAGAATCCCTAAATCCAGAAAAGTATCAACAAGTTCAAGCTGATATCCGCCCAAAAAGTAGTCAGCAGGAAAAACATTGTTTCTAGAAAAACGCAAAAACTCATTCTCATTCTTCCGACTCCAGCCTTATATTAGTATTATAGACTTATACTCAGATTAAAGCCTATATTCAGATTATAGTTAGTAGTATCTTCAGACTCTAGTTGTATACTCATACCTTTTTCGTATACTCAGACTCAACTTTTATACTAATATTATATATAATTATAGCTTTTATACTAACATTATAGTTAATTATAGATAAGGCTTGAATAAATAGTTTTTATTAATATATCCATATAAAATATTAAGTTGGATTAATCTTATCGACTGAAATCTTAAAAAAGTTGTTCCTCTTTTTATACCCTACTATCTGACCCGGGCAAACGTTGTTTTGCCTTCAAATTTTATTTTCACTGCAAGTCTGGTTCCGTTACAAACTCATGGCAGATTTAAATTTCGAAGAAGAATGAAAGGTGCACTAAACCGACATAGCAATTATTGTTCAAATACCGTTTACTGAAGCAGAAATAATGGATTTATTTATTTTTGATAGCTGGGCCCGGTCCGCGTTGCTGGCCGCTTATCGCGCTAATCTCTATCGGGCAAAACACAAACAAACTATATATTGCGCCATCTGTCGGACGAACTTCAAATTACACAGAAACACTGCTCACGCCCCATAGAGCATGTATATAATGTTTGGTCAAAACTGGTGCAGTAATTCTTGAGTTACGGTGCAAAAACACAAAAAAACTAAATATTGCGCCATCTGTCTGATGAACTTCAAACTACAGAAACACTCCTCACGCCCCATAGAGCATGTACATAAAGTTTGGTCAATATCGGTGCAGTAGTTCTTGAGTTTAGCGATCACGAACATACACGTAATTTTTATATATATAGAAGATGCCACTGTGTCCTCACGGTGGAATGAGTTTGTACTGGTGTTTGTAACTACTAGAGCCAGCTTTTATTATACCGATCGACTCAGAATCACTTTCAGAGTAAATTTAGCAATGTCCGTCCGTCTGTCTGTCCGCCTCTATGTCCATGTAATCTTTATAATCAATCTGTAGTCGCAAATACGAATGTGTTTCGACGAAATTTGGTATCTAAGCTTCAATCAGCCATAGGACGAACGCTGTTGAAATTGGTGAAAATCGCTGCTTGTTCAGCCCTAGTCCCCATACAAAATTATCATATAGACCTCGGTCATATTGGGTTTGTGTATGCTCATTACATCCATTTATCACTAGTCGAAAAATAAATCATGTAAGACTATTTTTATACATAGTCCCCATATAAACCTGCTTCCCTATCTTCAATTAATTCTAACAAAAAACAAAAAAATAAAAAACAGACAAAATTTTTTTCAAATTCGATTTGTAGTTGTTTTTGCGAAAAATAAAATATGGTCAGAATTGATCCATTTTTCGACTTAGTCCCCATATAAATATAGCATCCGGCAAAAAGTTTTTCATATCTTCAAGCATAAAAATTAAGAACAACCCCACTCAAATATGTTTTATTCTTATTTTCTATATCAAAATAGTTGGGCCTAAGAGCCTTTCTCTAAACGCATGGTATAGGGTGTTGTATAGTCAGCCTAGACCGCCTTACTTGTTTTTATCAATGCTTGCCAATAACTCGTCCATAGCTCCAAATATCTGGCTGTAAACGAGTGAAAGAGTGAAGCCAAAGGGCAATTCAAAATATTTTTGAGCAATGAAACTCGTAATTTTTATTTCAGGAAAAAAATAAATTTCTCTTTGAAAAATAACATCTTTACTCGAGTTCTATGAATTATATATATATATATAAAAAAGTATAGGCCACATATGTTTAGCGTAAATCTTTCCTAGTACATCATATGTTTGTTTCATTTCTGTACAATACGCGATTGCAACCAATGTTTTTTTTCATTTTTTCATGCAGTAAAACCGCTTTCAAGCTGCACACTTCCATTTTTCGCTTTAAATTGAATCTTATTTTATCTGAAAAGCAAACATCAACATAAGGAAAAAATATAAGATTCCATAAAAAAAATACTTTGGGTTGAGAACGCCTAGCCCTTTGGAGTTTTTATTATGCTGGCCAAGTACTTTCACCCTGACTGGACATTTTTCACCCCCAGGCAATGACCCCGAAAATGTGCCAGAATATAGTCAGATAATACTTTACTTACAGTCTTGTAATCGGACTATAGTTTTATACACAGACTTAAGTCTCATACTCGAATTCAAATCTTTTACATTATTATAGTCTATTTGTCGGACTATAGTATTGTACTCAAATTGTAGTCTAATACTTAAAGTATATTATTACGTCTTATAATCATATTATAATTATATATTCAAACTCTATTCTTATATGCAAGTTATAATCTTATGCTCAGACTCTAGTCTTAAACCTGGATTTATACTTAGATTACTCATATGTTCTTGTATTAACATTCTGGTCTTATATTCAGATTATAGTGTTATACTCAGATAATAGTCTTACAATTAGATTATAGTCGTATACTCAGACTCTAGTCTTATACTCAGACTCCAGTCTAATACTTAGATTATAGTATTATATTCAGATTATAGTCTTATTTTCAGTCTTATAATCATATTATAGTTTTATGCTCTGAATCCGTTTATAGTCGTATACTCTCATTATATTTACTAGCAGATTCGAGTGCAAATTCTAGGAAATTTTATTTTTTCATTAAATAAAGAACCTAAAGGTATGCACGCTAATTATTATAGCCAATTCACAAATCAACGCAAAAAGCAAACTCATTTTTATTACAAACACATTAACAAATTTAATAAACACCCACATAGCATTGTATAATTTTATGTATGTGTTAGTAGCAAATTTAAATGCAGTTTACTCAAAATAAAGAGAAAAAATTAAAATCTGTAAATCTGCAAAATGGCTAAAAAGTATATATAAGTAAATACCTTTCAAATAATATACGTTTGGTCAAAATAGGGATAAAACGGTAGAAAAAACATCGGTCACAACAAATCGTCTAGTCTATTAATATTATAGATATTATCAAATTATAGTTTATACTCAGATTCTAGCCTTATTCACAGGCTCTCGCCTTATACTTAGACCTAAGTTTTATAGTCTCATACCCAAACTGGTCTTATGTGTAGATTAAAGTCTTATGCCTAGGCTCCTTTTTATACCTGGTCTCTGGTTCTGGTCTTGCCCCGTAGTCTTATACATAGACACTATACTCATATAATAGATATTTATATAGACTCTAGTCTTATACTCAGATTATATACTCTATAATCTATAAATAATTCTTATAGTCAAACTTTAGTCTTATCTATAATATTATTAGGCAAGGCAATTTCTTGTGACCGATGTAACTTTGTTAGTTTTACCCCGACTTTGACCAAACATACCGCATTTGAAAGGTATTTATTTTTAACTGTCCACCAGATTTACAGATTTTTACATCTTGTCATTTTTTTTTAAGTGCATTTGTAAAATGCATTTAAAGTTGCTACTACCACATACATACACCATTTAATGTTGTGTGTGTGTTTATTAAATTTAATGCGTTTGCATAAATTGTATATGAAAAGCCCTATGTTGAATTGAAAAATTATTTTAGATATGAACCAATAACGAAAATAACGATAATAACGCAATTGAATTACATTATAATATTTGCTTGTCACACGCCCTGTGTTGAATTGAATAGCATACCCTTTGGGCGGCATAAGACATTGAAAGAAATAAATTGAAAGGAAGAGTAAAGTTTCCCAGAATTTGCACCCGAATTTCGAGGACTGGGCCCTGCGAGTACTAAGATAATACTTACACTTATGCTCACATAATTAAGTCATGGGTATGCAATGAAATGCTTTTGTAGTTTTTATCTTAAACATATTTCTTCCGACTCTAACCTTACTATTTTGTGCAACATTGCTATGGTAGCAGTTGTTTACATTGATTGAAGCAAAATTAAAAATTTGGGTATTCCCCGAAAAATATGGATAACCTCAAAAAGGTCATATGTGCTGTGTTCACATAATTAAGTCACCACGCGTATCGTGAGCAAATTAGTGTTTTGAAGATTTTTATTGCGGTTTAAATAATAAATAAATTAAAAACAACTAAATTAAACGCTAAGAGATACTGACAACATCAACTCAGGTATGAATGCCAAGTACATGCAAGTTGAACGTAAAATACAGCGATACAACCTTGCCATCTTAGGCTTGAGTGAGATACGCTGGACAGGCTCTGGAGAATACTCGTCAACTACATCCCAGACTGCTATGATTTATTCCGGGAGGGAAACCGGCAGCAGCCACGAATCCAGAGTGTGAATAATGATGACATAAAAGCTTAGTTACCTGGAAACCAGTCTCGGACAGACTTATTCTTGTTCGCTTTGCATTCAGAGTAAGAAATATATCTTTGATACAATGCTATGCTCCCACAGAAAGTACCACAGACGAGGTTAAAAACACGTTTTACAGCCAGCTTAATAAAACTTATGATACCATTCCACGGGGTGATATTGTTATCGTTATGGGAGATTTAAATGCCAAGGTTGGTTCTAATAACGAATCACTGAAGCACGTAATGGGCAGGCATTGCCTTGGTACTCGAAACGAAAACGGCGAACGCTTCATTGATTTTTGCAATGCTAGAATGATCGGAGGCACCCTTTTTGAACACAAAGATTGTCATAAGGTAACTTGGATGTCGAACGATAGGTATAGCACCGCAAACCAAATCGACCATTGTGCTATCAGCCATCGCTTTAAGAAATGTCTTCTCGATGTAAGGAGCAAAAGAGGGGCTGACATTGGCCAATCTCGGGACCACTACTTAGTGGTGGCCAAAATTCGTTTACGTACAGCCGCAATTCAACAGAAAAGGCAAAACATCCGGCCTAGGAAATACGATATCGGGCGCTTAAAAAACATCAATGTCCGAAACAACTTTAGCGCCCAGCTACGCAATGCTGTGACACAAAACAATGATGCACCTCCATATGCGTCTATCAATTCTAAATGGGACCACGTCAAAAACACCATCAGATCCTGCGCAGATCACACCATCGGCCCAGCTCCCAAAGGAAGACAAGTATGGATGTTGCAGAGCACTTGGAACTTAATTTATGAACGTAAAGCTTTGAAAGAGAAAATGAATGCTTCCGAGGACTGTGATGAAAATAGTAGTTTAGAAGCCAAATATCGTAAATATCACAAGACGGTACAGCGAGCAGTGCGACGAGATAAAAGAAAGCACATAGACACCCTAGCAGAAGAGGCCGAAAATGTAGCAAACTCTGGCGATACGCGAACTGTTTTTGAGATTGCGAAAAAACTTGCAGAGCAAAGAATGCGTACCGAACACCCAGTACGTGACATGAGAGGAAATATGCTCATCACTGACCAGGAACAACTCCAAAGATGGAAAGAACATTTTTCCACGGTGTTAAACAACATGATTGATCCTGCAGCTCAACCACCTATTCCCACAAGTCCTATCACTGCAACAAACCCTAGGATTCGAATCTCGCCCCAAAGCCTTGCAGAAACCATAGCAGCTATAAAACAGCTCCCAAATGGCAAAGCTGCGGGTACCGATGGTATCCCAGCTGAAATATATAAATGCGATCCAAACCTTACGGCTGAACTATTACACCCCCTTATATGTGAATCGTGGGAAATTGAGTCCTTTCCAGACGAATGGACGGATGGTATAATAGTCAAGATAGCAAAGAAAGGAGATCTGAAGAACTGCAGCAATTGGCGAGGCATATGTGTGTTACCAACTATAGCAAAAATAATAGCAAAAATAATCCTTAATCGCGTTAAAGAGCACCTAGAAAAGACCATCAGCTCATGGCAAGCCGGTTTTCGTAGTGGATATTCCTGTGCGCATTATATCAACATCTTACGAATAATTACAGAGCAGTGTGTGGAGTTAAACTCCAAGCTACATCTTCTTTTTATTGATTTTGAAAAAGCTTTCGATAGTATTAACCGGGAGTTCATATGGTAGCTTTGCAAAGAAGAGGAATACCGGAAAAACTTATATCACTGATCAAGGAAAGTTATAACCAAGCCAGATGTTTCGTTCTTCATAATGGGAAGCTATCTGACCCATTTATGGTGCAAAGTGGAGTTCGCCAGGGATGTTTATTGTCCATAGAAAATAGCAGCCATGGTATACAGTGGCAAATCAACAACAAATACCTTAACTACTTGGCATACGCAGATGACATATGCTTACTTTCGCACAGACCTTGTGATCTAAAACAGACAACATTAAATTTGCAAGACAAACTGCACTGTACAGGTCTTAAAATAAATACCGGAAAAACAAAGGCACTGAGTGTAGGAGTTGAGTCACCATCACCACTATATATAGGCGACCAAATTTACGACTACACGTCCAACTTCTGCTACCTGGGTTGTGAGATTGACGAAAATAGAGGTGCCGACTTAGATGTAGAGAGTAGAATAAATAAGGCAAGATCATCCTTTGGCATATTAGCCCCAATATGGCAAAATAACAAAGTAAGTCCTCGCACTAAGCTTAGAATTTTCGAAGCAAATGTCAAATCGGTACTTCTCTATGGATGCACAACCTGGAAAGTTACGAATACCATTACCCACCGTCTACAAACATTTGTCAACCGCTGCCTCAGAAGAATTCTTCGCATTTTCTGGCCTCGGACAATCTCTAATTCTGACCTGTTAGTGCAGTCAAGATAGATTCCGATAGAAATTGAAATACGGAAGCGCAAGTGGCAATGAATTGGTCATATACTACGACGAAACGACGACAACGTGGTCAAACAGGCACTTCGATGGAACCCATTTCAACAAACTGGCCGGCAACCTGGCAGACCACGTACAACGTGGCGACGGTCCACAGAAACTGAGATGAACAGCCTTGGACTATCTTGGAACGAGCTAAGAACAGCGGCACAAAATCGGGTCCGCTGGCGATCAGCTGTTATTGGCGCCCTATGTTCCAATGGGAGTTAGAGGAACATGTATATATATATAAATTAAAAACAAATAACATCAGCTGAAATGCTATGGGTAAACAAAAAAGTTCAAATTCGGCTGAAGAGAATATAATATGGGATTGTTTCCAAATATACAAGAATTACAAACGTCATTACGCATTACAAAAAATATGAAACTTTTGAAAATATTCCGCGCCAAAAACCGAGAAAAATGACTTTAAATGATGACAGACGCATTGCAAACCTGAGTAAAACTGATCCTTTTTTAACTTCGTCGCAAATCAGAGCTCAAATAGAAACGGATTATGGCGAAAATATTTCGTTGCAGAACATAAGACGACGTTTGCAAGAAAACAATTTGCATGGGCGAATGGCCAGGAAGAAACCGTTGGTTTCCTTGAAGAACACTAAGAAGCGGCTCCGATTTGCGACTGACCATCTTGCTAAAGGCCTAAATATTTCGAATTTAATTGTTTGGAGCGACGAGTCCAAGTTTAATGTTTTTGGAAATGATGGTACACCATATGTGCGATGTCCTCCACTTAAGGAATTGAATCCAATATACACAAAAAAAACTAACACGGCGGCTCACCAGTCATGGTGTGGGGTTGCTTTACCGCATTCGGTGTGGGTCCTATAGTCAAGATTGACGGTATAATGAATGGGGAAATGTATAAGAATATACCAGCGGGAAATTTTGCCACCAAATGTGCTGACAATTTGTCGCTTGCGTGTATTTTCCAACACGATAATGACCCGAAGTCGTGGTTGGCAACACAGTCCATCAAGCTTCTGGAATGGCCGCCGCAGAGTCCTGACTGAAACCCTATCGAGAACTTGTGGGTCTTAATAAAATGAGTCATTGCAGCACTAAAACCGCCAAACAAGGACATGTTATAGAAAGTTATCCAAGAGGAGAGGCACAAAATCACTCCAGGCCAGCGCGATTCTCTTGTAGCTAGCATGCCAAAGCGATGCTCCACAGTATTGAAGCAAAAAGATTATCCTACTCAATATTGAGGTAAGCTAATGAAAAAATGGGACTCTCGACCAAATTTATTACTTATTTCTACAATTTCAACCATTTTGTTTCAGATGACTTATGCCGTTTTCTTTTCTGACAAAAAATGTCGCATTTTGTTTGCACTTTTTTTGAAAAGTGTATTTTTTTTTATATATTCTAAATTAAGAGTAACCTAATTTTATACATCAATCGAAAGGTCTGAAAGTGTTGTATTCATAAAATGCAAAAAATTTTGATTATTATCCTCTTTAAAGTCATGGGCTGAAAATATTCAAAAAAGTGGAACAATGGGGAAATATTCTCACACTATGACCTGAAAGAAGTCAATGGCTACCATTTTTTGCAATTTCTAAGCACTCGACTTTGAGACCTTTCGATTGATGTATAAAATAAGGTTGCTCTTAATTTAGAATACATAAAAAATACACTTTTCGAAAAAAGTGCAAATAAAATGCGACATTTTTTGTCAGAAAAGAAAACGGCGTTAATTATGTGAGCAGCTCTTTTTGGCTAATTTCCAAGTTTTTTAATTTTTTTGGAATGAACCAAAATTTTGTAATTTTTAGTTTCACTGTAAATTGATTGCTAACATATAAGAATAATAAAAAAAAAATTATATTCGAATTAAAAAAAGGGTTCACGTATTTTTGACAATAATGCCGAGTAGCATACTAGTGACTTAATTATGTAAGCACAAGTGTACTGCACTAATATCATCTCAGATTCACGACCTATACCTTGGCTATAGACTTCAGCCCTAACTTAACTCTAGTCTTATACTCAGATTATCATCTTTTACTCAGACTTCTCTCAATAAGATAGAATGGGGCTGGGTTAATTTGTCTCCTCTATAACATGTACACAAGTTTCTGCCTGTATAAACAACAAATTTGATTTTTATAAAATATATGATTTTCTTTATATTTCAAAAATTTATTTCGCATACTTTCTAAGCACAGGGTAATCTTACGTTAAAACCACCATGCACATATATTGTAATATGAAACCAAAGTTTTAGTGTTTTGTTTTCAAAGCTTAGGTAATATAACACAAAAAAGCTTAACTTGATTGTGAAAGCGTATGCAGCAGTGTGTAATGGTGGTGACTGTGGCAACGATATTTGTGGTCGTCCAAATGATGGCGTATTAGTATTAACTTGATCTTAGATTCTTGTTTAAATGGTTTTTGTTGTACTTTTACGCTACCTTTCTAAAGTGTTGGGAATATATATTTTACCCTATTTCTCTATGTAAAATACATATTTCGTGATAATCTACTACACTGTTTTGAACTATAAACTAAAAGTACAGCTGTATGCTGTTACCAAACCAACATAATATTAAATAGACAGTTGTTGTTTAAGCAGTGATTAATTATTTACATTTGTGTCCTGTGCGACGGAGGTTTGAAAATTTTTTTTGGTTGTTTGTTTTTAGAAAAAAGAGCAATTTAGAATGGAACTTATATTTTATTGATGTTGCAATAAAAATTTGAAACCTAACTAAGACTGATTGATTACAAGTTATTGGCAAATAGTTCCTAGAAGACAATAATGTTTCTTAAATTGATAAGCTACATTTTAGTTAATTTGTATAAACTTACCTATGTATTAATATATTTGCTCACGTTTGGGAGTCCAGAATTAGTCTAAAATAAAAAAATAAATATAATAAAGAATTAAAAAAAATTTTTTTTAAATGAATTTTAACTAACGTGGGTGTAATTTATACTTTATCATGATTTAAAATATTACAAAATATATTTGAAATTTATATGAAATTAGGCATTAGCCAGCTATAAAATATGTAGCCTACTTTAAGGGTGCAACTGCTTGAGTTTCAGTGTATATTTTAATAAACCTAAAAATTTTATTTAATAACAAATTTACAATCCATATGTTTTTTCATAAAGTATGTAAATTTTGTAAAATACAATTTCCAATATTATTTCTCTATGTTTACCTTACTAAATCCATCATCATATTCAGTTCTTTTCAAATATTTATTTACGTTAAAAGAAAGAAATAGAATAGAAAAAAAACTACACAGTTTTTTCAAGTATTTGCCAATGTATTCAGAATGATTTGTTTTCACTGTATGTGTGTCTTTTACGAAAAAAATTTACTTTCCTGAAAAAATGCTTTTAATTTTTTACATGAGTGCTTACTTTGTAGCACCTAATCTACAAAGTGTAAGTACAAACGTTCAATAATTTTGCTCAAGCACTTGAACATATAAATTTTTTTTCTTTTTTTTTTCTTTTTATGGGGGTTCATATTTTCTTTCACACAACCTTCATAATTCTTTGCTAAAATAATAGAGAACACGCCAAAAAGTATGCTATGTAAAATCATTGTAGAATATAATGTTTTCTTAACCTTGAATTCTTTTAAAAAAAATAAAATAAAAATAAAATAAAAAATAAATAAATACGTAAGAAATAATATAAAATATTATTTGCTGTTTAGGTGCATAAAACCGACCCATACCTACAAAAAATATAAAAGAAAAATGGTGAAAAGAAATTCAAAAATTATGAACGGAGGCAACCAGTTTCAAATTAGTTTTTTCCCGTAGAGGTAAGTAATGTTTCAGGCATTTAAAGAGACTATGGTATTATATTTGCTGAGTCACAGTTGGGCTACAATTGTATAAGTTATATTTGAACAAATTAAGTCATCTGATCTCATTTTTATACGGGGATTAGGTCAAAAAATGGGTCTATCTCAAAAAACATAGATAAACCAAATTTGAAAAAAAATTTAAGCAATATTTCTGTTTTTTGATAAATTTAAGTTAAGATCGGAAATCAGCATTATTTGAGGTCTATGAACACAAATGGTCGTACAGAGTTTATATAGTGCACACTTATACCAAATTTTATAGATAATGGGTATATGTCTGAACATGCACACACTTCAACCAATTTCAGTAACGTGTGTCCGATGGTCGATAAGAGCTTAAATTTCATCAAATCATATTAATATTTTCCACCTGTAGTTTGATTAAGTACAAGGTTGATATCAGGGGTGCCCAAAAGTTCCATATGGAAGAGCACGAATGCACCAATACATTTAAAGAAAAAACAAATTTTTATTCAATATTTTTTTTTGTAAAAACCAATACATATAAAGAAAAAAAAAATAAATATTTCATATACGTACACGGCAAAAAAAAAATGTTTTGCACTTTTGGTAAAAATTATCTGAAATGAAAAAAAATTGGTTAGTGCGTCTAAATTTTCATTCATTTCTATGCTTGTTTTTTTATTAATTTTAAATTTGAAAATCCACTTCCACATATATGTATATGTACTACCAAACATGGAATACTAAGTTAAAATTTCCTTGTGAAGTAAAGGGTATTTATTTGGTTTTAAAGATTTCCAAAAATCGATGCCACGCATTGCAGATCACAAAGCTCCATTTGTAACTCATGCTTTTTATTGTATATGCTACATGTTATTGGAGTAAAAAAATTGATATCATTTGCTTAATGCTGTCAAAATCTCTAAATCTTTTCTTAAAATTTTTTTTCAAACCGTCAAAATGACTTAAACATTTAAAAAAAATCAAAATTTAAAATGCAATCATCATTTAAGTTAGTTTTTAAGCATGTAAAGTGAAACATTTTATCAATATTTGAAACATATATAAAGATATCTATCTTTTTAAGAGAACCTTCGATTAAGTCAGGCAAGTCAAAAACAGATTTGTTTTTGCCTTGAAGGAAATATTAAGGTAATTTAGGTGAGTTGTTAAGTCCGTTAAAAATGCTAAGTCTATGCTAAACGCTTGAGATTTAATTTCGTCTAGAAGCTCGTGTTTCGCGACAAACGAACTGTTTCAATTGAGCCTGCCAATAAATTTCTACTTTCTCCAAAACAAGACAGTATTTCCTTGCAAACTTTTTTAATAAAAATGCCATCAGAAAATGGTTTAAAGTTCTGAGTAATTCTTAAGCTTGCAACATAGAATGCTTTGAGAGGTCCAGTATAAGTATCATTTGACAGAAAATTATAACATTGCATGTTTATTTCCTCACCATAACTTTCAATGTAACCCAAGGTTCGGAGCGCATCCTGAAGAAATAAAGACTTTTTAAAGTCCGCAACTAATTGTTCTCTTGATCCACCTGCTATATTATGGGCAACGTAATCTACGTGAAATGTCTTAAATTGCCTTTCAGTATTCTACTTAGTGTTGGTTTGAGTTATTCGAAAGTAGTTATATTAAACATTGTGATTCAGCCTTAAAATTTTAAGTAAAAAAAAATCATTTTCCCATTTATTTCACAAATCAATTTTGTGAAGAATACAAAAAAAAATCACACAAACGTTTTCAATTATGTGAGAGTAGATTGTGAGTGATCATACAATAATTCTTCTGTGAACAATATTGGCTTGAAATTGAAAACTATCACCAATTTTTTCCAAATGCTTTTCAAAACACACTTTTTTAAATGATATCATACGTTAAACAAAAACAAAATCTACAATGATGATCGCTGTCGCCAATGTTAACCAGCAAAGCATACGAAAGTGTTGTTGCTTTGCACTTGCGTGTATACAGTGAAGAACGACAAAAAAGCTAATAAGACAAAGTTGTTTGTGTATTTCGTATTGCTAGTGCTGAGTGCTCTAAGTGCATATTAAAACACACAGCCTATAGCTAAGTGTTTTTACAAAAACAAATAAGCACCAAACGCATATGGCGTGGGCACAACTGATTTGCGTGGACACACAGACGGACAGACAGACAGACAGACGGACGGATGAACGGACATCGCTGAATCGACTCAGAAAGTGATTCTGAGTCGGTCAGTATAATATAAGACAAGTCAGAATCAATTATGTTTTGTACTTAAAAACACCCTCACCACATAGTTGTATTGGTGCCATATGAGAAGTGTTTTATGTGGTCAGGCTCACGCGAGCATGCTGAATCTTTCAAGTTATGTACCTAAACACATACAATATTTGTAGATTCTTAAAGCAATTTCATGTTTATTACCTTCAAGTAGTTAAAATTTATCTGACCGGAATATGACTAGTTTCTGCTCAACAAACTTTTTAACATATGGGGGATTTCATGTCAAGTGCACCAACTTTTGAAACCGATGTCTTCCGATCGGGATGAAATTTGCACCAAGGTTAGTCCTATTGGATAGTAGTTTAGACACAATTTTTCAACAAGATCGGTTCAGATCTCTCTGAGTTAGAGGGGATCAAAATTTGACTTTTTGGCCAAACAGGTGTTTTTTCTCATCCATGTAACTTATTACCTATTGTTCTTAGAAAATTTTCTCCCAAAGAGTTTAGATAGCTATTTCTTCAGTATTTCAGAAAAAAATACTTTAAAATAAAAAAAAATTTTTGTAGACTTTTTTTTTTTTTGCTAAATTAAAGCATTTTTTGCCTTTTTTTCAAAAAGTGCATTTTTTTTTTTTTTTTTTCATAAGAAAGCTTAGGATTTTTCCTTTAAGAGCTTTTTGGTCGCTTAGTGGGATGGGAGTGGGATATCTATCAAAATAAATGTTTTGTAACTCAAGACAACCGTTTTTCAATTTTTCACAAATTTTGAATTTTTACCTATTTGTGTGTAAAACCTTACAAATAAAACTTATACTGAGAAACTAGACAAACTAAGCTTTCCGAAGGCATATAACATACCTAACTAAAATTTCATACCCTCGATACTGTAATACCCAGAATATGTTAACCTCAGGAAAAAAATCGCTTTTTTTCTATAGAAATGTTGAAAAATTATTATTTTTTATTTATTTTTAATAATAATTAAATTAATGTATAATAATAATAATATTAAAAATAGAAATATAAATAATTTATTAAAATTTAATCTTAATTGATCCATTTATATCATTACTATTTTTATACTTAATTTATTGTAGCTGATGAAGTATTTAAGTCTTGTAAATTTTTAAATACCCAGTCTTTCATCCAGCTTTTTTGTCGCCTTTATTTACTGCGTTTTTTTTTTGTCAATCCTTTCTTGGCGTTACTAGGTTCAGCTGTTGATTTCGCTGCTGGTTTATTTGTTGTCTTTGGAAAGAAATCGCATTGAAAAGAGGCAGAAAACTTTTTTAACTTGAGTCTTCCATCGACAAGCTGTATAAAAGCATGGTATTGAGCGGTGCCATCGATTGTTACCGCAGCACAGAATCTGCTCTTCAGTGTTTTCAATGTTTCCTGATGATCCTCTTTGCTACTAAAAACTATTTTAGTTTCTTTACAATAACTCTTTGCCCAATGGAATAAAGCAGTCGCATCTAAGATACGATCTTGATGAGAGCACTGGAGGCTATACTTCGCTGCATTTCTTTTAAGGTTTGCTCCAATACCATCACATGCTCCGTTACCATGAGCAGTAGGATGAAAATGCCACTCAGCTGGCATTCCAAAATCTTTTTCATGGGCCATAAGATTTGCCAAGCTACCTTTGTTTTTAAAATGTTGACGAGCTCCGTCCGAAACGTAGTATGCCTTCTTTACTGTAAATTTAGATTTTAGAAATTTTAGCATTCTCTTCTGGTACTCATAAACTGCAACGGTATCATGTTTTAAATCGTCGGATATTATTGCCATACTTTTGTGTTCGAGTTTTTCATCTTTCATGTAGTAAATAACTACTGTGAATATAGTTGCTTGGTCGTTATTGAAGTGGAATGCTTGTATGGCATCCTGAAGAACATATTTATAGTTTTCTGCGAAATCATATGAAATAACGAATTCACCAGACTTCAAATGTATCTTCAAATCCTTGAAGAATGACCATTGCTTTTTGACTAAAAAGTCATGGTTTCTCAAGTTTAGCAATCCTGTACACATTTCTTCCACAAAATCATCCACATTTAAAATGATTGTTTTCAATGTGCATCTGTCAGTCTGAATCCACGAATCAAATTTGACCTCCTCTATATATTCTCGATCTAAAGAGTTTATTAAATTTTCTTTGATGAATGTGGTTTTCGGGCAATTGGTACATTCATCTAAGTGGCAAGAAGTTGTTGCATTAGGACACATAGTCAATTTAAGGCAATCGCGGTAATCGTGTAAATCTTCTGCCGAATCACCTGTTAAATACTTTAAGTTGATTTCCTTCAACACCAGTTTAACATTTTCATGGTAAATGCAAACGTATACTGTGTGAGTTCCGCTGCTTTCTGCCAAAACGCAATGTTTTGGCCTCATTTGGGTTAATTTCGCGAAGCCAATTCTAACATCCTCGTGTTCAGATTGAAATGTTGCAAATAACTCTTTCAGGTTGCGGATAACCTTTCTCTTCTGTTATGTTATGAAGGTATGTTACATACCTTCGGAAAGGTTAATTTGTCTAGTTTCTCAGTATAAGTTTTATTTGTAAGGTTTTACACACAAATAGGTAAAAATTCAAAATAGTGCATTTGTGAAAAATTGAAAAACAGTTGTCTTGAGTTAAAAAACATTTATTTTGATAGATATCCCACTCCCATCCCACTAAGCGACCAAAAAGCTCTTAAAGGAAAAATCCTAAACTTTCTTATGAAAAAAAAAAATGCCCTTTTTGAAAAAAGGCAAAAAATGCTTTAATTTAGCAAAAAAAAATATAAAATTTTTTTCATTTTTTTTAAGTATTTTTTTCCGAAATATTGAAGAAATAGCTATCTAAACTATTTGGGAGAAAATTTTCTAGGAACAATAGGTAATAAGTTACATGGATGAGAAAAAACACCTGTAATAAACTCTTAAAAAATTTTATTTTTCGAAAGTTTTAGAAAATCGTATTACAGTAGATATAAAATCAATCAATACTAAAGCTATTTTTGGATTTGTATAATGCAAAAAAGAACGCTCAAGCCATCACTTCATGAGTTACGCGGGCGGTCCCAGAACAACCAGACTGACAACGGAAACACAACAAATTTGGAGAAAACATTTTACTTTCCTTTTTTAAGATTATTAACACATTTTTGTTTATTATTTCATGGGATAATTGGATAATCGGATTATTGGATAATTCTATCCCATGAGCATCCCAAAAAAAAAAAAAAAACAGACGCAATAACGTTGCGTGCTGATGGAACTGTCTTCGCCTTCTTTGGACACGAATCTCCCATTTCCTTTGTCTCAGCTGTGAAGTGGTGGAACCACGTCTCATCCGGAATTAAGAATCAAACCAAAATTTCAAAACTCTAAACATCTTCACAGTGATGTTTATGTTCTATTATGAACAAACGCGGCACCCATCTTGTGTACAGCTTCCCACCTCGAAAATCTCGGGTTATATGTGATGTATAGAATTTCTTGAAATGCCAATCATTTCGGCTAGCTCACGCACCTTCAGCCGATGATCATCCAGTATCATCTTAGGGATTTTCGTAATCGTTTCTGGCATGGCCATCTTGGTAGCTCGTACGGTCTTGTTTGCACTCTGCTATCCAATCTTTTGGTATAGAAATAAAAGTTTGGGGTGAAAAAATCTTTTTGGGTTATATGGGCGGGAGACGATGGGCGCGGTCAATTTTGATGAAAGGCTCTGGGCCAAATTTCAATGTTTCACGAGCTCTCCATATACTTTTTGCCAAGAAATGTATGAAGCGATCCCACTGTGAGACGCCTTGAAACCTTAAACATATGTTTTATAAGATTGTCGCTTTTCACCAACGTAATTTAATTCAAACTACTGCCGGCATATATATGTAAGACTGCCCTCGTATATGACAAAAAAAAATTTGTATTCAGTTGTCGCGTTACTTATTTATGGGTTTCTTGAAAAGTTACCGAGATCCTACTTTCCAACTTTGACGGATTCTTAGTAGATATGTAGCTAACGGTAGCTAACCCAGGTAAGGTTAATTAGTTTTTATTTTTTTTTTTTTTTTGATTTTTCAAAACAACTTTAAAGATTTTTTCCTAAACAATTTTTTTAACCCATGTTGTGACATTAATTTTCCAAAAATGATTCGACGGATTTCGTTTTCAGCTCCTGATATACATACATCACATTTCTGCAAAAAGGCTAACATGACATTAAGTTCTTAGGACCACTTGACACCCAATTAAACATATTCAGAAATCCATATATTTATCAAACTGCAATATTTTACTCCCACTTCACTCTTACTCTCCTTCCATAGTCTTTTCCTCAAGCTGCGGACGTCCTCAAATGTAATTAGAGAAATCTGGAAATATTGCTTAAGTCGAAAACACATGTGCCCTAACCTAATATTCTCTAACATACTCACTCTTCAAGAATAACACTTTATGAACATACAATTCTGATAAAGATACTGAAATGTTAAATACAACAACAAAAATTTTTCTTATTACAGACAAACTTTTTGCTGGAGAATAAAAAAAGTTAAACTACATACATTAGTACTACGTAGTTATTAATGATAACATACAAATATAAAGCAAAAAACAAAAAAAAAAAAAACCCAAGCAGAAGCATCCTTTTGACGTCATCTCTATTACATTAAACTACCTCAACTACTTTGTACTTCAATTACAGAAAAACAACCAACACTTTTATAACCTCTTATACAACACAAATACACTCAGTCACTCACCCACCTAACTACTTGAACAAACTCAATGATAAAGGGAAACAAATATCTTATCTGTATGTTGCTGGAACATGTGTCGAAGCACTTTATGCCACAAAAACCTAAATTTCATATTAAAATCCATAGAGGAATCGTATGTTTTTCTTTTTAGTTCTTCTTCTGTTCTTTTTTATTTATTTATTTTTTTTTTTTTTTGGTAATAAAAATCGATTGGTTTTGATTGCTATCTTTCAGAACTGCTCCAATGGCTGTTCAATACCACTGCGATATTTCGATATTGCTGTTTTGTTTGTTTAACGTAACTATTGCATACTTTTAGGTAATAATACGTAAAATGTTATTGATTTCCTTTTGCTCAGATATCTTCTTTCTCTTTTTTTTTTTTTTTGGTTTGTTTGTAAAGATGATTTGACTCGTTCAATTGATAACATAGTATATGGCTTTCCTATCAAATTTACAACTTGTGCACATACAGACTTTAGTAATAAGTAAGTACATAAAAACAAGTGATATTTTGAAAGGTTGTAGTAGCACATTTAGTAGCAGGGATATGCTGCTGTTACCAATAGAAAGAAGCTTTAGTAGTGTTGAAATTTATGTTGCTGACGTTAGTGGCGTTATTTTAATAGATGTCTGTTAGTGATTCATATACACACTATTACACTATCTTTGGGTATATTGCCAGCAAATATAAAGACAAATACAATATATATAGTTTTTTTTAAATAACAGATTAACGAATTTGGTTTCTGAGAATTCTACTCAGTAAGAGAATATTTGAAAAAATCTAGCAATCAATGATACACAAATACAAATTTTATAAATACAAAAAACCAGTAATAAGTAACCCTCGAATGCAAAACGAAAAGTTAGTTGCTGTTTACATGTCGCGCTCAACGAGGTCCTTACAAGTCAACCGATTAGGGTTAGTTTTTAGTTAGCACAAAGTTTATTCGTAATCAATTTTTTGTTGTCATCTGAAATTTGTAATGACACCATATTTTTTGCATTAATGCCACCTGATATAGTGAAAATCAACTCTGTTTACATTTCACTTTGTGTGATTTTACTCCTTCATGTTTTTAAATTTATATTTACAAGTGTTAAGTTTACGACAATATTATTGTAATTTGAAAATTATGGGAAAAAAAAATGTCTAAAAGATCTGCAAAGTAAAAAAATATTTGTTTGTACTTAAAAATTATTTATATATTTCGTTTTGCTTAATTTGACACACATCAGCTGTTTTAACACACTTAGTCAGTGTTTGAAAGGTTGTTGATCTGAGCTTAGCAAACGCAGCAGCAAGTCATTATAAATAATGCTAGTGCTAGATACTCCCTAGATTTTCATTATAAATACGGCCGTAAAAGTTCAAAGCCTACATGGCTAGCTTTCTACGTTTACACAAGTAAATTCTGAATTGAATAAATTTTTATGAAAAATTCGTTTTCCAAATTAAAAATATTTTTCTAAATTATAAAATCTTTCTTTTCTTTCGAAATATGAAAAAAAAATAATATAAAAACTAGCAAGAGTGTTAAATTCGGCTGTTCTGAATCTTTGGTACCCTCCACCGCACTGTGGTCAATATTTTGAGATAGCGGCCAAAACTCCTTTTGGTTTTTGTTCTCCGATTTTAAAGTTATTAGACTCATATGAAAGTAGACAGTAGTAAACCTCGGGAGCCAAAAAATTAGAACTCTATTTCAACTATTTCACTGAGAAGAGGGTGGTCCAAAATGGGCTTTTTCAGAATTTAGTAAATTTATGATATTTTTAGTTAATTTTTAAAGTTTAAATGATCACAACTTTTTTGTTTTTCAAGATTTTTGGACGAAATATATTTCGTGTTGTAACTTAACTTATTTCCTATTACTGGTAAAAAAAACTGAAGCTCTGCTGTTTTCAGAACAATTTAACTTTTTTTTTTAAAAAAGGTAAAATTTCTCGGAAATTTCCTACTTCATAGAGCACAACTCCTGTGAGTCAAGCTGAGTCAAAACACAAATTTACTATTTTGTAGTCCTAACTCTCCCCTACATTCCTATGTATACATGTCCATGCATCTGGACTGCACTTTTTGAGCTACAGCAATTTTTCTGACCCAAGGTAAGATATTCGGTACAAATGCACGTCATATTTTTTGAGAAGTTATTTGTATGTGAAAGTGGCTATTATGCATATATTTTGATGAAATTTTGTACAAGAGTTCTTATTGACCCAAAAAATAATTCTGTTGAAATTAGGAGAAGTTGGCCCATATTTGGACCTAGTCCACATAGAAGGGTGTATCAAAATTTTGACAAAAATGACAATAGAACTCTCAAATTATGTGGTATCTGGCAATTCATTTGGAAAAGGTAAAAAAGATTTTATTGCCATCTAATATTACACAACTTAAATACGTGAAAATTGCAAATAAATTTAAAACCAATGGAAATAACTGGTAAAACCAACTACCTGTTATATTATGTTTCAAAGAGGTAAAAAAGATCATGTTGAAACTTCGAGCAATAGTATATTAATCCATGCATTCATTTTTTTCTTCATTATTGTTTAAACAATGGGTAAATTCAGTTATAGTGTTCTATCTGATATATATTTTGAACGGAAAGATGAAAACGACATTATTTTACATATAATGAATAATCCATTCTTCAAAATATGCGACAAACAAGAAATTAAAATTCATAACTTAAAAGTAAAAAAACTTTTTAAATACTTTAAGAAAACGGTACAATCAATGTTCCAGAAACAAGAAATTGTTTTACTCACGCAACCAAGAATGGCTAAGAAATAAACTTATTTTTAAAAAGCCATCAGTAACTACCACGGAAACTGGAAAAGGTGGTCGACCAGCAAAGCCAATTGATAATTGTAGTGAAAGATCACGAAGATGCAAGCTTAAACATATCAATGAAGAAGTTTCTTGTAGCATCATAAAGGATTCATTTCTGCATCAAATTCAACCATCGAAAAGGGTAAAATTGCTATCATTGAAAAAATAGTGGAAGCAAGCCCCAGACGCACAAAAAGGATTTTAGAAAGTATGCCGACACCAACTGAAGAAAATAAATTTACTCCAGAAGAAGCATTTGCACTATTTTTGGATTTGAAAATGACTAAAAACCAATATACAGAATTGCGGAAGCGAACCAATGAAAAAAATTTTTCCATCATATCGAGATATAGTTTCTGCCAAAAAAGATTGCTTACCTTCACCAACTGCTATTAGTGTAACTTCAAGTTCAGCAGAAATAAAATTGCAGGATCTTCTTGAACACACTGCAGAACGATTATTAAAGACATTCGATGCTGACTATTTAAAGAAGTTTAAAAATTGCAGCATGACTTTAATTTCTAAATGGGGATGTGATAGGTCCTCTGGCCAGAAACAATACAAACAATGTAAAGCGGAAAATTCATCAGATGCCAATTTATTCATGATTTTTTTCGTTCCATTACGTTTAACAAAAACTTATATTGGTTCAGAGCCGTCAACTAGAAGAGCTGCAGAGATAGATGTATGGAAGAATGAAATTCCCTCGTCAACAAAATTTTGTAGACCAATAAAGTTTGCTTACAAAAAGGAGACTCAAGATGTCATAGATGAAGAAGTTCGAAAAATAAATGATCAAATTAAAGAACTTCAACCAGCAACATTTAAATTTGATGACCAAGACATTGAAGTAAATTTTAAAATGTGTCTCACAATGATTGATGGAAAAGTTGCACAAGCTTTAACCAAAACAAAGTCATCGTCAAGCTGCACCATATGCCAAAAAACATCAAGTCAATTGTGCCAACCACCAACACAAGACGATAGTTTTAATGAAGCATATAAATTTGGAATGTCACCTCTTCATGCTAGAATTCGTTTTATGGAGCATATTCTTAAATTGGGATACGATTTGGAATTTGGCCCGTTAGGCGAAACAGTGAGAAACAACAAAGAAAATTTGGAAAAAAGAAAGCAAAAAAAAAAAAGATATTCAAGAAAAATACCGTGAGATAGGGCTTATAATTGACCAGCCAAAGCAAGGAGAAGGAAATTCTAATGATGGAAACACAGCAAGGAGATTTTTTTCCGATCCAGAAACTGCAGCTTCTATAACTGGAGTAGATTATGATTTAATACGACGATTCCAAATCATATTACAAGTTATAGCATGTAGCAAAAAGATAGATGCAAAAAAATTTGGTCAGTATGCGACAGCAACCCTTTATAACCAAAAATATTCTTGGAGACATATGCCAACCACAGTTCACAAAATTTTGTTCCATGGGGAACAAATAATTCAGCACAATATGCTTCCAATTGGAGATCTCTCAGAAGAAGCCCAAGAAAAAAGGAACAAAGACTACAGATTCTTTCGCGAGCACAATACAAGAAAAATTTCCAGATATTGTACTAATGAAGATCTTATTAATATTTTGTTGTGCACATCAGACCCATATATGTCCAGTATTCGACAAAAATGGAAATCAACCTCATTAGAGTTAGATGAAGAAGCTAAACAACTACTGGAAGAAATTTTTACTAATATTATCTAATTAATACTAGTTTAAAGAATATAATTTGTTTCTAATTTTAGTATAAATTTTTATTAATACATTTAAATAAAATATATGTGCACTTTAAATCAATAGTAAAAGTTTACTTAAAATTTTATCGATGTTGTGTTCTGTATATATTATATCCAAATGGTATTGATATTGTTGGGAATTTCAGTGTTATTTTTCAGTTTAATCCTCACAAGAATTAGCTTTCTTCCAAAAAAAACCAACCTTTGGCCCCTGTGAATATTGAGACTAAATAAATGTCAGGGGCCAAATGTTGGCATTTTCTGACCAAAATTAAGTTTAGGAATAATAAATAAGTATTGGTTGTAAAATACGATTGAAGAAAATAAGAAATTATAAAAAAAATACCTATTTAAAATGTCAAAATATTCAACTTTTACATGGAAACTCAACAAAAAATTAAAATGCATTTTTAACTCCAAATTACTTACGTTCCAATCAGTCGATTTTTACGTTTGAACACGCAAATTGAAGCTTAAAGTCCCTCCTATTGAACAAAACAAATTGCGTAAAAAAATACCAATCCGGTCAAAAGTTATAGAGTTTTGACCGCTATCTCGCGAAATTGACCACTGGTGCACCGGCGCACAATGGGACGAATAGCAACTGTTCCATTCAAATTACTCCACATTTCACATAGTTCAACTGTTTGAGCTGGCGTTTCCTATGGAGTACCGATACCTCTTTCAGGATTTTTGATTTAGGCTCACATTTTTCTGGAATTTTTCTCCAAAAATGGGTGTTTAGGAAAAAGAATGGGTATTTTTGTCAAAAATTTTCAGCTGAGAATATTCGTTGCAATAAATACTAAAAAACCTGTCTGTCTGCGTGAAACTGCGCAAAAAATTTCTACTTAAAATAATCTCTTCTTGAAATACAAACATCAGATATTTTTTTTTTTATTGGAATCGAATTGGCAGAGGATTTTTCCATATTATTTTCACATCTTTGGGTTTCACAATGGTTTTTACAAACACCAAATAAAATATCGCCCAACCAAGTTGGTTTTCGATCTGGATGTGGCACAACTGAGGCGCTAATTTACTTAGACCACATGATTTGCAAAAATCTATCAACAAGAAATCATCTCCCAATACTGCCAATAGACTTCGAAAAAGCATTTGATTGAATTGTAAAAAAAGCCTTATGAATGGAAAATTGGTCCAATTTTTATTTATATCAAATCATCCTTAAGCCATCGGAAACTAAAAGTAAAAGTCAACAATATTATCTAAAATACTCAACCAATCTTTAGCGGTATTCCCCAAGGATCACCTCTTTCAATAGCACTATTTATAATCGCTTTTGAAAACCTCAACCAAATACTAAGCAATCAAAAATTCCCATACTGTATATATGCTGATGACACTTGGTCTAAGACCTCTGGCTCAAAAATACCTGTAAACAAATGTAAACTCCTTTACATATCTAACATGTACCTCTAAAGTGAGTCAACTCAAAATTTTTCAATTGTCACTTTTTGCAAGAAAACGATACACAGTGGTCATATCTATTGACTGTAAAAATCTTACATCGGTTTTTCTAGTATTTCATAAAAAAAAAATACAGTTGTAACCCTCTTTGTGTTATAAGAGTAGCTTCTTCAGAATCCACTAAAAAGACATATTTTGAGTTGTACCCAAAAAACTTGCTATTTTTGATGATCACTGAAAGAATCGCTATGCTATTGTTGTATACTTATAATTCGCAATTCTTTACAATGAAATAACTGTTTTTAAATTTTATAGTAAATATTGAACCGTTTTTTGCCTCTACTGAAAATTTGTAAATTTTGAGTTGACTCACTTTAGAGGTACAGGTGCGATATGTTAAAAATACAACTACAATGAACCAAAAATTTTTGTTATTAGTCCTTATTTTCGATAATAATCACACATTTAAACACCACTGTGAATATTTAGGGTCAAATCTACAAAAAAAAGACTTAAAGTAATAAAATACCTTGCTTCACAAAAAAGTCAGGTCCATAGTAATGTACCCATGAATGCTACAAAGCTTATAGTGGGTTCTAAAATTAAGTATGGTCTAACTATTTGTGGAAAATGTGCACCTTCACATTTAAGCAAAATTAACTCGAGTTTCAAGACAGCAGTTGCGAGCTTATAGGACAGTTTCAGAGTTTATAGGACAACAACCAAGGAGGATGTGCAAACTGAAAATGGAACTGCTTGCAAGAGATGACAAGAAGTGTATATACAGAATTTGATGGTTCAGCAACAAAAAAAAAGTAGATAAACGGTGTTCTATGGATCCGGCCAATGCAGAGTGTTGCCGCAACATTTTATTCTACGATACTTTAGAATCGTACGATATTAACATTATATACCTTTTCTCTATTGTATGTGCTCAGCAAGAAACAATATATATACACACATACGAAGCAAGAACGAAACACACATACACATACATACTTGCAAGAAATCAAAATGTTCAATTTTTTAACATTTTTATCTATTCAAGTTTATTTGCCAAATTTCAAATGATATCCTCTTTTGTTAATGAAATTTGTCAAACATACTGCAAATAAAAATATAAAATAGAATATAAATTTTAAATACAAATAAAGAAAACGAAATTTTTCATTTATTAAAAATTTTATTTTTGAACAAATTCAATTTAAAAAATAAAAAAAAAAAACATAATAACAGTTCAAAAAAAAAATACAGACAGACTGACAGAGAGTACGAGTTAAAAGAAAGAGTTTAAAAACAAACAAATTTGTCAATGAAATACATATAAAGGGTCCGCCATCTAGCGTTTTTTTTTTCAACTAGTGCTTATTTCGTGAATGGTAACATTTAGCTCATGTCTGTCCTTCCGCTGAACGAATATGGTTGTGTATACGCTTGAACAACGCTGGGAAATATTGCGACATTACTTTGAAAATCATGGTAATGTTGCAGAATGTGTGCGAAAATTGCGTACGGATTTTGGAAGAAGAGAAGCACCGTCAGCTCCGTATGTTCGTTATCTTGTGAAAAAAGTGAAAGAAATTGGCATCATCATCGATAAGCCAAAGCGTGAAAAGCCAAAAACAGTGCGTACACCCGAAAATATTGCTGATGTGGCAGAAAGTGTGCGTGAAGCGCCATCAACATCATTTCACCGTCGTTCTCAAGAATTGAACATTTCGGAGGCATCATTGAGACGAATTTTGCATAAAGACCTTGGTATGACGCCATACAAAGTCCAATTGGTTCAGGAGTTGAAGCCAACTGACCATCCAATGCGTTTTCGCTTCGCTAAGTGGGCCTGCGATCGACTTACAAAAGATGCCGATTTTGCCAAAAAAAAAATCATCTTTTCAGATGAAGCTTATTTTGATCTTGGCGGGTATGTAAACAAGCAAAATTGTCGCATTTGGGGCACAGAAAACCCGCACACATACATTGAAAAGCCGATACTCCCAAAACGAGTCACTGTTTGGTGCGGATTTTGGTCCAGAGGCATAATTGGGCCATTTTTCTTCGAAAATGAGCAAGGAGTGGCCATTACAGTCAATGGCGATCGTTATCGGGCCATGTTGAACGAATTTTTGTTCACAAAAATTGAAGAGGAGGATATTGGCAACATTTGGTTTTAACAGGACGGCGCTACGTGCCACACAGCCGAAGTTACACTCGATGTTTGCCGCCCTGTTTTTGAAGATCGCATTATCAGCCGCAGAGCTGATGTCGTTTGGCCACCTCGGAGCTGCGATTTCACACCGTTGGACTATTATTTGTGGGGTGCCCTCAAAGATAAGTGTTACGCCAACAAGCCAGATACAATTGACGCTTTAAAGGACAATATTCGTGAAGCCTTTGGTGAAATACAGCTGCACACAATCGATAATGTGCTTAAAAATTGGACCGATCGTGTAGGCTACTGCATGACCAGCCGACGCAGCCATTTGAATGAAATTATTTTCCATTATTAACCGGAAGGATTGTGCTTTCAAATAAAAAAAGAAATTTGAGATAATATTCAGTAGTTTTTTTTTATAGCATTTAAAAAAAAAAGTTATTTGGCGGACCCTTTATATCAAAACAACTAAAAGAAAATAATACCTATTGCTAAGTACACACTTGGAACCATTAGTAGAAGCACGCGTAAAAAGCTTGTTTCCATTTTTTAACACAGACGATGCAGCCAAAAACGAAACATCAGTTCCGTGTGTTTATCGAACTAAACAAATATACGCGGAAGAATATAAATTTTATATTCAGTTATAAAAAATTTATATAAAAATTTATTACTTTGTTACAAATGTTTATATTCATTTATAAAATTCCTCAAATTTTCATTATTTTAATTTTTTGCCATTAGAGAGACGAAAATATAAAACTACAAAACAACATTACAGCATAACTGCTCTCAATGAAATAAGACAGCAAAAATAGTAAACATCGATACAGACAATGAAAACATAAAATGTGAAAATAATTCGATATTTGAGGAAGCAAAAATGAAACATGGACTTTGACATGAAACATTGTTACACATGATTTAGTGAAACCTTAAGTGAAACATGCCCATGTTTCCATTGCTGGTGTGCGATTATATTCAAAATCTAAAATTCTGAGAAAGGGTACTTTTTTTTAAGTGAACTTTTTTTTTTATAAAGGACACTTTTTTTAAAGTCAGTTTTTTACGAAAGTCGCTTTCTCTTAAAAAAGGGTATTTTAAAAAAGGTGTACTTTAAAAAAAGGGCACTTGTTTAAAAAAGGGCATTTTTTATAAAATCAGGTCCATTTCGAAGAAAGGGTTTTTTAAATTAAAGGTACGTTTTTAAAGAAATGTTTAATTGTGAGAAAAGGCATTTCTTTTAAAAGGAGAGATTTATTAAAAAGAGTGCACTCTTTAAAAAAAGCTAATTTTTAAATAAAAAGTAATTTTTTAAGAAAAGTTACTTTTTAAAATTGCGATAATTTTAAAAAAAGAGACTTTTTTAAAAGGAGGGTACTTTTTAAAACAATTGGACCTTAAAAAATTTCCTTTTTTAAAAATCGGCACTTTTTTTTTTACAAAAAAGGGTTTTTTTTATTTACTTTTTTTAAGAAAAGTACTTTTTTAAAAGGTAAATTTATTTACCTTTTATTTAATTTTCTAAAAACGCAGCTTTTTAAGGAAAAGGTAATTTGTAGAGAAAGCTTGCTTTTTAGTAAAGTGTCCTTTTTACAACAAAGGGGTTTTTAGTTTACTTTTTTTAAGAAAAATATTTTTTAAAGGGTAATTTTTTATGAAATTGGTCTTTATAAATGTTCCTTTTTTGAGCAAGGTACTTTTTTTTTAAAAGACACCAATTAAAAGGCACTAAAAAAACTAAATCTTTTAAAAAAAAGGTAAAGCTTATACCCAAATACATTCTAGATTTTCTTAATAGAAATCCTTTAGGCCAACTTTAACATAGAAAAGTTCTAATAAAATTATATTTTTTCAGCGCTACCTGTGGAAGGGCCCATAATTGGCAATCCTCTATTCCCGATTTGTATTTGTATTTGTATTTGTATTTGTATTTGTATTTGTATTTGTATCTGTATTTGTATTTGTATTTGTATTTGTATTTGTATTTGTATTTGTATTTGTATTTGTATTTGTATTTGTATTTGTATTTGTATTTGTATTTGTATTTGTATTTGTATTTGTATTTGTATTTGTATTTGTATTTGTATTTGTATTTGTATTTGTATTTGTATTTGTATTTGTATTTGTATTTGTATTTGTATTTGTATTTGTATTTGTATTTGTATTTGTATTTGTATTTGTATTTGTATTTGTATTTGTATTTGTATTTGTATTTGTATTTGTATTTGTATTTGTATTTGTATTTGTATTTGTATTTGTATTTGTATTTGTATTTGTATTTGTATTTGTATTTGTATTTGTATTTGTATTTGTATTTGTATTTGTATTTGTATTTGTATTTGTATTTGTATTTGTATTTGTATTTGTATTTGTATTTGTATTTGTATTTGTATTTGTATTTGTATTTGTATTTGTATTTGTATTTGTATTTGTATTTGTATTTGTATTTGTATTTGTATTTGTATTTGTATTTGTATTTGTATTTGTATTTGTATTTGTATTTGTATTTGTATTTGTATTTGTATTTGTATTTGTATTTGTATTTGTATTTGTATTTGTATTTGTATTTGTATTTGTATTTGTATTTGTATTTGTATTTGTATTTGTATTTGTATTTGTATTTGTATTTGTATTTGTATTTGTATTTGTATTTGTATTTGTATTTGTATTTGTATTTGTATTTGTATTTGTATTTGTATTTGTATTTGTATTTGTATTTGTATTTGTATTTGTATTTGTATTTGTATTTGTATTTGTATTTGTATTTGTATTTGTATTTGTATTTGTATTTGTATTTGTATTTGTATTTGTATTTGTATTTGTATTTGTATTTGTATTTGTATTTGTATTTGTATTTGTATTTGTATTTGTATTTGTATTTGTATTTGTATTTGTATTTGTATTTGTATTTGTATTTGTATTTGTATTTGTATTTGTATTTGTATTTGTATTTGTATTTGTATTTGTATTTGTATTTGTATTTGTATTTGTATTTGTATTTGTATTTGTATTTGTATTTGTATTTGTATTTGTATTTGTATTTGTATTTGTATTTGTATTTGTATTTGTATTTGTATTTGTATTTGTATTTGTATTTGTATTTGTATTTGTATTTGTATTTGTATTTGTATTTGTATTTGTATTTGTATTTGTATTTGTATTTGTATTTGTATTTGTATTTGTATTTGTATTTGTATTTGTATTTGTATTTGTATTTGTATTTGTATTTGTATTTGTATTTGTATTTGTATTTGTATTTGTATTTGTATTTGTATTTGTATTTGTATTTGTATTTGTATTTGTATTTGTATTTGTATTTGTATTTGTATTTGTATTTGTATTTGTATTTGTATTTGTATTTGTATTTGTATTTGTATTTGTATTTGTATTTGTATTTGTATTTGTATTTGTATTTGTATTTGTATTTGTATTTGTATTTGTATTTGTATTTGTATTTGTATTTGTATTTGTATTTGTATTTGTATTTGTATTTGTATTTGTATTTGTATTTGTATTTGTATTTGTATTTGTATTTGTATTTGTATTTGTATTTGTATTTGTATTTGTATTTGTATTTGTATTTGTATTTGTATTTGTATTTATTTATTAAAAGCGATTTTCCATTACAACAAGACACAGTATCTTATAAAATACAGTAATGGAATCCGATAAGTTATTCACTATATATTTAATATCAGTAACTCTTAATCTAAATTTAAAATATTATAAATTACAATTAAAAAATATTTAAAAAAATCAAATAAAATCAATTAAAGTATTGGTATAGTAATTTTCTAAACCATATTACGTTGCTTGTATTTTGCATGACATTAGGAAGCTGATTCCAGAGACGAATAGTTAGAATAAAAAATTGAAATTCAGAGACATGGTCCCGGTATTTAAATTGAATTATTCGATTCCCTCTGGAAGATCTTGCGAACTTTAATCGTTCAAAAAGATATTTTGGAGCCTTTGTTATAATAATTTTATGTAGAGATATAATGTTCTTGAATTTAATATAGTTGTCAAATGAAATGTGTAAGACATAACAAGAGTATTGGGATACATGATCAAATTTTCTTAAACCAAAGATATAGCAAATAATGTTGTTGAAAGTTACAGTAAGTTTTCTGTTATCCCTAGAGTTGCAACATGTGAAAACCTCAGTTGCATATAATAGTGTTGGTAAAAGATATGTTTTAGCAAGTTTGCTACTTGTTTTCAGTGGAGTAAATTGCTGTGTTAACCATAAACTTCTTATCATACCATAAATTCTGCCACAGGATTGATTAATATGATCTGACCAAGTCAGAGTTTCATTAAACACAACTCCGAGATTTCGTACAGAGTCCACGATGTCGATTTTAGAGCCCCCAAGGAAGACATTAATCTCATTCTCCAAATGCATCACTTTCTTCTTTATTATAATACACTTAGATTTATTTGGATTAAGTCGTAGACCATTTGCCGTTGCCCAATTTAGAATACTTTTGAGATCATAATTTAGTTCTTGATTTTTGGAAATAATTGAATCCTTGGTACTACTTAAATATAGCGGAATGTCATCAACGTACATCTGAACCTTAGAGAATTTAATTTGTTGTGGAAGATCATTGGCATATATCGAATAAAGTAGTGGTCCAAGGATTGAACCCTGTGGCACCCCTCTTGTAACTTGCAGTGAGTTTGAGGTGGAGCTACCATTAACAACAGATTAGGATCTGTTTGTGAGATATGAAAACATGAGTCTAACTGCTAATGTAGAAAAGTTAAAAAACCTCTTCAGTTTGAGGCATAAAATTGAGTGGTGCACCGTGTCAAATGCCTTTGAGTGATCCAATAAAACCAAAAAAGATATTTTTCCATCATCCATGTTACTTCTTAACTCCTCAACTACAACAGATAAAGCTGCTATACAGCTATGTTGTGGCCTGAAACCAGATTGACGCTCTGTAAGTAAGTTGTTGTCCTTTAAATACCTAAAGATTTGTCTGTGTAAAAGGTGCTCGAAAACTTTTGAGAGATATGGTAGAATTGCAATCGGGCGATATTCGTTACCCGTTTTTGGTATTGGTATAATTTTGGCATGTTTCCACTCCATTGGAAAGATGCTAGTAGTGATTGTGGAGTTAAACAAGTACATTATGAAACGGACAATGCATGGTAAAATCATTTTTATAAATCTGGGGTGTATATTATCAAAGCCCACTGGAATATTTACAAAAGCTTCATTTAGCGCATTAATGTCAACATTCATTGATTGATTAATTGTCTTATTTATTCCAATTTTGCGTATTTGTTTCCAGGTTTTTTTTACTTCCAATAGCTGTATTAAATTTATGAAAGTAATAGGAAGACTTATCATGCCTTATTTTGGAAACAACCGCTTTCCTAGCCATCTTATATTCGTCGTGATATTCTGATATCCTGTAACGTTTCCAATTCTGATACAGATTATCACGGTGTTCTATTAGCATCTTGGTTTCCATTGTGAAACAAGGTCTATCTCTATTTTTAATAGTTTTCTTTTTGTTGAGGACATGTATTTTGTAAATTCCTAAAATTTTACCATTCAGAAATGACAGTTGTTCTCCAACAGTTGATTCCATGGAGTAATGCAAAGATCATATCCCAAAGCCAAGATATCAATATTATTAAAATCACGATAAGTAAATGTTTGGGGCTGGGTTTCTATTGCAAAATCATACGATAAGAAGAGTAGATCGTGCTTCGAAAATGCTGGTGCTGCTAACTGATCATAATGAATGACTTTACTTTCATTACTGGTAAAGAAAATATCAAGCAAAGTGCTATTTGTTGATGTGAAGTGTGTAGTTCTCGTTGTGTTGACAGCTGACAAGTTAAACATTGACATTATAGTGGTACACACAGAGAACGGATTTGTTGTGACAACCGTATTGGTTGCCAACCGAATTTTGATAGTCCCATGTACTGTCACATTATTCTATTGTGATTACTGAATTGTATTTTAAAAACTAACGTATTAAGTACTCAGGCAATTGAATTTTGAAATAAATTCGATTGATGAAATGGAACTTAGATTTTATTTATTGGTTGTAACAATCATTTATCAGGTAGCCTATTTTAAAAGTGCACTAATCATCTGATATATAAAAGCACATGCATTTTTAATGCTCTTATTTTTATACCCTATACCACTATGTGGTTTGGGTATAATGACTTTGTGCTGCTGTTTGTAACAACCAAAAATATTTGACCTAGACCCATCTTTAATTATACCGATCGAATCACAATCACTTTCTGAGTTGATTTAACAATGTCCGTCCGTCCGTCCGTCCGTCCGTCCGTCCGTCCGTCCGTCCGTCTGTGTGTCCATGTAAAACTTGTAATCAAACTGCAGGTCGCAAATATGAATATATTTTGACGCAATTTGGTATATAAGCTTTTATCGGCCATGGGATGAACGCTATTGAAATTGGTGAGAATCGGTCCATGTTCAGACCTAGCCCCCATACAAATTACCCATATGAAATCGACATAAATTGCCATAAGATCCAAATTGTCATATAGATCTTACTCAAATTGGGTTTGTATGCGTTCATTACATCCACTAATGAGTAGTCCAAAAATGATCCCTTTGACCCCATATAGAGCTGCTTCCCGATCTTCACTTAAATCTATTAAAAAACAAAAATATTGCACTGATTATTCTCAAATTTTGTTTGTACATATTTTTGCAAAATACAAGAGACTTTACCAAACATGATCAGGATCGGCCCATTTTTGGACCTAGTCCCTTTATAGATATAGCATCCGATATGAACTTTTTCATATCTGCAGCCAAAAAAATTAATAAAAATCCCACTCAAATTTGGTTTTTGCTTATTTTCAATGTCCAGTTAGTTGGGCCTAAGAGATAGGGTTTCTAAACGCATGGTATAGGGTATCGTATAGTCGGTCTAGACCGACTATAATTTTCTTACTTGTTTTCCATTAGTTTATTTCTAAATATGAAATTAAAGTTAATAAAAGACAAGATTATATTACATGATAAAAAAGATTTTAGTAACACTTACGAATAGGGAATAAATAAGCGATATTACGTGTATTAATTAATGCATTAATTAATGTTCCCGTTTTCACTTAGGCTCTTATGCTACTTTTTTGCCGTTTGATAATTGTCTATAGCTGCATGTTGTATCCTCGCATTATATTCTTCTGATATTTCTTAAAAATGTTATAAGTAAAATAGAACTTGTGCAATATAAAAATATAGTAAAAATAAGGCCGCACACCATGTTCGGATCCAAGTAAGATGACCGTTTTACTGTAGACAAATACGGTTAGAATGTACGATCCTGTCCCCGTCACCGAAAGGTTTTTTTCTCGTATGTTTTATTTTGCTTGCAAATCGTTTGGAGTGTGTATGAAGGTAAACGCCATTATTCAGTTGAAGTAGTTGCAGATATAGTTGTATACGTTTCCCATTAACTCTGATCAATTTGCCAATGCTAAACAATATGGCCAGACAGTTTGTTATTTGATAATGCCTTTTAATTTATTTTCAAGGTTATTTAACATTTTGCTTTGTTGTCCCCCAAATACCAACTTAATGGCCAAAGATAGTTTCATAAAATTGGGTAAAAGCAATTTGAATTTGATGTTAAAAAATATCAGTTTATCTATGCATTGTCGCAATTTTACCTAAAATAGTAAGATTTCCTATAGAATGAAAAATTTACGACCATTATTGTTGTGTTTTTACTTGCTTTTTTATAAAAACTATTCCTTGACGATCTTACTTCTAATAGAATGCAACAAAATTTGGAAAAGCTTATTTTGAATTTAAACTAACTTTGCATAAAATAATTTTTACAAAAAATAAAAACACAACAACAAAAAAAATAATGACCACTTACCCAATCGATTAATGTTCTTTATTATGCTACAATCCATTCTTATGTACATATGTATGTACATACGATTAAGCATAATTTAAAATTAACAAAAATTTTATTTTATATATTTATGATTAATTTAAATATTTTTTATCTTCTCTCTTATTTTTTCAAAAATGACATATTAATTCGAAAATTCGGTTAGGTTTAACATTTTTTTATATTTGATGATATTAATAACTGAATTTGATTTCCTTTCGGTTGTAAATACCAAATAGTTTAAAATTTAGTTTCCTACTTTATTGTAACCGAAAAATTGTTATAAATACAAATTTGTTTCATATTAACATAAAATTTGTAACAATGACTGTAAATTCATTTTTAGTTTAAAATATTTCATTATGATGGAATATTTTATTGTTATCACCAATATTTAGAGTTAATACATGTTATACTGGCTTTAGTTCAGTTGCCCCAATTGAATTATTTTAACAACTTGCATAAAAACTTTCATTGGTGAAAGGAACTTATTTTGCTGTTGTATCTATTTTCATTTTATTAGAATTATGGTTAAGCGGAATTTTATAAAGAAAATCTATTTTATTTTCAAATATATTTGAATTACAATAATATATCTGGATAAATAAATAATTATTTTTAATGGTAACCTATTTCCAACAAATTCTTTTTCTGTGTGTAAGATTTGAGTCATCGAAAAGATTGTTATTAAAATCACCTGATATAATGACTTTGGAGTATGACATTGATGAAAGCTCCAGCTTCGTGATAAGACTGTCAAACTTTATCCGTTTATGTGGACTGTATACACATCCAAGAAGAAGTTTATCACCACGACAATTTACGTCTACAAAAACATATTCCACGTCATTAGCTATATTATGTGTACAATTTAATTGACATGAAATATTATTTTTTATATAAATTGCGACACCACCAGCATGACTACTTCCGTCGTAACGAAAGACACAGTAACCCTTCAGCTCATAGATATTGTCGCTAACATTATCACAGAACCATGCCTCCGAAACAAATATAGCGACAACAACCCGAATTTTCAAATAAAAGACGAAACTCATCAAGTTTATTACATAAACTTTGTGCATTTAAATGACAAATACTGAAACGCTGTCTATGATTAGCCAGGATACGTACCATGTTGTAATTACCATCTCTGGAGCCAACCGATATTTATAGTCTTTGATTTTTACTTTATTATCAAAAACAATTGGTCACGTTCTTCATAGTAGTATTGTGAATCAAAATAGTGCCGTCTATTTCAGAAAACATAATATAATAAATGAAATTTTGATTTTTTCTTAATAGAACCAAAGCAGAATGTTAGTGGCTTCTCTTTTTTAAACAATTAATATTAATGTTCACGTAAATTATGTAATATGAAATTTAATATCTTGAATTATTTAAAAGCATCATCTCCTAACCAGCAAAATAAAAAATAGTAAACCAATTTATTTCAACTATCATATACAAACACTGTAGCGAACTCTTACAATACATACATTTTGAATGTTTATTTTAACGTGAAAAGGGTGGGAATAAAAACTACCGGAAGTCAGGTTGAATATTGGTTGGTTCATGGTATTGCATTTGTTTGCTTATTTGGTTTTGCTTAACTTTTACGCTATGGTAAAGTAACATATCCGACATAAGATGCCAGCAAGTCTAGTAGCTGGAATTTTGATTTACGATTTTACCCCGTTTTGCCAACTCACTCCATCAAAATGGAAATCTGTTTGTTCTATTTCGTTTCATTTTTTTAATAATGCGAGATTTTCAAAGAATTGAGTAAGAAATTATTTATAAGCTAAAAAAAAAAGAAATAAAAAAACTGATAATGGAATACCATAGAACTATAGAATTGTAAATGCGATGACTTTTAATTCTTTTTTTTTTTTTTGTCATTGAATTTTTCTTTTTTTGGTTACTTTTGTTTTTGCAGTCTTTTAATGTTTTTTCCCTTCGCCTCTGTATGTGAATTTCATGAATTAGGCGACAAAACTATTTGCTTAATTTGCACAAAAGTTTCCAAAGATATGAAATGTTATTATTCTGTTTCTTTTTTTTTTTTTTGGTTTTTTATTTTTTTTTTCATATATATTTCATTGAATTTTAATGGAAAATAAACCTAAAGATTATGGTTAAGTAATTGGTTTTTAAATGAAGGCAAACTAAGAGCTTGTTTTCAGAACAAAAAAATAAATAAATGTCAAAAACAAAGAAGTGATTTATGAAAACTGTAATATTATTACAAAAGATTTAGAATAATATTTATGTCCAAGAAAAAATAGTTTTAGCTTGGAATTTAGTGAGGATATTTCAAATGTTTATGTTGACTAAGAAGTTACTTGCTTAAATATATTCCCTAATATAGGCAATACATATATTCTCCTAAAAGTAGACAATGTTTTTGTTATTGTGGCTTATTATGAGTTAATTGAGAATGTATGCAAAACAAAGCACACAATTATGATTATGGGAACATCTTTTCGAATTTTCCTTAATTCTTTAACCCATTAAGCTTAAAACTGAAAAATGAAAAACCATAGCTGTTAATTCAAAAATAATACCAAAAATAAGTATCCAAACGTAACACAATGAATTAGAGTGTTGTAAAATAATATGTAATTTTGTACAGAAAATCCATACAAAAAAATTTTTTAATATTTTAATTTTTAAGATTCTTAAGTTAGTGGTAAATAATATAAAAATGGAAAAAAGTATTATTCAAACGGGCAATGTTGGTTAAAAAGTCGAACGTTTTTCAAAAAAAGGGTACTTTTTTAAAGAGTACTTTTTTAAAGGGGTAATTTCTTTTAAAAAAGGTACTTTGTAAAAAAGGGTACTTAAAAAAGGGTTTCTTTTTATAAAGAAGGGTACGTTTAAAAAAGGGTACTTTAAAAAAAGGAATTTTTTAAAAAAAAAATGTTCATTTTAAAAAACAATACTTTTCAAAAAGGGTTCTTTCCTAAAAAAAACTTTTAAAACAAAGGTCCATTTTAAAAGAGTACTTTTAAAAAATACCTTTGAAAAAAGTGCATTTAAAAAAGGGTACTTTTAATTAGGAAAGGGTTATTTTCTTAAAAAAGGGGAACTTTTTTAAAAAAGGCTTACTTACTTTCTTAAAAAAGCCATACTTTTTTTAAAAAAAGGGGTTAGTTTTCCAAAAAAAATGGGTGCTTAAAAAAATTTTCCTTTTTCAAAAAGGCTACTTTTTCCTAAATCGATGCCTTTTTAGAATAAAGGTACTTCCTTAAAATCAAGCCACTTTTTTAAAAAGAGGGTATTTTATTAAAAATATATTATTTTTTTTAAAGAGGGAACTTTTCTAAAAAAGTGTACTTTCAAAAATGGAACTTTAAAAAAAGTGAACTTTAAAAAAGGATAATTAAAAAAAAAAAACAATTTTCTAAAAAAGGTATTATTTTAAAAAGTGCACTTTAAAAAAAATTAACTTTTTACAACAAACGGGTACTTTTAAATACATGGCACTTTTTAAAAAAGGTGTACTTTTTTAAAAAAGGGGTTTATTTTCTAAAAAAAGGGGTACTTACCAAAAAATCCTTTTTTAAAAAGAGCACTTTTTCAAAAAGGGTACTTTTCCAAAAACGTTACATTTTTAAAAAAGGTACTTTTTTCAAAAATTTTTACTTTTTTAAAATAAAAGCGTATTTTTTTATAGTCTAAATTAAGAGCAATCTTATCTCATACACCAATCGAAAGGTTTCAGTGCCCTCGTAAATCTCAAAAAAATGCGGCCATTGATTTTTTTCTAGTCATATTGTGAGAATATTTCCCCATTGTGGGACACAATATTTTCACCCTATGACTTCAAAGAGGACAAAAATAACAATTTGTTTGCATTTTATGAACACAGCACTTTGAGGCCTTTTGATTGATGTATAAGGTAAGGTTTCTCTTATTTTAGAACATATAAAAAATACGCTTTTCGAAAATAGTGCAAACGAAATGCGATATTTTTGTCAGAAAAGAAAAGAGCATTATTAGTCTTTCTTTTAAGTATAAAAAATAATATTTAGTGTTTTCTTATAATTTCAATATTAGACAAGTAAGAAAATTATAGTCGGTCTAGGCCGACTATACGATACCCTATACCATGCGTTTAGAGACCCTATCTCTTAGGCCCAACTAACTGGACATAGAAAATAAGCAAAAACCAAATTTGAGTGGGATTTTTATTAATTTTTTTGGCTGCAGATATGAAAAAATTCATATCGGATGGTATATCTATATAGGGACTTGGTCCAAAAATGGACCGATACTGATCATGTTTGGTAAAGTCTCTTGTATTTTGCAAAAATATATACAAACAAAATTTGAGAAGAATCAGTGCAATATTTTTGTTTTTTAATAGATTTAAGTGAAGATCGGGAAGCAGCTCTATATGGGGTCAAAGGGATCATTTTTGGACTACTCATTAATGGATGTAATGAACGCATACAAACCCAATTTGAGTAAGATCTATATGAAAATTTGGATCTTATGGCAATTTATGTCGATTTCATATGGGTAATTTGTATGGGGGCTAGGTCTGAACATGGACCGATTCTCACCAATTTCAATAGCGTTCATCCCATGGCCGATAAAAGCTCATGTACCAAATTTCATCAAAATACATTCATATTTACGACCTGCAGTTTGATTATAAGCTTTACATGGACGGACGGACGGACGGACGGACATTGTTAAATCAACTCAGAAAGTGATTCTGATTCGATCGGTATAATTAAAGATGGGTCTAGGTCAAATATTTTTGGTTGTTACAAACAGCAGCACAAAGTCATTATACCCAAACCACATAGTGGTATAGGGTATAAAAAATAACACCATTTGGATGGAGCGCGCAATGTATATCGTAAACAATCAAAAATAATTTAAAAAAAAAAATAATCTTAGAGTTTTAGAAAATGCATTCGATTTTTTCACCAAAATGACCTCGAAAAATTATTTGTATTATCAGTGCATCATTGCCAACAGCGTGGTGTGATGAAGAAATTTTGCCAAAAAAAAAGTTGTTATCCTAATGCATACATACAACTTAAGCATTAATGACATTAGCTTAATCTATATATTAGTACGTGAAGGTAAATTTTTAGTTCCCTATTTAAGCAATATGCGGGCACGGAGGAGTGTGAAAATTGGCATAGTTATAGCTCATATGGAGGAGAAGCTGAGAATGATAAAATTTTTGTTTAATCTATCTTAGAAATATATTAGATTAGATAAAATAAAATATTTATAATAATTCATTACAATCTGTTAATGCGAATGATTTAAATTATATATCAGACGGTCTGTGTTGTATTGTGAGTTGCTAAAATTGCTTAACGTACCTTTAGGCTCATTTAAATATTCATAAATTTTTTATATATGGAAAAATAATATTTGCTAGAATTTGCACTCGAATTTCGAGTGCTGGGCTATACTGGTTGATATTAAAAATATCTTTATTTTGCTCTAGTTTAAAATTATGTAACTCTGAAAAACACCTGTTACTTTTTATACGGTAAGCTAAAGCGCAAACCAATAATTAGACTAGTTGCAACATTTTCTTTTTAAATTTTTTTCTTAACAACTCTGGATAATTTTTATTTTTCCATATTTTATTGAAATTTGTAACCATGGCGCATTAAGCGCCATAAAGCGAATAATTATGGTGTTTTGTACACCCTAAATTGTTGGCAATAGAAGCCCATAAACTATGGCAAATAAAATGTAATATATTATTTGTAGGTTTTTTTATTTTTTATTTTTGCCCTTAAATCCACAAAAATATAATAAATTAAAGAGTTTTTCAAAGTGTGATACAATTGCCACTATTTTCTATTAGTTGTTAACATAAACTAAAAGAAGATGGCAAAGATATTTTATTTAGCCACCATTGCTTATTATATGCTTATGGTTTACTTTAATGATCCCATATTTACTTAGTTTTCTTCGTTTTTTGCATTCTGTAAAATCCATTCGATGCCAAGTTTTTATAAATAAATCTTCGAAGTTGTCCTTCTTTTTTTTTTTTTTTTTGGTTTTGGTTTTCATTATAAATGAAAAGAGCTAAAAACCATTAGAACGTTTTGGGCTGTATATTGAACGTAATATTTTGGCTTTAGCGCTTTAGTGTCTAATATTGCATGTGCAGGTCTTTATTGTGGCACAGCATCTGCTGTCAGAGCTTTGTGACAGATGGCATATGTAATAATTTTCAATTTACCACAGAGTTTTATGTTTATTTTTATATAGAAACTAAGTATTCAGGGTATGGTTTGGCCTACACACATCTTCTGATATTGATGCTGTTGTTTTATTATTATGTTGTGATACTTTTGCAGATAATACTACTGATACGACTGCTTCTGGTGTTCTATTGCCTGCTGTTATGACATTCATAATGTTTGGTTTTAGTGCGAGTAAAATTTTGGGCAAATAAATCGCAATAAAAAAAACGTTATAATTTTATGTATTTTCTGTTTTTGGTTTATGCATTAAATGATTGTAATAGTAGCTATTTATCGTTTCAGTAAGGGAGATAAATAGATTCTGGCTTAGATTAATTAGTTTCTGACAAAAAAAAAAAAAATATAACAACAAATGATATTTGAGCCTAGAGATCGGGTGGAGTAAAACTGATTTTACAGTTCTTCAACTCATGATTTTGTTTCAAACTTTCAAAGGATTACATTGAAATCGAAGGATTCTGGCATTTTTATGAATTTTATTTTTTATAATTTCAAATGCACTGGAGCATGAAGTGGGTACTGAGGATAGCGAGGAAATGAGAAGACAGTTATTAGATGAAGAATTTGTTGAATCTGACTCGAAAGAAGAAGTCGATAAATTTTTTTTGATATTTTTATTGGACATGGCACTTCCCATACACAGTGGATTTTTAATGTCATATATACTGAGTACTATGACAGGAGATCCTTGCAAATTTCTTCGAGTCCACCAATTATTAATGTTAGTAGCCAAGCCGAAAATGGGCGGAATCGGATAATATATTTCGAGTATTGTGGCAGAGACGGCATTGCAAATTAGTCAAAACAAGTAAGAATGTTAAATTCGGCTGTGCCGAATCTTTGATACCCTCCACCTCGGTTTGAGTCTTGATAATAAATGTAAATGAAAAAATAAACAATTTAAACAATTTGTTAAACTTAATACCAAATTATTTCAGCAAATTCTTTGGGTTGGTTTTCGTCTTTTCTATTATTTCGGATTTATTTCGGTGTTTGCTTTTTGGTCATCGTGGTTACTGATCGGCATGCATTTAGGTTATATACTTATATGCATGCGTTTCCGGTTATATGACATAACTTCTCGTTTAATTTAATTTTTGCTAATTAAATAGCTCGCCCTAACTTCCATTGCAAACGTAATGGTTGTGTAGGGTGGCTATATGCATTAAATCGTGCTAATTGGAGATGGCTGTATAGTTTCTTTTAACTGGCCAAATATTTTTTCATTGCGGCCATATAGGTCGGATGGAGTAACAAAATAATAACCAAAAAAAAACTCAATTTTTTATTAAAATATTGCCATATTTGGAAAACATAGAGAATAAGTTTATAATAATAAATATTCAAATTAGGGATGCCAAACGAAAAAAACCAAATGTCCCAAACATTTTAAATAAAATAATTTGTTCTCTTTATTTTCTGAAAAACTTCAAATTTTCATCCAAAAAAAATTGTGAAAATTTATATATAAAAATAACATTCTCATCAAATTGCGTTTATTTAAGTAACAGTTTTTATGTTTGCAATTCTTAAATATCATTTGACGTTTTCTAAAATTCATTGAATTTAAATTAATGTTTTCTGTAGTGTGATTCTGTAAATTTCAACAATCCGAAAAACGCAAAATATATCGACAGCTATTGTTGTTTGCACTAAGGATTAAGTGATTCACTAAGTACATACATCTTAACGACAGTCGACAAATCTATTTTTCTATTTATTTAAATTGTAAACGAGTGGCATCTCTGTTAAAATAAGCGAAAAACACAAAGAAGAATAGAAAAAAACAAATTACTTCGTGTTTGACAGGATGATTTTATGTTTATGTTTAATATCTTTATTTTTTTACTAATATTTCTGTGTATTTATTTGAAAATGAAATAATGAATTGAATATGCTATTTAATTTTTTTATTTATATAAAAAAGTTTTTTAATTAAAGCAAAATATTTTCACTATTTTATGATTTTTATTTATGTATGACGACATTTCAACCTAAAAATTTAAGTTTTTATCGATTGAATAAACAAAACAAAAATGGTTGTCGTTTAGATAACAACAAAAGCTGAGTTTTTAACGATTCGACTATCGTTAAAAGAAGTTACTGAATCGCGGTACTAAAAAGCTATTAATTTCTCATGAATGTCAAGATTTTTTTTAAATGTAAAAATTTTTTAAATGTAAACATAGGTATTGGGTGTTTTTTTTTTTTTGGAATTTCAATTTGTGTTTTACGAATAAAATTTTTATATTAAAGATGCAGTTGATGTCTTCTAAATTTAAAATTATAATTTCCGACGTTTTGATATGATTTTCTGAAATTCTGAATGTCAAGATTTTTTTTAAATGTAAAAATTTTTTAAATGTAAACATAGGTATTTGGTGTTTTTTTTTTGGAATTTCAATTTGTGTTTTACGAATAAAATTTTTATATTAAAGATGCAATTGATGTCTTCTAAATTTAAAATTATAATTTCCGACGTTTTGATATGATTGTCTGAAATTCAATTAATTGTAATTTATAATTGGAAATTTTTAATTGCAGTTTTTAGAATTGATATTTTCTTAAATTTGAATGGAAAATTTAAAAAGTGCAATTTTGTATTTATGTGAATAATAATGCTTTAGTAATTATAAACAGTTTTTAAAAATTAGATGTAATCGCAATCAGATATTTTGTAGGTAAAGCAGAACAATAATTCTATATAACTATGTAGAACTTTTTTGAAAACAAAAAACTCATTGATAACTCGGTAACTCTATTTTGTAAAGACAACAAAAAGTTAATATGCCAAACTTATGTTTATATTTGTAAAAGAATAATGAAAATACGTATGAAATAAAAGACCAGCCCGTGTATACTCTTAACATTGTTCTGTATGATATCCAGTTGAAAATTTAACATTAATTAGAACAAATAAAAATTGTGGCGCCATCTACTGTGGCATAGTCGCGCTGAGCAAAATGAAGTGACACTCTGTTAATGCAAAAGAAATGTATTTTCCCCACAACAAAATATTGCAGAATAATAATAATAATAAATAAAATAATATACCGACTTATTTCTAACATGCAGTTGTTATGGATATACATATATAATATATATATATATATTATTTGTAATATAATATATAATATATGTATATTATTTGTCAATATAAATTTATAAATAAATTTATACATAAAATTTTTTTTTGCTATATTTACATTGTTTTTTTTTTTTTATTAACAACTAGGTACTTAAGCATTATTTGCTTTAGATGTTGGTAAATTTTTACTCCCTTTATGTATATTAACTCGTAGTGTCTGCTTGTCGAAAAAATTTTGGATCGATTTTAACCAATTTCCCGTAAGCCATTCGATCTGAAATTTTGCAGCCAGGCTCGTGGTAATAACAGAAATGATCAAACAATTTTTTAGAGTGATGCCAAAACAATGGAAACTTTTAAATTTTTCTACCAGAGTTGATAAAAAAATGTACAAAGGGTTAGTTTTTATTATATTATTATCACAACGACCACAAAAACAACAAGTTAAGCTATGACAACAACACAACATTTAGAATAACAACAAGAACAATATAGAAACAACATATGTTCATTTTTTTTTACTTTTTCAGAGATTTCCCTGGACCTGTTCCACCGATTTTAATGATTTTTGAAACAGAGATCTTCCCATGAATATGGTGAATCATTCTCACTAAAAACGATCACTGTAGCTGCACTATTCAGGGCGTGATCGTGACAAGAACAACATAGAAAATTATATTTTTTCAAGATTTTTTTTAGTTCTTCATTCAAATCTCGGGCCCTGATGGACCGATATGGACGATTTTAAATAGCAAACTTTTCAGGATGTTGATGCCGATTGATGCCGTCATCGTGATTTCCACAGACGGACAGACGGACATCGCTATATCAACTCCGGTTGTTATAACGATCACAAATATATATATTTTATGGGGTCCAAAATTTTTTTTCTAATTATTACAAACGGAATGACAAACTTATATATACCCTCTGCACACTGGAGTGGAGGGTATAAAAAGGGGTGGACATCCTCATACAAAGTAAAAATTAATTGTCATAAATCTGAAGTACTGTAATAGTGAGAGCTTTATTTTGAGCCCATGAGTTATTCAAATGATTAGTCCCCCATTATGCTATAATTGATAAAAGTTTTGTTCTTTGTTTAATTTTTTACAATTTCAAGTTCTATCGGGCTTAAAAAAACACCATTTACGTGATATATATATTTTCGAGTTAGCTATATTGACTGAACTATTAAAGCATTCTGATAAAAATAATTTAACCCATGAAAAAAAAGTTTTTATTAACACTCTCTTTTTTTCATATGAGTTCCGAATCTCTCCGTAACTGTGCATGACTTTGCGTGACTAATTAAAAATTAATCTTTGGCCACAACAAGTCTATGAACAAAGTTTCATATCGATCGGATGAGGGGAAGTGAGGTTTTAATCTCTCCGTGACTGTGCGTGACTATGCATGACTGTGCATGACTATGTCGAAGTCAATCTTTTTTTCAATTAGTTATTGGTGGTTCAATCTTCCCCCACAAAACATGCATCAATATACGTGGACATTAGGGTGGCCCTTAATAAAAAAAAAATGTGTTCAAACTCTCGGTCGCACCCCCTAGAAATATGCAAATACCAGAAAAAGTGAGAAATAAAAATTTTTGGGCCAATCAAAAAACATTTAAAGGTGGCTCAAACCGAATGAAAGTGTGTTTATATGACTTTTTTTTTCAGATTTTACGAAAATTTCGTTCTATAGTTTATTTTTTCGACAAGTTGTTATATGAATCGATATCACTACTAAATTATCTTTTCAAAAAGCTATATAACTTCAAAATGGAATAAAAACTCGCCAAGTGCGCCAGACCACTTTTGTGCCAAAAAAAAAAACGAGATCATGAAATTTGATGGCGTTCTTTCCAACTTTAAAAAATTAATTAAAGCCAACATTTTTTTTAGTCTCCTTTAAGTACTCAGATATGAAGTATTTTTTTATTAACACCTTGTTAACCTATTGCGCATTGATACCGAAAATTGGAAATTTTTTTGATAAAATTTTGAAAACTCCTTTTTAAAGTTTGAAAAAACTTTCTTAAACAAAATTTAAAAAAATGAATCTATCACTTTAAGGTTTTATTAAATGCATGTTTGCAGATTACCTGTGTGAATTTTTTGAGTACATCCCTCTGCCAGAATTTTTTTGACAAGGATTTTATTTTTGCGGATTTCGAGAAAAATTGGATTTTTGTGAAATATTCTGTAAATGTACTCTTTCTAAATACTTTGTATCAAAAATTCATCACTTTTCTACTTTTAAATGTTATATTTTATCCTAATAGCCTAGGATTTCGGAAAAAAATAATACGACTCCATTAACCCTTTTGGAATTGGGGTCACATATGACCCCAAGCTAATAAAAGACAATTTATTCAAAAAATTCAAATATTTTGTAAGCGCTGTCCAATTTTTAGATGCGACCCTTAAAATATAATAACCCAATGTGTAGAAGTTTCGCTGTAAAAATTTGGGATAAATCCGAGAACGTTAACCCATTATTTGCCAAGGCCAGCTTTGGATTTTAAGATATTTTTAAATAAAAATGACCTAAAACGAGTTTTTCTATTAAACTCGTTGATACCACTATTTAGAATTTAAGAAAAATAATTCGTTTAATTTTTATTTATTTAACCCTTCAGTGCTCCTGGGATCAAAATAATCCTTTGTGATATATCTTTGGTGCAATTATTTGATTATTGCTCGTGAATATAAATTAAAACAACTTTTAATCAATTTTGTTATAAAATTATTTTATATATAAAAACTATCTATATTTTTCTAAATAAAATAAGAAGACCCACATATGACCCAAAGTTAATAAAAGACATTTTATTCTAAAGAATATGAAATATAAAATTAATATAATAATATAAAACTAACAAATGCCAGCCCTCGAAATTCGAGCGCAAATTCTAGGAAATTTTATTTCTTTTCGTTAAATAAAGACCCTAAAATTATGCAAACCAATTATTGCCAATTCGCAAATCAATACAAAAACAAACTCATTTTTATTACAAACACATTAAGAAATTTACTAAACACACACATAGCATTGTATAATTTTATGTATGTGTTAGTAGCAACTTTAAATGCAATTACTCAAAATGAAGGAAAAAATTTAAAAATCTGTAAATCTGCAAAACGGCTAAAAGAAAATACCTTTCATATAATATACGTTTGGTCAAATCGGGATAAAACGGTAAATAAACGGTAAAATAAATAAAATAACTCACACACTATTTTTGTTGATAACTTAGGAAATTTAACTTGGAGCAAAACTAAAAAAAGATCAAATGTTGGAATAAAAAAGTGCCGCCAAAATTCAAAAGAAAACTTTAAAAACTATTAAAAATACATATGTATGTGTGAGTGTTGTTTATCTACACTCACAAAAAAAAAAATATTATATTATATTGAGCATTTTTATACCCTATACCACTATGTGGTTTGGGTATAATTACTCTGTGCTGCTGTTTCTAACAACCAAATATATTTGACCTAGTCCCATCTTTTTTTATACCGATCGAATCAGAATCACTATCTGATTCGATTTAACGATATCCGTCCGTCCGTCCATCCGTTCGTCTGTGTGTCCATGTAAACCTTGTAATCAAACTGCAGGTCGTGGGTATATAAGCCTTTGTCGGCCATAGGATGAACGCTATTGAAATTGGTGAGAATCGGTCCATGTTCAGACCTAGCCCCCGTACAAATGACCCCTATAAAATCGACATAAGTTGCCATAAGATCCAAATTGTCATATAGATCTTACTCAAATTGGGTTTGTATGCGTTTATTGCATCCATTAATGAGTAGTCCAAAAACGATCCCTATGGGACAACTCTTAGGTTTTGGCTCCATACAGAGCTGCCTCCCGATCTTCACTTAAATCTATCAAAAAACAAAAATATTGCACTGATTCTCCTCAAATTTTGTTGGTATATATTTTTGCAAAATACAAGAGACTTTACCAAACATGGTCAGGATCGGTCCATTTTAGGGCCTAGTCCCCATATAGATATGGCATCCGATATAAACTTGTCCATATCTGCAGCCAAAAAAATTAATAAAAATCCCACTCAAATTTGGTTTATGCTTATTTTATATATCCAGTTAGTTGGGCGTAAGAGATAGGGTCTCCAAACGCATGGTATAGGGTATCGTATAGTCGGTCTAGACCGACTATAAATTTCTTACTTGTTTTATGTATGTGTTAGTGGCAAATGCAAATGCAATTTACTCAAAATAAACGAAAAAACTTAAAAATCTGTAAATCTGCAAAAAGGCTAAAAAGAAATACCTTTCAAATAATATACGTTCGGTCAAAATCTGGATGAAACGATATAACAAAACATCGGTCACAAGAAATCGCCTAGCCTATTATTATTACAGATAGATTAAAGAAAACCAATACTTATCGCAAGTCGTAAGTGATTACATAAAACAATTTGAATCGCACACTAAATCATCCTTACATACACCAAAATAAATAGAATTAATTTTATTCTTCATATTCTTTTGAATAAATTATCTCTTACTAGCTCTGGATCATTTGTGGATCTTCGCATTTTATTAAAAAAAAAATATATAGACAGTTTTTATACATAAAATAAAATTGATTAAAAGTTGTTTTAATTTATATTCGCGAGCAAAAAGCAGATAATCGCACTAAAGATATATTACAATGGATTATTTTGATCCCAGGAGCACTGAAGGGTTAAATAAATAAAAATTAAACGAATTATTTTTCTTAAATTCAAAATAGTGGTTTCATCGAGTTTAATAGAAAAACTCGTTTTCCGTAATTATTATTTAAAAATATCTTAAAATCCAAAGAAGGCCTTGGCAAATAATGGGTCAACGTTCTCGCATTTACCCCAAATTTTAGGAACGGAAGTTCTACACATTTGGTTATCATACTTTAAGAATCGCATCTAAAATTCAACAGCACTTACAAAATATTTGAATTTTTTGAATAAATTGTATTTTATTTGCTTGAGGTCATATGTGACCCCAATTCCAAAAGGGTTAATGGGGTCATATTATTTTTTTCCGAAAACCTAGGCTATTAAGATAAAATATAACATTTAAAAGTAGAAAAGTGATGAAATTTTGATACAAAGTATTAGAAATAGTACATTTACAGAATATTTAAAAAAAAATCCCATTTTTCTCGAAATCCGCAACAATAAAATCCTTGTCAAATAAATTCTGGCATAGGGATTTACCTAAAAATTCACACAGTTAATCTCTAATACGCATTTAACAAAACGTTAAAGAGCTAGGTCAATTTTTTTAAATTTTGTTTAAGAAAATTTTTCAAATGTTGAAAAAGTAGTTTTCAAAATTTTATCAAACAAATTTTCGCTCTTCGGTCTCAATGCTTAGTAGGTTAACAAGGTGGTAATAAAACAATACTTCATATCTGAATGCTTACAGGTATAGAGACTAAAACAGAATGTTGGCTTTAATTAATTTCTTAAGGTTGAAAAAAATTCTATCCAATTTCATGACCTATTTTTTTTTTTGTGATCTGGGGCATTTGCTATTTCTTGGCGAAATTTTATTCGATTTTGAAGTTTTGTAGCTTTTTAAATAGATAATTTAATACTGATCCCGATTCTTATACCAACTGTTCGGAAAAATTAAATTACAGAATGAAATTTTCGTAAAATCTCAAAAAAAAAAGTCATATTTTCGCCAATCGATTTCCGGTGCGACTTTTCTTCATCCGATTGCCCCCGAACCTCACATTTATTAGTTTTGTATGGAAAGGTAACAAACTGGACCCAAAATCGCATTTTAATTTTTTCAAGGAAGTTGACATCCCCAAATGATAATATTCAAAATCCAATAGACCAAATTTGCATTCGGCGTAAAAGGAGAGGATCATTAATATACGTGTGCACTAAAAGAAGTGCTGATATAGACAGTGACCACGAGAAATAAATTTTAAAAAATGTACAAAAGAGATACACAACAGATACGTAAACGTTTTGATGTCGGAAAATTACGGGACAAGGATAAAAATTGTGAAATTGGAGAAGTTCTAAGAGAATGATTACCAGCAATTAACACAACAATAGAAGAAACATGCAACTCACTCAAGGCGATTGCAGAAAAACAGGGAGAAAAAATAAGTGTCAGACAACAGCTGGAAACTAATTCAGGAAAGGAGCAACATGAAACCACGGAAGATTGATAACCCAAACTTCAACACAAAATATATCTCCGCTGAGAAAGCCATAGATAAATCAGTCCGAAACGATAATGAAAAATATATTGAAAATATAGCCAGGGAAGCGGATGCAGCTGCGTGAACAACATGAGGGAGTTACATCAATTAAAAGATCGTCACTCAAACCAAAATATGAACCGAAATTATGCAGTAAATGATGTAAATGGTCAACAGCTCACGAACGTAGAAGAACATATACAAAGATGTAGGCAGCATTTCGAAGAAATCAGCAACATTGTCGACGATAACATAGAAAGCTCCTCAATGTTGCAGCCCCTAATTTTCCTTTAAAGAGCATTGTATAATTAATAATTTCTATAAACTAGAACTCAGAAATAACATGGTTCATTAAGTTTTGAAAATCTGCTTAAATTTCAATTAGTCGACTTAGTTATTTGAGACTTTACAAAAACAATTATAAATCGAAAATTATATACTTAACTAGTGTGCATGGCTGAAGATTGCCAGTTTGAAAATAAAATTAAATAAATTAATATTGAACATTTAGAATACATTGACATTATTTTTGTGCGGTCCCTAAATCTATTATTTAAAATAATAATATTATGTATCTGACGTGGTCATTATTTTATTCTATTGTTCATTATTCTGTATCCGTGATTCAAAATAGATATGATTATTGCGATACATCCATATGTGAATTGGTTAGTCCAAATAAAGGTTATAAGCATACTGGTTGCCCCGACAATGTCGTGCTGGAAATCGGAGTAAGTTGAATCACAGTTAGTTGTAAAATCTTCACTTAAAGTCAAACAACAATTTACCACACATCAGTTTTTATGTATATAAGTATGTACTCGTATGTATATAATATATTATGTATGCATGTATTTTTATCATTAGGAGCTTCGACCGACATGTGTGTCAGCCAATGCTGTGTGGTTACCATTATCTGAGGAGCAAAAACAACTCATAATTGGAATGCACAATATGCAAAGAAATTTTGTTGCTTGCGGCGGCCTTCGAAAATATCGTATACGATCTGCTTGTCGTATGGCTGTCATGCAATATGATGAAGAATTGGAAGAGACCGCTTCATTTCATGTACAAAATTGCATTTTCGAACATGACAATTGCCGTGGTACCACAAACTACCCATACTCAGGTCAAAATATTGGAATGGTAATGTCGACTTCTATTTTGGAAACTACACAAATTATCCAGCGGTTAGTTTTGGCATGGTATATGGAATACAAAAATATTGAGCCAGGTGATACTGATGAATATAAATCAGCAAAAAATAAAGCGTGAGTTTTACTAAAAAAATTATATACGAAATGGAATATAATGAAAGTTTTTTTTTTTATTGATTTTAAAGCAAAATGAAGGGACATTTTTTGGCTTCACTAAACGAAAGAAATGCTCGTATAGGTTGTGCAGCTGTCCAGTTCGATTCCGAAGGGAATACTAAAACATTTATGCTAACCTGCAATTACGCCATGACCAACATAATCGGACAAACCATCTATAGTGCTTGTAAAAAACCGGGTGCTTCTTGCAAGAAAATGGATGAAAGTTACCCATATTTGTGTTCAAAAGATGAAATTTATAATCTTACGAATGCTTTTTCTGCTAAAATTACTTACGACGGCGATGATACAGAGCCACCTGGCGAATGTGGTATGGCACCTGATGGTAAGCATTTAACAGTCATAAAAGATCGTTAAGAAATCGAACCGAAGTTTTGGTTTAAAGTATTTGCTCTGCATTAAATAGATCAAAGTTTTTGCTAGGTCATTATGTCAATTATTCTTTAAATTGGACTTTTAAACGTACGATTGTCAAGCTGGTATCAAACAGCATGTATTTGTCATATAGTTTGGCCATTTTTAGAATCTGTATCGAAATTGGAGTTATACACAGAATTATAAGTCTGCAACTAAACTGCCTGTTTCAAGCAGCTGTTTTGTCAGCAATAGAACATATTATAAATATAAAAATATTACTATGACTTAATAGATATTTTTAATTAAGAAAGTTTAGAATGATATCACACGATGTGGACAATATTTGAAATGTTAACAATATACCATCACAATGTTGTCTGCTACCAGGTAAAGAGTGACTCCATCTGTATAGGGGAAACCTGCTTGATGCACATCCCCTGAAATTAGCATAATACAGAATTCATTATTCTGCATCTAAATATTAAGAAAATCTGTCTTATGACTTGGAATAATGTTTTCATGCGTATTTCATCAAAACTAAAATAACATGATCATTTTTGATCCGTTTTAAATTTTCAATATATCGCAAAGTACGGTGAACGATAGGCAAAATGGCAATTCAGGGAAGATGAAATTTCAAAATATTCTATTGACGAATAACTTATATATGTATATATGTATTTATGTATTTAGTATTTATGTTTTTGTTTTTATGTTTTTATGTATTTATGTATTTATGTATTTATGTATTTATGTATTTATGTATTTATGTATTTATGTATTTATGTATTTATGTATTTATGTATTTATGTATTTATGTATTTATGTATTTATGTATTTATGTATTTATGTATTTATGTATTTATTTATTTATGTATTTATGTATTTATGTATTTGTGTATTTATGTATTTATGTATATATGTATTTATGTATTTATGTATATATGTATTTATGTATTTATGTATTTATGTATTTATGTATTTATGTATTTATGTATTTATGTATTCATGTATTTATGTATTTATGTATTTATGTATTTATGTATTTATGTATTTATGTATTTATGTATTTATGTATTTATGTAGTTATGTATTTATGTATTAATGTATTTATGTATTTATGTATTTATTTATTTATGTATTTATGTATTTATGTTTTTATGTATTTATGTATTTATGTATTTATGTATTTATGTATTTATGTATTTATGTATTTATGTATATATGTATTAATGTATTTATGTATTTATGTATTAATGTATTAATGTATTTATGTATTTATGTATTTATGTATTTATGTATTTATGTATTTATGTATTTATGTATTTATGTATTTATGTATTTATGTATTTATGTATTTATGTATTTATGTATTTATGTATTTATGTATTTATGTATTTATGTATTTATGTATTTATGTATTTATGTATTTATGTATTTATGTATTTATGTATTTATGTATTTATGTATTTATGTATTTATGTATTTATGTATTTATGTATTTATGTATTTATGTATTTATGTATTTATGTATTTATGTATTTATGTATTTATGTATTTATGTATTTATGTATTTATGTATTTATGTATTTATGTATTTATGTATTTATGTATTTATGTATTTATGTATTTATGTATTTATGTATTTATGTATTTATGTATTTATGTATTTATGTATTTATGTATTAATGTATTTATGTATTTATGTATTTATGTATTTATGTATTTATGTATTTATGTATTTATGTATTTATGTATTTATGTATCTATGTATCTATGTATTTATGTATTTATGTATTTATGTATTTATGTATTTATGTATTTATGTATTTATGTATTTATGTATTTATGTATTTATGTATTTATGTATTTATGTATTTATGTATTTATGTATTTATGTATTTATGTATTTATGTATTTATGTATTTATGTATTTATGTATTTATGTATTTATGTATTTATGTATTTATGTATTTATGTATTTATGTATTTATGTATTTATGTATTTATGTATTTATGTATTTATGTGTTTATGTATTTATGTATTTATGTATTTATGTATTTTTGTATTTATGTATTTATGTATTTATGTATTTATGTATTTATGTATTTATGTATTTATGTATTTATGTATTTATGTATTTATGTACTTATGTATTTATGTATTTATGTATTTATGTATTTATGTATTTATGTATTTATGTATTTATGTATTTATGTATTTATGTATTTATGTATTTATGTATTTATGTATTTATGTATTTATGTATTTATGTATTTATGTATTTATGTATTTATGTATTTATGTATTTATGTATTTATGTATTTATGTATTTATGTATTTATGTATTTATGTATTTATGTATTTATGTATTTATGTATTTATGTATTTATGTATTTATGTATTTATGTATTTATGTATTTATGTATTTATGTATTTATGTATTTATGTATTTATGTATTTATGTATTTATGTATTATGTATTATTATTTATGTATTTATGTATTTATGTATTTATGTATTTATGTATTTATGTATTAATGTATTTATGTATTTATGTATTTATGTATTTATGTATTTATGTATTTATGTATTTATGTATTTATGTATTTATGTATTTATGTATTTATGTATTTATGTATTTATGTATTTATGTATTTATGTATTTATGTATTTATGTATTTATGTATTTATGTATTTATGTATTTATGTATTTATGTAAAGTATTTATTTATTTATGTATTTATGTATTTATGTATTATGTATTATGTATTTATGTATTTATGTATTTATGTATTTATGTATTTATGTATTAATGTATTTATGTATTTATGTATTTATGTATTTATGTATTTATGTATTTATGTATTTATGTATTTATGTATTTATGTATTTATGTATTTATGTATTTATGTATTTATGTATTTATGTATTTATGTATTTATGTATTTATGTATTTATGTATTTATGTATTTATGTATTTATGTATTTATGTATTTATGTATTTATGTATTTATCTATAGATGCTAATTAACGTTTCTTTTAAAGATGGATTCGTGGGAACAGCCGGCAAAGAACGTATAATATGGTCCTTGGTGGTGGCAGAATTGTTCGTATTGATGATGATGAGTACTTAGACTATACAATGGGATCATATCCTGGCAACTCATCAACATTGTTTTGCAGAGAGAGAAAACATACAAAGAAACTCGCGTGTTTTTAATCAGTTTAATTTGAATGTTGTAAAATTAAGTTATGTTTTAATGAATTACCACTGGATGTGACTAGATCGCATATTGTTAAATTAGTAAAGCTATAGATCTCGCATTTCAGTACTACATATAAAAACCATGTTGCTTTCTGATTATGATTTATGAGGAAACTAACCCACAGTAGCACACAGTGATTGCGCTGAATTTTTAATGCAGTGTAAGGTACCTGTCGTTGTTCCGGGTTTTAAACTGGGATAGCTCAGCTGCCCAAGGTCGGCGCATTAAATTTATAATTTTATTAATGCTTCTAAATTTATCTTTGAAGTTGCGGATTCTGTTGTTGCTGTTTCATTAGATTTTATAGGCATTTTTCCAAAAAGAATTGATAGGGATTTTATTTTTAAATGTTGCATATACCTTCAGTTTACATGCAATAGGGCCAAATTTTGTATGCTCATGTTTTAAGGTTGTTTTAATTTTACAGATAATTTTCCTAAAGACAAGTCAATTCGGAAAAGGTTATTTAAAAGAAGTAAAAAAGTTATAGTCGGTCCAAACCGACTGCACGATACCCTATAATTAGATATTGAAAATAAGCATGAACTAAATTTGAGTGGCATTGTTTTTCTTTTTTTTTGACTTCGGATATGAAAAAATTTATACCGGCTGCTCAATTTATATGGGAGATAGGTCGAAAAATAGGCCTATCCTGACTATATCCGGTAAGGTTACTTATTTTTTTTTTTTTGAAAAATATGTAGAAACAAACTGAGGAAAATCTGTGCAATATTTTGTTTTTTGATAGATTTAAGTGAAGATCGGGAACAAGCTTCATATGGGGGCGATGTCTAAGAATACAATTCTTATTATTGTACTACTGATAAATGGATGTAATAAACATAAACAGACACAATTTGATCGAGATGTATATAATAATTTGGATATTATGACCATTTAAGTCATTCTCATAGGGGTCATTTGTATGGGGACTAGGTCTGAACATAGACTGATTTTCACCAATTTCAATAGGATTGATAATATGGCCGGTGGAATCTCACACTAAATTTAATCTAAATATATATTCATATCTGCGGCCTGTAGTTTGATTACAAAGTTTGCATGAACACACAAATAGACGGACGGACGGACATCGCTAAATCGACTCAGAAAGTGATTCTGAGTCGATCGGTATAATAAAAGATGGGTCTAGGTCAAATATTTTAGGTAGTTACTAACATCAGCACAAAGTCATTATACCATAACCGCATAATGGTATAGGGTATAATTACATTCATCGTATTATTAGGTAGATTCCCTTTTTCCTACAAATATTTTATACACAAAAATTAAAAATGTTTTGGACTAACACAATTGTCAATCCACAAATTATTTAATGTAAACTGCTAATTCAGACATCATTTCTTCTGATAAAAATATCCATTTTCATGCAATTAAAATATATTAAACTAGTGGATTGTGTGGCGCCTAGGCGCCCGTTTATTTTGATTTTAACAAACAAATTTTTTTCCCCATTTCAAGATTTTCCTATATTTTATATATTTAAAAAAAATTAATTTTAATGTTTAAAAAAAAAAAAAATCGGAAAACAGTTGTAAAAAATACAAACCAAAAACTTCGATTTTCAAATGAAGTTTTGTAAAAGGGCCTTTTATGTATATTTTCGTATAAGTTTGTCAGTAGCCAACCTTTGCTTTATATTTGCTGCTTCTATACATAAGAAGTTTTTAATATTATATGATTTTAAAAAAATATTTTACTTTGATAGAAACTCGGTAATTTTAGTCTTAATAATTTAATAATTTAATTTATGTTTAAATGGTGCGTGGTAAAGAAGAAGAAAGCATACATTTCAAAAATTCATAACTGCACTGTATTCTTAATCGGACCGGTTTCTGGCATTTCAGCCTTCATCAGCGATTTATTGAACATTGTGATAATTATTATGTTTTTAATTGAATAGGTTGTTTCTATATGAAAATTTTTTTCTACTTAGGGCGGCCGTGAGGTTTTTGAACCGTGAACCTTCACATACACCATTTAAACAAAATTAAAAATTGCATATTAATTACAGTAGTAATTGCAATATGTCTGAAAAATGGCTATAAATCTAACAAAACAAAAAAATTTTATTTATGTTTTATAACTTTTTAAAATGCATCAAAATAAGTAAACTTATTCAATTAAAAAATGTTTTTAAACCTTTCGGACAAAACAAACAAAAAATACTACGGTTATAACGAACTTAGTCTATAACGAACTAATTTGGCCGGTCCCGCCGAGTTCGCTATAACCGAACTCCATTTTAATGTAGAAAAAGTAGAATAGCATAGAAAAAAAAAACGTTTTAAGAGCAAGGGTCATAAAAGTTTCTTAAGGGGGGGTTTTAAAGGTTCTAAAAGTTAATAATAATAATTAATTGCATAGTTCTTTTTTGAAGACATGAATTCACGTTATAGCATAACATTTAAAGAATCTTTGAAAAAATTTTCAACTAAAAATTTTAATAAATAAGTCCGTGACAGCCAATATCCGGAGGCGTTGTTGTTTTGCGGTGAACATCATAACTCGTTACCGGACCATGTGGAAAAAAAAAATCGAAATGCGTTTAAAAGGTGACATGTTTCCTGAAGCAGTGACGAAGAGTTTTTCAATTTTTTTTTGCAGCATTTTGAAGTGAAAAACGATTTTTGCTATACAATTTCGGGAATTTGTTGTTAAAAAATGAGGAGAAAATGGAATTTAAAAAAAAAAACTTCGTGGTTACCTGATGATTTTTGTATAGACATAGTGTCTAAAATTTCAAAAGAATCGGTCAAGAAGATGTTCATGGACTTCGAACATTTATTTGCGAGAAAATCGGTTTAAAGTTTAAAAACTGATTTGTATACTATATACCGTATGAGGCCGGTCGCTGGAAACGCTGTATCTTTTTAAGTTTTGCTCTGATTTACTTATTTTGACACAACATTCTCGACATGTTGTGCATTCAGAAAGAGAAATGCAAAGAAAGGTTTTAAAACCTACCACCCCTTAAGGAAATGCAAACACCAATACACCAATGTACACAAAAAAGGAAAAAATATTTCATATTTCATCATACATGTAAACTGAAAAAAAAGAGAATTACATTTTTTGCAAAGTTATCTATAAATCTAAAAAAGAAAAAATAAAAAATGCGCGCGTATTAGTTTTACTTAAAAAAAAAATCGCTTTTAATTCTTCCATGATAATTTCAATAAATTATTCAAATTAAAATCTTAAATATACCTTTTTACGTAATTTATGTTTGTCCAAATTTTTTTAAAAGCATATTATGCAAAAATTAATATTATGAGTGAAAAAAAAAATTATTTTCCACCTCTCTTCTAAAATTACAATGTAATTTAATTATGAAAAGTTACAATAATTTAAATTTTAAACTTAATATTTTTCAAAGGCTTTTCAATACAGAGCTATAAACGAAATCATACGTTGGACAACAACAAAATCTACATTGAAGATCTCTTTTTTCTCAAATATTTATCAAAAAAAGCATGCTCTTTGGTAAGTGCTGGCCATCAATGAACTGAGCGAAAGTTCTCTTAACAATACAAAACAATTTTGAGATGAAAAACAAAACAGACAAACGAATAAGTTTAGTAAGTGTTGCCAATTTTGACAACTTATTGTAATTTAGACGATTTTACAATTTTGCCAATTTTGAGAACTTATTGTAATTTCGACGATTTTGCAATTTGTTAAAATGATTTGTTAAATTTGTAAAAATGATGATTGAAGATTTAAAATTATCAGTAGTATAAAAATTACGACTTCAAAGGTTACCAATTAATGGGTTTTTATCGAAAATTTTTGTTCAGTGTAAATGGAACTTACAAAGTATGTATAGATTTAATTCTGGGTCAACTCGTTTCAAAACGGAAATACCTTGAATAGCATCTCTATTTAAGATTTAAGTTTCAATTACGGCGATACTTTAAATCTATATTATATGTTTCAGCTACAGATACATGTCAATAAAATTATTTAGTTGATTGGTGTGTTAAATTTTTTTCGTTGAAATTTCACCACTAATACAGTATAAATAACCAATGCTGTAATAATATTCGTAATATGAATGATATAAATAAATTTGATTGTTTCCTTTTGTAATATTTTGTAGAGTTTTATTTTTATTTTCTTGACAATTTCTTGTTTTAAAAATGACGATTTTGGCGATTTAGTTTCCAAAATTGTCGATTTTCAAAAGATTTTATTAGCAGCACTGGTTGGTAACATAAAAGAGAGAAAATTGTGTGTGGGTTTGTATAAAATGAGAAAGATTAAATTTTGTTTGTGTATTTCGCATAGCTTTGTAGGGAGTGCTATGTGTATTATTTCAGCGTTACAGAATCAGTCAGTCAGTCAGCGTAAATACATATAAGATAAACAAATTTCACACATTTACATTTTGTCATATTTTCACACATTTCATAGAAAGTGGCTCATCTTCTTCTAGTAGTACTTCGCCAAGTTCAACTTTGATCAAGGAATTATTTTTTGTTAATAGATCTCAAACTTGCGTAGAGTGTATTTTTTTTCGTATATTTGTATGGATACTGGCTGATCTTTTGCAAATTGTAGTTCGCCACCAGCACAACTTTGATCGGAATTGTTCAAGTTTGAAATGTGATATCTATGAATATAGTCAGTTGCAGTTGTCGAAAAAAAATATAACTAATTTTTTGCCTTTCAAAATTTTTTCTTATTTTTAAACTCTTTTAACTCATACACTCTGTCTGTCTGTCGTGGGTCAACCACATTCCCCCTTATCCAATTGATCTGAAACTTGGCCAGTACTCTTGTTGTGACTACAGATTAATTTTGGGGTAGTCACTCACAGTCACGTGTAGTCACGCATAGTAAAAAGAGTTATCTAAATGTCATTTCCCTCATCCGATCGAGCTGAAACTTGGTCTATATACTTGCTAAGAAAAAAATATTAACTTTGACTTAGTCACGCACAGTCACGCAGATTTAAAACGGATTTCCCCTCATACAATCAATCTGAAACTTGGTCGATATATTTGCTGTAAAGAAAGATTAACTTCGACATAGTCACGCACAGTCACGCATAGTCACGAACAGTCACGTAGTGATTAAAAACCAATTTCCCCTTATCCGATCGATCTGAAACTTGGTCGATAGACTTGCTGTGAAAAAAGATTTATTTTGACATAGTCACGCACAGCCACGCTCAGTCACGCACAGTCAAGGAGTGATTTAAACCCCCATTTCCCCTCATCCGATAGTTCTGAAGCTTTGCCCATAGACTTGTTGTGCCCAAAGTTTAATTTCTAAATAGTCACGCACGGTCACGAAGTGATTCAAAACTCATATGCATAAGGAAAGAAAGAGTTTCAATATAAACTTTGTCTTTATGGGTTAGATAATTTTTTTCAATATTTTTTGTAAATCGATGCCAAATTTGACTGGAGTTTATATGTATTTTCATACATTTGTATGGAAAGAGGCCGAGCTTTTTCGTGTAGTAATTCGCCAACAGCACAATTATTGTCGGAAATCTTTGAAATTTTAGGAAAATTATGTCGACGTAAAAATGTTAGTAACTCGTAACGAAAGTTTTTTTTTGTAAAAATACATACTTAAAATAAGACTAAATTTTCGCATATTTCTATAAAGAGTGGCTGACTTTTACGATAGTTGCTTGCCCACAGTCCAATTTTAATCGGAATTTCTTCATTTTTCAAATGAGTCGTTTATAAGTACAGTCAAATACGGGCAGTGAAAGCACAATATATTTTTTTGGATTTTTTTTCTATTTTCTTTGTGTATACAGCTCTAAGGAATATAATTAAACCATGCACCCTATACCACTATGCGGTCATATATATTTGATTTTGAAAAATATTTGTATAGGTCGATTCAGAAATACTTTCTCATAAATACTTTCTGAGTCGATTTAGTGATATCTGTCCGTCGGCCCGTCTGTGTGTACATCCTTGTAAACCTTGTAATCAAACTACAGATCGCAAGTGTGGATATCTTTTGATGAAAATTAGTATAAGCTTCTACCGGCCATAGAATAAACGCTACTGATGTTGCTGAAAATCGGTTCATGTCCAGACCTAGTCCCCATACAAATGATCTCTTTGAGATTGACTTAAATTGCTGTAATATCCAAATTATCATATAGATCTCGGTCAAATTGGGTTTGTGTATGTTTATCCGTTTTTCAGTAGTTCTAAAATAAGCCCTATAGAACAAATCTTAGTCGCAGCTCCCATATAAACCCGCTTCCCGGTCTTCACTTAATTTTATCAAAAATAAAAATATTGCACATATTTTTCTCAAATTTGTTTTGTATATGTTTTTGCAAAAAAGAATTGAACTTGGTCAGGATCGGTCCACTTTTCGACCTGGTCCTCACTTAAGAGATAGGGTCTCGAAACGCATGGTTCGGTGGATCGTATATTCGGTCTAGACCGACTATAACTTTCTTACTTATTTTTAATTGAGTCACTGTGGAAAATTTTGTAGATAATATATCGAACTTCAAACAAGAGTATATTACAACACAAATATAAGCTATAATGTTAATAGGTAGGGCGATTTTTTGTGACCTCTTCTACACTTTTAGTTATCAATCGATTTTGTCAAGAAATACACCATTTTAAAATCATTTCGTTGCAGATGTGCACCATCTTTATAGATATGCAACATCTTTTTTTATATTAACCAACACTCAGGGGCTGCCCACTACAAATGCAGTGCATTGTGCTGATTTCAGGAAAATAGGTTGTGGGAAGAAGGAAATACGGAGTAGTGTTTGTGGATAGTAGACTTAAATTTTATTGGATTATACCTGTCAGGAAAGACCTCTGCGGGGAGTTTATTCTACATACGGCTAGTTCGACAGTTAAACGAATTCTCTCTGTAATGTGTTGTGTGGTCAACTGGACAATAGACTACAAAGGGATGTGATCTGCTAGAGAAGCGGGAAGAGCGAGCCGAAACTCGGGCACTTGGAATAAGTTCGCTAATCTCAGAAGAACATTTCCCATGGTAGTATCTATAGGACAGAGCTATACAACCCACATTCCCACGATGTTCCAATGAGTCAATAGAGTTGGATACCCTACTGTCACTGATGAGCATCAGCGCCCTACTTTGCACATGGTCCAGTAGCTCCAAAATAGACTTTGAAGCTCCTGCCCATATATGGGAGTTGTATTCCATTTTCGGTCGGATGTAGGTGGTAGAGGTTTTAAGGAAATCAGAAGGATTGAAGTAATTTTTGCACCGTTTTAGAAAACGAAGACACCTGAATGCATCTTTCGACACTTGAAAAACATGCTCATTCCAACCAACATCACATTGAATTTTCATGCCTAGAACATCAAGAGTATCCAATTCATCAATACCTATATCACCAATATAAACAGGTGACGTTGTTGAATCGATGGCCCTAAGGGTGAACATACAACATTGAGTCTTCAGCGTATTAAAATCAATCCTATTCGCTTTACCCCACTCGGGATTGTTAACAGGTCTTGATTGAGTGTGTCACTCATTGGCCGCCTTTCGCCCCCCAACCTCCAAGAGGCTTGGCCTACAGTTAAAGGAAAATGAATGACAAGTGCTGATATCATCTGCGAAAGACTATATAGAGTTAAAAGATTGACCAAGAAGGTCGTTCAGAAAGATAAGGAAAAGAGAAGGAGAAAGAACGGATCCTTGAGGTACTCCTGAATGAAGCTGAAACTTATTAGATGAGACCCCATCAATACGAGTAACAAGACGTATATTTCCGTCTCTGAAAAAACTTGATATGAATCGAGAGAAGTCATTACCGACCCCAAATGCAATAAGCTTTGATATCAATGCACCGTACCACATGCGATCAAACGCTCAGAAATTAGAGCAAACAGGTCTTCCGTGCACCGATTTCTATGGAAGCCATACTATCGATCACTAAGAATTGAGTTGGCCTCTAGGTAGTTCATAAGATGGAATTTGGTCATGCTCTTCATCACCTTTGAGAGCGCTGAGCAGATTGCAATTGCACGGAAATTTTCCGCACTTGATAGACTTATTACCAAATTATTACAAAAAAAAACACACTAAATTTTTAGCATTTGGGGTGTCTTTATATCTAGGTAGAATGATGGCCGATTTACTCCCGATTTAAACGCCAAGCTGCCCAAAATAATGGGAATCAATATTATGCTAAGTTTATCCAGTTAAACTGTTTATTTTGTGCATGAGCGTGATTTAACCAGACAGATAGACATATGAATAGACGGCCGGACGGACAGATGGACATCGAAGAATCTACGTTAGTTATTGAGGGTGTGATCTTGATTTCCCCAGACAGACAGAAAGACAGATGGTTGTCACTAAATCAACTTTCCTTATTACAAGGATATAAAAATATATGATTTTGGGGTCTCCGGAATGACAAACTGATATATACCCTCTGCACATTGGTGTAAAGGGTAAGAAAATATTTAATATTTTCTAAACTCTTTCTTTTAACTCATACTCTCTGTCAGTCGATCTGTCGCTCTATCTGTCTGTATGTATGTCTGTCTGTCTGCCATGGGTGGACCCCATTCCCCCTCATCCAATTGATCTAAAACTTTGCCCATAGTCTTGTCGTGACTAAAGAATAATTTTGGCGTAGTCACGCACAGTCACGCGTGGTCACGCACAGTCACGGAGTGATCTAAATGTCATTTCCCCTCATCCGATCGATCTGAAAATTGCTGTGAAAAATAGATTAACTTTGAGTTAGTCACGCACAGTCACGCATGGTCATGGAAGATATACTTGCGGTAAAGAAAGATCAACTTCGACATAGTCACGGGCAGTCACGCATAGTCACGCACAGTCACGAAGTGATTTAAGATCCATTTTCCCTTATCCGATCGATCTAAAACTTGGTCCATAGACTTGCTGTGAAAAAAGATTAACTTCGACATAGTCACGCACAGTCACGGAGAGATTAAAACCCCACTTTCCCTCATTGGATGGATCTGAAACTTTGTCCATAGACATATTGTGGCCAAAGATTATTTTTAAGATAGTCACACACAGTCACGGAGATATTCAAAACTCATATGCATAAGGAAAGAGTTTTAATAAAAATTTTCTTTTGATGGGTTAAATTATTTTTCATTTTAAAAAGTTATTTCTGCTTAAATTTAAATTGTTTAGATACGCTACAGAAATATGTAAATTTCGTGTTGTTGTGCCCACTTTCAAAGTTCCCCAGAAAGTGGCCACATTTGCATTTACCATTTTTATTTTTTTTGTTTGTCTACAATTTCACTACCAAATTTTAGTTGTTTTTTTTTTTGTTTGTTTATATATTCCACTCTTGGGTTAACTGTCATTTGCTAGAGTTTACTCAGATTTAAAATGCAGTTCACATTTTTGAGGTTTTAAGCATACTTTTAGGCTCACCGACTAAGTAAAACAGTAAATACGTGTGCATCGTTATAGGCTCTGTTCTGAGGAAGTGAATGGTTTTTATGTTTAGAAAAATATAGTTAATAAGCTTATGGTGTTTCCAGCAACAACAATGAGGTTTACGAAATGAAATCATTTTGGTATATGAGTGGATTTAGTTAAAAACATATTTTTAGGGGCTGTAAAAGTGGGAAACAAAATTTCACAGTTGGTAAAAATGCTTACAGTTCAAGCATTTGCTGTTTGGGGGCTTATCTTGAAATCATGTTTGTGGATATGTATATATTTTTTTTTTTTGCAAAAAGTAAAATTAAGCCGGAAAGTAGGCCATTTTTTCGAGATTTTTTTTATAAAACCTCTTGTAATATGTTACTATGTATGCTATGAGTTGTTGTGATTTGCTATTAAATGGGAGATCAATGCCTGTTTTGTTTTTCTTTTCTATATATTATAATAAAGTCACGTTTTAATTAATTTAATTGTATTTTTTTTTTTTAGTTTTTTTTTTTATTTATTTTTTATTAAAACTTCCTATAACTCTTAACACATAGATTGATTAATTTGCCCCTAATGTTTAAGTTTTTAGCTTTTTGCTTGTAATTCGCTTATTTAAGAAACATTTAAAACAAATCCTTGACACTGAATGATTAATGAAATAATCATTTAAGAAAACAATTTTCCAAACAGTTCAACATTTTTGTTTTGATTGTTTTTCTAACACTTTACCACATACTCTTCTCCAACAACTTTCTCTGCCACATAAACTTTTAACAAATATAAAACCATGAAAGATTGAAATAATACAGAAACAACAATAACAGTAACAACAACTACAGTAACCTTAGACCACCATCTTTTTAAATAAATGGAAAATATAGAGAAAAACTTTTCGAGTACTTTATCTACCCAAAAAAAAAAAGCAAAGAAAAACAAGCTGAAACTTAAAGCTTCAATGAGTGTAAATGATGCCTTTTGATGATGATGATGGAGCTGTTGATTATACCGATGATTTTTGTTTAGTTTAGTTTAGCACAAACAATGGCATCACTACCCAGCAACATATTTCAAAAAATAAGTTGTTAAGTAGACAATATAATTCGGAACGAAATTGGTCAAAAATTAAGAGAAAATTTTGATTTTTTTTAAATAAAGAAGGAGATAAAAACTTATAAGTTTCAATATAAATTGCTCAGATAATTCCAATCTAATTTGAAAGGGAATTATATTCTACTAGCAGATTCCAGCCCTCGAAACTCGAGCGCATATTATAGGAAATTTTATTTTTTCACTAAATAAAGACCCTAAAAGTATGCCAATCAGTTATAGCCAATTCACAAATCAACACAAAAAACAAACTCATTTTTATTACAAGCAGATTAACAAATTTAATAAACACAAAAATAGCATTGTATAATTTTATGTATGTATTAGTAGCAACTTTAAATGCAATTTACTCAAAATAAAGGAAAAAATTTAAAAATCTGTAAATCTGCAAAGCGGCTTAAAAGAAATACCTTTCAAATAATATACGTTTGGTCCAAATCGGGCTAAAACTGTAGAACAAAACATCAGTCCCAAGAAATCGCCTAGCCTATTAATATTATAGATTCCTTAGTCACATCTTTGCATGAACCATAATTTTGCTGGGTTAGCTTACGTTTCAGCCAAACCATGCCAAAATTATATCTTTAATTCGATTCATATAGAAATAAGAAAAACATTTACAATTTGTTTCTGTTTCCCTCAACGAATTGTTTTGCTACTGACATGCCCTCCTTTTCTTTGGAATGATTGTTGTAACGAAAAACTTTTTTGATTTTTAATTGAAATCCAGAGAAATGATAGCAGTTAATGGTAAATTAGTTCAAACAAAGAGAAAATTCCTACTGAATATATATTTAAAATCTTGAAAGGTGATAACCTTTGTAACATACAAATAAATACTTAGAACAAAAATACAAATACATAAATAAATTCGAGGAATTTTAATGGAAATTTGAGAAATTTCTGTAATAGCTTAAAGAAATTAATTGTTATTCTGGAAAAATAACAGAAGTACAGGTAATAATGTTTTTTTTTTTTAGTAACAAACGAATTCTGATAGTACAAGTACTATTTACTTATTTAATTTTAAGTTCGAATAATAGCAGTTTAAAGCCTTAATATAGGCTATATTTTTTAGGTATAACAAAAAAGCCTAAATGCAAGCTTCATATAATATAAAAAATATTAGTTTTAAGAAAAAACAACCATTTTGTAATAACAAAAAAGCAATTTAAAAAAAATAATTAAAAATTAAAAAAGATCTATAATTATTTTTTTAAATTCCATTATTTATAATTATAGCAAAAACCTAATTAGCAAACTATTTTAGTACCAAAAATTTTTACAAAAAATATTTATTAGAAAACGATAATGAATGAAAAATTGTTGACAAAAATTTTTTTGTAAATATTTTTAGTAAAAATATAATTGCAATAAAAAATTTTATAAAAAAAAGCATTTTAATGAATACACATTTTTGAAAATTTGAATGTTATTAACAAAAATTGTAGATTCAGTTTTAGCGATATGCAGAAATATAGCAAATTTTATACACTCCACACCACTGTGCAGAGAGTATGTATCAGTTTGTCATATTCTTTGTAATATTTCGAAATAAACTCCGATAAACCGAAGAGCTGATTTAGTGACGACTGTCTGTACGTCTGTCTGTGCGGTCACACCCTCAATAACTAACCTAGACTCTTCTTTTTTGCATAAAATCGTTTAATAAATCCCGAAGGAGTTGCTATATAAAACAAATATCATCGTTCCAAAGGGTCACGAGATATGAATGAGTATGTGAAAAAACTCTTGAAAAAATTAAAATATTCAATGTTTGTTGTTTTTCTTAAGTTATATTTTGTAATTTTTTATATTTTTGTAGCCGCAGCAGTTGTAGTATGTTCTTCATAAAGGCGTGCAGCTTAAGAAAGTATGGCCACATATTTTTTTATCGGTATCCAAATATTATAAAGAAAATCTCAAACATGAAAGAAAAAACATTATCCCTAAAAAAAGTAAATTTTTTAAAAAGTGTGTTTCCTTAAAAATTAAAGTTTCTCAAAAAGTACGTTTTTATAGAAGTACATTTTCTTAAAATATACCATTTCTTTAAAAAGTACCTTTTCTTAAGGAAAAGCACCTTCTTTAAAAAAAAGCACACTTTTTAAAACAAGTAAATTTATTTAGAAAACTAATTTGTTTAAAGTACACTTTTTATAGGAAACAGCCCTTTTTTAAAAAGTTACACTTTCTTAGACAACTACCCTTTATTTGTAAAAATTCCCTTTTTTTTAAAAGTACCCGTTCTTAAAAAATACCCTTTTTAAAATAAGTACTTTTTAAAAAAAAAAAAAAGGTACGCTTTCTGACGCTGCTGCTAGAATCACCCCAACATTTTATTTCGAGCCCAAACAATAGTGGCTTAAGTGGAAATGTTCCCGTTTTCGGCACATTTGTTTGCTAAAGAACCTTATGGAAGTCCGCAAAAATCATTTAATGGAAAATTAATTGAAATACATGTCTTCATGTATGAATGCATGTTGTACCAGCAAACTCCTACATTACAAATCAAACTTTATTCGACTGAATAATATAAGTTGCCGCAAACAGTGGAGGAAGTTATGCAGCGATTTAAAATCTCGATCTAATTCTAAACGCGGTGGTTTAACTGCAGATAATTTTCTACAACATTTTAGTGGCAATTTACAACTTACAGACACAATTAGTACGTTCCACTGGTACTTGCCTTACAACATTGATGCCTTTCTTGAGTCACCAAGGGAATTATGTGAACTCTAAAATGCCTTAAGGACAATAAATCTCCTAGTAGGAGGGTATCAGCTAAGAAATTTTTTTAACTTTTTCTTTTAACTCATACTCTCTGTCTGTCAGCCATGGGCAACCCCATTCCCCCTTATCAAATTGTTCTGAAACTTGGCCCATAGTCTTGTTGTGACTACAAATTAATCTTGGGGTAGTCACGCACAGTCACGCATAGTCACGCACATTCACGAAGTGATCTAACTGCCATTTTTTCTCAGCCGCTCGATCTGAAACTTGGTCCATACACTTGCTGTGAAAAAGATTAACTTGTGACTTAGTCACGCACAGCCGCGGAGTGATCTAAATGTCATTTACCCTCATCCGACCGATCTGATATACTTGCTGTAAAGAAAGAAAAACTTCGACATAGTCACGCGCTGTCACGCACAGTTACGGAGTGATTTGAAACACATTTCCCCTTATCCGATCGATCTGAAACTTGGTCGATAGACTTGCTCTGAAAAAATATTAACTTTGACGTAGTCACGCACAGTCACGCATAGTCGCACACAGTCAGGAACAGGCTAAAACCACATTTCCCCTTATCCGATCGATCTGAAACTTTGTCCATAGCCTTGTTGTGGCCAAAGATTAATTCTAAGATAGTCACGCAAAATCACACACAGTCACGTAGGGATTCAAGACTCATATGCAGAGCTTTAATAAGAGCTTTGGAATCGCTTGACTGATTGGATTAACAACTATAATATTTTAAATGAACACCAGACTGGATTCAGAAAACACTGCTCACCAATAGATAATGTATTTAACCTTGTTAATCTTGTACATTTAAGCAAACAAGTGGTAAAAATACTTATGCATTTTTCATCGATTGTCGTATATGTAGTGTATTTTATGAATGTAAGCACAATGAAGTGTCCATAACAATAAATCGATACAACAAACAAACCTACATATACATGCACATGTACATTTGGCTAGCGACAAATAAATAGAACGAAAAGTATCAAGGTTGGGGTAGGTCAAACGGTTGTTGACAAATGACTCAGTGTGTTTGTTTGACTGAGCGGGTTTATGTACAAAGCAATGAAATCGGATAGAGTTGATTGATCGATATGTAGAACAACTAGATTTGATTTCATATGCTAACTGTATGCAATACACATTCCAGTGTATTGTATCGGTATGCACTTTAACCAGTACAATTCCACTCGTTTATTTGGAATTGTACTCATGTGTGAAATATGACGTAAATACTAATAATGAGAAACCACCCTAATTTCTATGATCTCCTGTTACAAATGTACACAGTTAATACATGATTAATAGTATAGAGAAACTATTTGTTATTTTAGAGAGTAGACACTATTATAGAGTGACTTTTAGAAAAGCACTCAATAACTCTATTGTATTCTAATATATAAGCAGGAACATGTTGAATAAAGAAGGGGAGTTCTAATTGACAGTCTAGAAGAAGAAGTTCTTTCAAGAACTAGTCTTGCCCAGACATATCCTTAGACTAATAAAGTAAGAATTTTATTTTAAAACAATGTTATACTCTTGAGAAAATCCACTATATGACGATTTTACTGGACGCTTTTGAAACGATTCCAATTAATCGCTTGTGCTATAAGTTGTCCAATACGGGATTGTCTCCCAAATTAATACGAATTCTGCAAAACTCATGCAAATACTTCCAGTCAAATATTGTTTGCGAATTCTTATACAAAACCCTTCAATGTACATCAAACAGGGCTTCGTACTTAGCCCTTTTCTATTTGCTTTATACTTGAACGATTTAGCTGATGCTATTTCTGGTGGAATAAGTGTTGACAATATCTCAGTAAAATTCTTCTCTAAGCAGATGATATTGTCATATTATCTAACTCTCCAAGTAGTCTTCAGAATATGATTAACTCTCTACCTACGTACAGTAACTTGTGGCACTAAAAGTAAACCTTTCGTAGTGGCACTACAATACCTAACCTTAAGAGGACTTATGGTATTGATGAAATTGAAACTGTTAGTTCATATAAATACCTGGGTATAGATATATGCTACAATTTATCATTTAGCAAACACTTAGAAAACAAACTAATAACGGCAAAAATGGCTATATGTTCTACTTGATCTAAATATATAAATAATCCCAACATAACTATTAAAAATAAACATAATGGCAGTGATGCTTCTCGTTCTATAATGTTCTTAAGTGCCCAAATATGCGTACGATGTAGTTAAAAAATTATTCAGATTTTTCATTAAAAAGATGTTAATGCTGCCTAGCAACACTCTAAACTACATGCTCTTTTTATACCCTATACCACTATGTGGTTTGGGTATAATGACTTTGTGCTGCTGTTTGTAACAACCAAAAATATTTGACCTAGACCCCTCTTTAATTATACCGATCGAATCAGAATCATTTTCTGAGTTGATTTAACAATGTCCGTCCGTCCGTCCGTCCGTCCGTCCGTCCGTCTGTGTGTCCATGTAAAGCTTGTAATCAAACTGCAGGTCGCAAATATGAATGTATTTTGATGAAATTTGGTACATAAGCTTTTATCGGATATGGGATGAACGCTGTTGAAATTGGTGAGAATCGGTCCATGTTCAGACCTAGCCCCCATACAAATTACCCATATGAAATCGACATAAATTGCCATAAGATCCAAATTGTCATATAGATCTTACACAAATTGGGTTTGCATGCGTTCATTACATCCATTAATGAGTAGTCCAAAAATGATCCCTTTGACCCCATATAGAGCTGCTTCCCGATCTTCACTTAAATCTATTAAAAAAACAAAAATATTGCACTGATTCTTCTCAAATTTTGTTTGTATATATTTTTGCAAAATACAAGAGACTTTACCAAACATGATCAGGATCGGTCCATTTTTAGACCAAGTCCCTATATAGATATAGCATCCGATATGAACTTTTTCATATCTGTAGCCAAAAAAAATTAATAACAATGCCACTCAAATTTGGTTTATGCTTATTTGTTATATACAATTAGTTCTACCGAAAAGACAGGCTCTCCAAACTATCGTTTAGGGTATCGTATAGTCGGTCTAGACCAACTATAATTTTCTTACTTGTTATAATATTTTAGATTTAGAATTTTCGAACCATTAATTATAACAAATTTTGTTTTGCCAATCTGGTTCAATTGCCTAAAATTGATTACCATACTTACAGGCTCTTCTGTGTGTTCATCAAATATTTATAATGAAATTTAATGAATTTTATTTAAAAATTCACAATTTAGCGAAATTTATTTGTTCCGAAATTATATATATATATCTATATATGGGGCGTTTCAAGTCAAGTGAACCAACTTTTGAAATCGATGTCTTCCGATCGGGATGAAATTTGCACCAAGGTTAGTCCTACTGGATAGTAGTTTAGACACAATTTTTCAATAAGATCGGTCCAAACGGGTGTTTTTTTCTCATCCATGTAACTTTTTACCTATTTTTCTTAGCAAAATTTGTTCCAAATAGTTTAGATAGCTATTTCTTTATATATTTAGGAAAAAAAAATAAAAAAATTTTTTTTTCACTATTTTGGCAATATCAAATTTTAGAAGAAGATATTTCCAAAAGACCCAACTATTCAATAAATCAAAAAAAAAAAAAAAAAAAAAAATGGCACAGATTTGTTATAACTTCACGGCTTCGACTGGTGGGATTTATTAAGTAATTTTAGAGTTTATTTTAAATGAATAGCAAGTGGTTATATGTATATTTTCTCAGTTGCCAGAAATAATTATAAAATTGAAATAGTCCTTTTAAAAAACTATATCATATGTAGTTTGGTTGCTTTATAAAAAGATTTTTATTTATTTAATCTTAAATTTTATAAAACATTGAACAACATGTCCATTATAAGACTTCTTTTCGTATTAATTAAAATAAAACTTCTTGTCCTAATATCAAGCACTTTTTTAAATGTCTTCTCCTTAGCTTTTAATCTTCTTTTTTTGTTCTTGTTTTTCGTTGACACTAAAAATAAGAGCTCATAAATCATTACTTATGTCATCATTTGCAAAAATATACACAACACAATAAACACACATACATTGTTTATAAAAAAAAACAGAACAAATCTAGAATAGAATAACTAAAAGCAGAAAACAAATTACATTACAAAGACATCAAATTTTGTGTCACATTAAAAATACAAAAAAAAATAAAAATTCAAAATAAAAAAAAAAAAAAATAAAAAAATAAATTTACATAAAAATGAACATACATACATATATTAAATATGTGCATACAAACTTTAACTCGAACCAAATATAAAAAATTTGTTCGTACTTTCACGCAAAATTTTCCAACAAAACTTCCTCATAATTTTACATTTTCCATTTTACTTTTACGGAATGTATGTATGTATGTATGTTTCTTTGTTTATTTGTTTGTTCATAAGTACAAAATACAAATGAAAGGAAAATAACCCAAAATAACAAATGTCATGAATTTTTATTGCCATTATAGTAAAGTTTAAAAGCAAAATAAATGAGAAAAAATAAAATGAAAATATTACTTCAGTTAAAAACGCAGACATATGGACGTAAATATTTGTTAAAGAAAAAGTATGCAAAAGAAATGAGAAAAAAAAAACAGTTAAACGAAAATAATAAATGTCATATTTCATTTCGATGACTTAATATTTATTAAACAATTCATAATAATCATACGTATGGGAATGAATTATATTTTTAACCTTATTGGACATCCGCTATAAATATTGAAATTGCCATTCAAGTTTATTCTGGATAATGGTGTGTCTTTAAGTAACAGGCAGTAATTGGAAAAAAGAAATGAAAAAGATTTTACAAAAAATTGCCTTCATTTCACCGCTTATCATATAACATCAAGATTCTTCGCTTACAGTTGCCACCGATAGCAGCCTCGCAGGACGTTCAGAAGCATTTAAATATAGTTTAGAAAAAATAATGCTTTGGAAGTTTTTGGACCTTCGAAAGGCAAATAAAATCACAAATTGAGAAACTGTTAACGTGGTTTTAGTCCAAGTGCTATCTAGTTTAATAACGATGTTTTGTTTGTCAGACGTTATTTCTCTCGAAAGCAGTTTTTTCCCACGAACTCTATACAAAGAGTTGTTCCTTAAATTTAACTAATTAATATTCCTTTAGAGATTTTTTTATATGATGCATTGTTTTCCCATAATTCAATAAATTTTATGTAATTAATATTCATCAAATTCGACGGTTGATAAATGATGGAAATACTTTTGAAACAAAATATTTTTTCTAAAATAATAAAATACTTTTTAAAAAGGGGTAATTTTTTAAAAAAAACGTACTTTTTTAGGAAAGGTACTTTTATAACAAAATGTAATTTAAAAAAAGGTATTTCTTTAAAAAAACTTCTGTTTTTAGAAAAGAAAATTTTTTAAGCAACAAAATTTTAAGGGAACTCATTTTTTAAAAGAAGGTAATTTTTGAGAAAAGGGAACATTTTTAAGAAAGGTATTTCTTGAAAAAATATTAAGAAAAGTTAACTAAAAAAATCTTAAGAAAAGGTACCTAAGAAAAGTACTTTTTAAACAAAATTAGTTTTGTAAATAAGGTAGGTACATTTTTAAGAAAACTACATAAAATATTTTTATATAATATTACTTTTTTTAAAAAGCTACTTCTTTTAAAAAATTTTACTTTTTTCAGAAAGGGTAATTTGTTGAAAAAAAAGTATTTCTAAAAGAGGTACTCTTTAAAAAATGGTGCACTAAGAACTAATTTTTTAAGAAGGGGCAATCTTTTAAGAAGATTTACTTTTTGAAAAAACTTTAAAAAAAAGAATTTTTTAAGAAAATTAAATTTTTTAAGAAATGGTAATTTAATTATATTTATTAAAAAGGTACTTTTTAAGCAAAAATGACACATAAAAACCAAGTTTTTATTATATTCCCTTTCTTTGAAAATAAAGTTTAATTAAATAGTGTAATTAAATAATTGATTGACCGAATATGAAAGATGTGTAGAAAAATATCTGTGTCAAAAATCTCCAAAACATCTCTTTATCTCCATTTGAATTTTCTTTCCGTTTTATTTTCTCTTACATTCGTTTCGGGAAATGAAAATTTTCATTCATAGCATCGTAGCCATTTTACATTAATATTTTAGAGCATATCGTTTCAGTCTTACTCAATCATCGTTTTCAAATAAATGTCCTATTATAGTTCTGCATATAAGTTTTTATCACATCATGGTTTATTGCCAATTTAAAAAACCATTAAAATTTCGAAAAATCGAAATTTTTTTTAAACGAAAATTTGTTGGACATTTTATCATCACCACGGGTCTGCCTGCAAATTTTGAGCTCGATTGGATCACGGGCAAAGGGCTAAAGATCGATCCAAAGTTTTTTCGGCAGAAAAACAGACACGAAGAGTTAAAAGAAAAAGGAGTAAAAAGGATTGGCTTCTTAACAAATGTACTTAAAAAAAACTTAAATAAATAAAAGAATTTTTTATAAGGAGCTTTTTTTTAAAACGGTTAATTAAAAAACATTAATTTTTTTTTCAGAAAATGTCTTTTTTAAGAAAATTTATTTTTTTTAAGTTATTTTAGAAAGAGGTACATTAAAAGGAGCTTACGAAAAAATTACCTTATAAAAAAATGTTCTCTTTGAAAAAAGGTACAAAAAAGCGGGGACTTAATTGGTAGTAGTCTGGCTGGCATATTATCTGCTTGCCTAAAATTAGCGTACACCCCCAGGGCATGGCAGGAGACCAAAGTGGTCTTCATACCAAAGCTGGGAAAGGAAAGCTACGCGAACCCAAAGGCCTATCGACCGATAAGTCTTACATCTTTCCTACTGAAAACCATGGAGCGAATAGTCGATAACATGGTTAAATATCAAATCCCAAATGAGTTGTTGAAATTCAAGCAGCACGCTTATTTAAAGGGACGCTCAGTGGAAACTGCGCTTCATGAAGTAGTTCACCACATCGAAAGATCTTTTGATCTTAAAATCTTCACCCTAGCTATATTCATTGATACAGAAGGAGCTTTTAACAATGTATCAACCAATACGGTACTCCAATCCCTAGAACGATTCGACATTGACCGGGATATTAAAGCCTGGATCAGTCACATGCTAGGGAATAGATGGATAAGTTGCGAGGTTGGTGGCATTAAAATAAGAAACAAGGTTTGTTGTGCGACACCTCAAGGGGGGATTTTATCCCCCCTTCTCTGGGCGACCACTATAAACAGTTTTCTAAGGGTTTCAAACCTGTCTGCTACGCAGACGACGTAGCGATACTGTCAAGGGGGAAATATCCTAGAGATTTATTTAGGAGGGCATCGAATGCACTCGAAATAGCATATGACTGGGCGCAACCGAGGGGTTTCAATGTGAACTCAGAGAAAACTGAAATATGCCTCTTTACAAGGAAGACGAAAATAATCGACTTTGATGAACCTCGCTTCGAGGGCAAAACGATTAGAATCACACAGACGCTGAAATACCTTGGGGTGATTCTCGATAAAAAACTTACTTGGAAAAACCACATCGAGAGCAGGGTTGCGCAGGCTCATCGTGTATGGGCGATTTGCAGAAGGGCTATAGGCTCAAAATGGGGTTTAAACCCGAGGATGACATATTGGCTGTACACAAGCGTCGTTAGACCTATTCTAACCTACGCGTCCATAGTCATATGGACATCAATGAACAGGAAATGTTACATTAAGCCACTCCAAAAGATACAGTGCCTCTGTTGCATAGGAATCAGTGGAGCAATAAGGACTACATCTACGAGGGCTTTAGAGAATATTCTATTTATACACCCAATCGCGATTAGAATTAAATATGAGACAGCTCTGGCCATGTTACGACTAACGGTAACAGGGGAATATATCACCGACCACATGACCAGACACCAGACTTTTTTAGACCATATTCCGGGACTCTACACAGTGAATATTAGCTGTAATAGAATCGCGGAAGTGTCAACAGATATACCCTGCAGTATACGGATACTAGACAGGGAAAGTTGGATGAACGGGAATATTCTGCAAAACCTTCCAGGGTCACATTACTATACGGACGCCTCTAGTCTGCATGGTAAGACTGGGATAGGTTTCTACTATTAGGAGCGTTCCACAGGGAAATACCTCCGTCTTCCGGACCACGACTCTGTCTTTCAGGCTGAATTGGTAGCGATAAATGAATGTATTAGGTCTATTAACGCACGGGATTCCCCAAGTCCCGGAGACGTGAAAATATTTACGGACAGTCTAGCGGCTATCAGAGCGATATCCGTGGACAAAACTAGATCAAGGACTATCCTCGAGTGTAAGGAGGAGATTTCAAAACTTCTCCAAAAGAGGCAGACTTGAAATCATTTGGATCCCAGGACACAGTGGTATAATGGGAAACGAGATTGCTGACGAACTGGCCAGGAAGGACTCTTTCCTGGAAAGAGTAAATTTGGAAAACCCAATACCTTTCAAGTCTCTCAAATTGGAACTGGCAGACTGGGCGACCAATTCACATGTAACAATTTGGGAAGAGAATGACGTGGGTAAGATTACAAAGATATTATGGGGTTCTCCCAACACTACAAGAACTAGGGCGATCCTGAATCTGAGTAGGGTAGAACTTAGTAGGGTAATTGGCATCCTCACTGGTTACTCTGAGGTCCCATCTATATCGTATAAGACGGGCGGAATCAGCCATTTGTAGAGCTTGCGGAGAGGATGACGAAACCCTAGAACACTACCTCTGCTACTGTCCAGCTTAGGGGGATAAGCTGGAAAATATTCAAGAAATTTGCTGATGAAACCGAATTTCTAAGTTATTAGAGGGGTAGATAACCAGATGAACGTAGAGATGTAGAGCGCACAACAAGCCGACCTACTGGCTTAGGTGTATATCCGGCAACAACGGATATGAGCGATGTGTATACATAGCTCCTCTTATCAACCTTACCTAACCTAACCTAAGGATATTTTTAAATGTACCTGTTTAAAAAAGAAACTTTTCTTTTAAATTTGCTTTTTTTAAAATTAGCTATAAAAAAATTTTGCTTTTATTGAAAAGTGGTACCTTTTTAGAAAAATTCATTTCTTTAAAAGGCACTTTCCTAGCAAAAGGTGAATAAAAAAAAAATACTTTTTAAAAAAGTATTTAAAAAAAATTTTTTTTAAGAAAAGAGTACTTTAAAAATAAAATTTTTTAAAATATGGGTACCTTTTTAAAAAAAATTGTACTTTCAAAAAGGCTACTTTGAAAAGAGTATTTTTTTACGAAAATACTAGTTTTTTTAAAAAATTCACTTTTTTAGAAAAGGTACTTTTTTTAGAAGAGGTACTTTTTTAGAAAAAGCTCTTTCTTGAAAAAAGCTGCTTTAAAAAAAAATATAAAAGGTACTTTTCTAAAAAAGTTAGTTTTTTAAAAAAAAAAGCTATTTCTTAAAAAAATATTTTTTTGAAGAAAAAGTAATTTTTTAAATTTTATTATTATTTTCTAAAAACAAATAAAAAATTTTATTTTCGATCTCTATCAATTTAACGATTGAGTTTGATATTATTCAGTCTCAAGATCAAACGTGTTTACTTTAAATAAAGCAAAAACATTACCACATTTGTTTCAAAAATTGATCTATATTCTGCATGACAGCGCACGCCGCACTGTGGCGCCATTTGAGTTTTTTCGTTGCAAAAATCATATCTTTTGAACCGAATAACATAATTGAACAGCATATGATAGATAACTGTTCAGCCTATGAAATGAGCGTTCGGAAAGGGTGCTACGCTTTGTAGGGGCCTACTTATGGGTTATCAAAGTTAAAATTTGTAGAAAAATCAATTTTATGGTAACTAAAAAAAATTATTTTTACATTTTTAGATTGTTTTTATTTTTTTTCTTTAGGGTTTTATGTTTTAAATTATTACCGAACAAATTAAAAAAAATTACTTCTTTTTTAAATTTATTTTTTAAATTTTCTGTAAAATATTCATCACAATTCGTAAGAGAAGGTATATCTAAAAGACTAATCATTTCTAAACTATAATTATTTTCTAACTCTATTCGTGACCTCACATGCCGCAGGGAAGAAATAAGTGGATCGGAAGATGCTGCCAACATGTTGAAGAGGTCCTCATTTTGCCTTACCCTTGATGCTTTGAATGTGTTCTGCAATCTATATTTTTTATAAAATTTGTTAAGAGACTCATGTGATTCTTCAGAAAGCTCTCCAATTGGCAAAGACTGGTACTCAATTATATCTTTGCCATGCGCCAATATTTTATGGACGTTCGGGGTCAACTTCTTCTGTGGATACATTTCTGCTAAAAGAGATGCAGTTTTCGATGGATATTCTCCATATTTTGTAGAATTGACATTTTCTTTGCAGTTTAAAACGATTTGATTGTCAATTCCAGTGATTTTAGTTACTGCCTCATCATTTTCAAAAAATCTCCTAGAAGTGTTTCCATCGTTTGAGTTACCGTATCAGTGCTTGGGACAGTCTACTTTTAGTTCAACTTGTTTAAAAAAAGCATCCTGTATTTGCTTCTTTCTGATCTTTTCTTTATCCTTTATTGATGCATTTTCATCGAAGATTTTCTCCTCTTGTGGTAGGGTATACGTCAGTTTTAGCAAGAACTCCATACACCTTATCCTTGCGTGCAATGGTGACATTCCATATTCGTAATTCTCCTCGTTTGTAGAATCGTTTAAATTACCAAAGTTCTTCTGAGTCTTTTTGCAAATCGGGCATGACAATGTTGGGGTTGTTCCTGTCAGTTCGTTTACGGCTTTTCCGTCAACCATGGTCAGGTGGAACTCGTAATTGCATTCAATATATTTTCCTTCTCCAATTTGCAGCTTTGTAGGCTTAATCTTGCTTATTTGTTCTTCAATGTCCTTCACCGTGGTCCTTATGAGTTCTGCCAATTCCCTTGCAAACTGAAACATTATTGGTCGGCAATAATGCACCGATGACGGGCGTGGATTTTTCCAGTGTAGGGAAACATCAGATTTTAGCCGCAAAGGAACAACAGATGCCATAAACATATTTCCGTCCGATATTGTGGCGTCATCGGAAGATATCCTTTGCTTATAAACGCTTTGTCCGGATGATCCATCGTAGCCCCATTTGCTGATCAATGTCAGTTTCTCAGGAAGAATTTTCACCTCATTTTCAGGAAGACTCTCCAACAACCGTTTTGCTGTATGGCCCATGAGATCCTGCAGATTGGCTTTCACAGAGACTTCCGTAAACTCCGTATGCAGTGGTCGTGAATTTATTTTGGCTTGCGTAATATGCTTGTATCCTGGTAAAACGTCAGCCCCGTGTCGCATCAAGGATGCCCGTAGTATCTCATATTTTTCTTTGGAACGTAGTAAGTCCATAAACAAGGCCAAGGCTTCTTCGGAACCATACTTTTTAATGTGTGCGTTTGTGGGCGTGGGAATGCTTTCCTTAATCCTTTTTAGTCGCAGTGGGCTTGCATCAGCAACAGATTTTGTAATCTGCGAACTAACTCTTTCACTATCCTTTGTATATTTAATATACAGCGCGTCCGATAAATGCTTCGTGGTCAAGTCATTGGTGGCATCGGCAAGTTTCCTCTTTCTTGTGAAAATTTAACACTCCTCAATACTTTTTTTTGGCCTTGCTTTTGCTCCTCTGGTTGATGTAGTGGGTTTATCTACTGCCAATATATCCAGGATGGTGTCTTCATTAAGCCAGTCCTCGTATTTGGAGTTGAAGTTCTGAATGGTTCGATTAGATTTCACCCATTTTGCCTTAATATTTGCATATATCAGATAAAAATTATTTTTTATAATTTCGCTTCTCTCAATATTTCCGTATAAGCTATCAAGTTCTTCTAAAGCAGCTTCCGTGAAAAACTTTGGTGTGGTTGACCTTCTAAACAGTTCAAATAATTTTAAATTGTTTAACGCCATGGTTTCAGTACTTGTTGCGCCAACTTTCAGTCGTAGACTAATCCAGGCATTATGCTTATTTTGCAATATATAGGCTTATGCTACCATGCCTAAAAATTTACCTGTTCCCTGCATACATATGGATTTAGGCTGAATTATGCAATTTTGATATTGTGCTCGCGTCTAAATAAGATTTGTGCCTACCTGGAGGGACCATAAGTCAATATTGTTCTTGACCATTTGTACTCCAAAGTAATTTTTAAGTGAGGTGCGTACCTGCGAATTTCAATGAGTAGTTTTTGTGCATCCTGTGTCTGTAACAGAATATTGGGAGTAGACTTTGGCAGAGGCTCACAGGTAGACAACCGACTTAAAATGCAATTTTCAAACTAGATCAAACTACTGTCAGTCAAAACATGTAAGGGATGCACGCCATACAATTTCTGCAACCATGTCTTTTTAACCTTTTTTACCTCTAGAAGCCAAACGGGCACGTACGGCGCAGATAAAAGCTTTTGAATTATGTAAAGAAATAATCAAAGAACATGTTTTGCAAATATGGCAAATATAGAAAAATATAGATTTTTTTATTTTCCGTCAAAGTTGAAAAATAGTGAAAAACGGATAGTTTTTAAATAGTGATTTACCAGGGGAAAGCAAACAGTTAATTTTTTTTTATCATTATACATCTAATAAATACATCAATTAATACAAATAAAAAATAAGGCGATTCTTTACCTATTTTTCGTGATATTACACCTGAAATCGCAACAAATTGACTAAAAATTGTGTGTTTTTTTGAAAACCGAAAGTCGGTCAACTTTGAACGGTTATATCTTCTGAACTAAGAATGTGCTGTTATTAAGAGTAGCATATTTGAAATCGTTGAAAAGTTTCCTATAACAAGGGTTTATTCAAAACTTCGTCGGTGCACATGAAAATTTTGATTTTTGCAACCTCGTTTTCTCTACGGGCGCCACTGTGCGACGGTAAATCAATTCGAAAAAATAAGACAATATATTAATTTCAATGACAACACTAAAATGCTTGCTGGGGGGTCATACAAAACACGATCGATTATTTAAAATTCGACCTCTTATAACATCGCTTCTAGAAAAATTTCAAAGCGTGCCATATGAACAGGTTTTGTCAGGTTTTTTTAGAAGAGGTACTTTTTTAGAAAAAGTTCTTTCTAAAAAAAAAATAAAAAATTTTATTTTCGATCTCTGTCAATTTATCGATTAAGTTTGATATTATTCAGGCTCAAGATCAGACATTAAGTAAAGCAAAAACATTACCACATTTGTTTCAAAAATTGATCTATATTCTGCATGACAGCGCACGCCGTTGCTAAATGTAAGTTCTGTGGTTTTCTAGAATAACCGCGTATGTCATAAAATCAAAATGTTCAGGGGAGCCAAAAAACGTTATATTTGAAATTATGGGCTCGATATAAAGTGTTTAGAGCTTTTTATTTAACAGTCCTGTAGATATGGGCAATAAATACTTTATATAAAATTTTGAGTCAAAAATCTTCAGAGGAATAAATCCTAGAGAAGGACGAAAAAACAATATGTAAATTACACTTAAAGTGTGTGCAGATAAAACAACTTATGTCGACAAACGTCGTTTTCTTTGAAAAAGAAAACTACAAATGCAACCACCCATGTAGACATAAGTTGTTGTTGCTTGAAAAATTGATTTTTTTTTGTTCGTCAACAAAAAGTTAACGGGACTTATGATGAGAATATAACAACGTATCAAGAATAATAGTGATAAAAAAATAACAGAAATAAACACACAAGTTTTTATAAGTGGTTATAAACTGAAAAATAATCCAAAATTATTTTGAATTTTTTTTTTCATTAATAACAACGTATGTTGCTATGTGTCGTTTTCTGAGAAAATTATTTGTCAGCGATCAAACGTAGGTTGACATAGGTCATTAGTGCTGCAAATTAATTTAATAAACATTTAAGTTACGTCGTTATTTAAAGAAAAAACTCAGAAATATCCCGTATTTTTTTTTTTTTTTTCAAAAAATTAAACACATGTAAAGAGCGTTAAAAATTAATATGTTTGGCATCGTTGACTCAAAATGGACATACGAGGTTATTTCAGAAAACCACAGAGTTTAGCGAACACAAATTGTTTTTCTTTTTTTTTTTTTGAAGACAAAAACAGACATGTATATTTTAGTACGCAATGTGTACTCACATACAAACATATTTGTTTCAAAGTTGTTTTATATTTTAGTTTGATATATTGGAAGAGGCTTAAATTGTATAACTTTTGCTTGAATTCTCATTTGGTTGGTTTCAGCAAATAACTTTTTACCAAACAAGCTATCTTCTACTTTTGGTTACTGATGAGGGTTGGTGACTCTTCCCGAAACAGCTGTATAACCTGTCATGCAGAATATAGATCAATGTTGAAACAAATGTGCTAATGGTTTTGCTTTATTTAAAGTAAAATCGTGTGATCGTGAGCCTAAATATTTTCAAACTCAATCATTAATTTTTTAAGAAATAATTTTTCTTAGAAAAGGTACTTTTACGAAAGTAATTTTTAAAAACGGTAATTTTTTTCAAAAAAAAAAGTATTTTTTAAAAAGATAATTTTTTTTAAAAGTACTTATTAAAAAATTGTACTTTAAAAAATACTTCCATAAAATAAGATAAGGCACTTTTTAAACAATACATATAAAAAAAGGGACTTTAAATAAAGCATTTTTTTTACGAAAATGTAATTGTTGAAAAGAAGGTACTTTTTCTTAGAAAATTAAATTTTTTGAAAAATCCTAGTTTCCTAAAGAAGCAAATTTTTTTGGAAAGGCACTTTTTTAAAAAAAGGTAAATTTAAAAACAAAATTTACTATTTAAACAAATTTTTTATGAAAAGGTATTTTTTTAAGGAAAGGCATATTTTTAAATGAGGGTATTTAAAAAAGGGTACTCTTTGAAAAAGGAAACTTTATAAAAGGGGTATTTTAAAAGTGGCTGCTTGTTTAAAACGAGGGCACTTTTTAAAAAAGAGAGTGAGCTGATAGCCCTTGTAGCTTTGCTAAATAATGCTCAACGTATGTATTAGTTCTATAAGTTACAATTATAAATCTAATCAACAATAATAATAGTAATAATAGTAATAATAAAAAAGGGGTACATTATTTAAAAAAAAGGTACTTTATGAAAAAATTTATCATGTTTCAGAAAGGTATTTTTTTAGGAATGGTATTTTTTTATAAAAAAGTTACTTTTTTAAAATTAATTTAACGTAATTTACTTTAAAATACAAAGAGTATTTCTTAAAAAAAGGGTACTTTTTTTAGAAAAATTAACTTTTTTTTACCATAGGTACTTAAAGTTTTAAAGAAAATTACTTAAAAAATTACAATTTAAAACATTATCACTTTAAAAAAAAAAGTTTTTAAAAAAGAATTGTTTTTTAAAATAAAATTAAGATTACTTTTTAAGACGGGACACTTTTTTAAAAAAGGTACTTTTTTAGGGATGGTATTTTTTTCATAACGGCGATTTGTTTATTATATCACGGTAACGATAAAAATAATTGTGTCAAAACTTGTTTAAGCTAATGCGACACGTGCATTATAACCTTACACATACTCTCATGAATCAAATGCCACAACTATTTTATAAACAAAAGGGGTATTTTTTTAAAAGAGAGTACTTAAAAAAATAGAACTTCTTTAAAAAAAGGGTACTTTCCTTTTTTAGAAAAATTAACTGTTTTAAGAAAGGTACTTTTTTAAGTTAGTTTTTATGAAAAGTTAATTAAAAAAATTATACTTTAAAAAATTATCACTTGAAAAACAAAGGTTTTTTTAAAAAAATTTTTATAGGAAAAATATATATTTTTTTTAAATTTACTTTTTTTCAAAAAATGCACTTTAAAAAAAGGATACTTTAAAAAAGGGTACTCTTAAAAAAATTTACTCATTTTGTGACGGTGATCTTTTTTTGCTCTGCACTGTAACAAAAGAATTTCTGTTACAAGCAGAATAAGAAAGAAGAAAAAAATAATAACCTTGATCTTGAAATTATTTTCAAGTTCAAGTATGTACATATAAACAACAACTTATATGGTAATAGGTTGATGGCATTTTTTTTATGGCGTATTTTTTCTCTTCATTGTGTTGAAGTAAATCATGAACACATTCATATGCAATCATGCTGGTCAAACCACGTATTTTCTTGTATTGATCTCACTTGCTCTCATAGTCATATATGAGTGTGAGTGTTATAAATACTAGAGAATATTATGAATGCATATGAATGTTCTCATTGAATTGGTGGTGACTTTGTTTGTATTAATAAACAGGTTTTTATCTGCAGATTAATGAATGAAGATGAGAAGGTTTGATGTAATAAAGTAAAATTTAAATCAGGGAGTTGAAATTTGATAGCAGAACTTAAAGGTTGAGGAAAAACCTCTAATAAATTATATTATAGTTTGAAGAAATTTTAAGAAAAAAAAAATGAAGTTAAAAAAAGTTTATAAATATAAGTAAAGCAAGAGTTGCAGAAAAATTTTTAATGTGGTCGGTTGACAATTTTTGTTTAAGCAATTAATTCGTGAATAATAATATAAATACTGTTTGAAATTTAATAAAAGTTATTGAAAAATGTAATATAGTGTTGTGTTAATGTAATAATAATGTTTAAGGTTTAACAACTCTATGAATTTTGAGAAAGAGAAAAAATTAATGAAATTTAATCGGAAAAGAAAAAATTAAACAAATAATATTAATTATATTAATAATTGAATGGCCTTTCGTTACAAAAATAACTGTGTTTTAAAAAAAAATCGAATCGCCAACAAGATCATATAATAAGAGACAAACCACAAACAATAAAAACAACAATAATTAATATTGAATGTCGATGTGAGACGCTGCAAAAGCAACAAAATCAATGGGCATCTAAATATAAACGGCCATTCAACATTGACATCCCAAAAGCAGGAATCTCTGCAGCAAACCAGCGAGACACAACCACGGCGTCTGGCGGCAGCAGCTTCATCGGTACAACCACAAGGCGGTAAATTTTTTTAAAATACAAATAATTTTCCAAATTAAAATTTTTTACACACATATAAATATTTTCTTTGTTTAAAATTTTCCTTATTAAATTTAAGAATGTTACTAAATTAATAAAACTTTGCTATATATAAAACTTTTTTTATATATAAAATCAAACAAAATTTTTCCTACATTAAGAAATATTTCTAATCATAAAGTTAAACTAAAAATTTTACTACTTGAAGAAATATAAGTTTAAGTTAAAATAGAAATTATGCTAAGCTCAAATTTTGTTAAAATTAAAATTTTCCTAAATTAAAATAAATTTTCCTAAATATAAAAATTTTCTAATTAAACCAAATTTTTGTCATTAAAAAAAAAATTAGCTAAGTGTAAGGTATTTTAAATATAAAAATTTACCTAAATCCAAAATTTTTCTAAAATTACATAAAAAGTTTTCTAATTATAAAATTTAAATAAATATATAATTTTCGAAATGTCAAAATTCGCAAAATATAAAATATTCGCAATATAAAAATTTTCTAAATATAAAAATTTTTTCTAAATATAAATTTAAACTAAAATTTAACTAAAAATTTTCTAAATTAAGAACTTTGCTAAATATAAAATTAATCTAAAAATTTTCCTAAATAAAAATAAAATTGAGCTAAAATTAAAAATTATAATAAGAAATATAATTTAGCTAAAAATAAAATTTTGCTAAAATTTTCCTAATTTTGCTAAAATTTAAAAATTCTTCTAAAATTAAAATTGAGCTATATTTAAAAATTTCCCTAAATTTAAAATTTCCCTAAATTTAAAATTTTGCTAAAACAAATTTTGCTAAAATTTAAAATTCTTCTAAAATTAAAATTAAGCTAAATTTAAAAATTTTCCCAAAAATTTAAAATGTTTCTAAAATTAAAATGTTTGCTAGAATTAATTTAAAAATTAAATAACCTTAAAATGAAGGTTAAATAAACATTTTGTTATAACCCATGCAGAAAACCAAACCAAACCAAAAATCTTTTCATTGCAGTGGGTTACCTCCAAGTAAGATGGAGTCGAGGTAACATGGTAGGGAGGGCAAAAGGGGCAGAACACCTCGTCCCCAATCCCAAGGTAAGTATGGCCATCCGTCCCATTTAGCGTCCGATTTTTTGACAGTTTTTTTTTTTTAATCGCACGTGAAAATCTGTAGTGCGGTTTCCCTGGGCCTGAGCAAGACCCCACCCATCCGGCGAGCTAGGCCCCTACGCCAGCACGTGCGACCAGCAAAGGCTCAGGGAAACGGAAGCGGATCTTCCAACCCCACCGCACCATTACAATTTTAAGAAGCTACTTTTTTCAAAAAATTTACTTTTTTAAACATGTACTTCTTATCAAAAGGTACTTTTTTAAAAGGTACTTATTTTAAAGGGTGCTATTTAAATTAAGTGTTTTTATAATATGGTACTATTTAAAAATGGGTACTTTTTAAGAAGGGGCACTTTTCAAAAAAAGGTACTTTATTTAGGTATGGCATTTTTTTCATAATGACGATTTGTTTATTATATCGAGGTAATAATAAAAATAATTGAGTCAAAACTTGCTTAAGCTAATGCGACACGTGCATTATAACCTTACATACACCCTCATGAATTAAATGCCACAACTACCATGACTGCAAGAATAAGAAGAATTACAACAAATACATTGAATATTTTAAATTTTTCATGAGTTTTTTTAGCTTTTCATTGATATTTCGTGACCCAATGGATGGCTTTTAACGACTTTAATTAGCTACTCAATTAGGATGTTAGTAAATGATATTATGCAAAACCTAAGAGACTAGCTTAGTTATTAAGGCTCTAATCGTGATTTCCACCGACAGGCAAACATCGTTAATCAACTTTTATTGTTAAGGATCAAGAAAATATGTGGTTTATGGAGTCTTCGGAATTTATTTCGAAGTGTTACGAACGGTGTGGCAAACTAATTTAAACCCTCTGCACGGTGGAGTATATAAATAGCGCGGTTTATCGTACGTTAACTGAAAATAATTCATGTCTTTAAGTTTTTTATATTTTCAGCACATTTTAAATCGAAATAACTTTTTTCTGAACTACGTGTTCAAATTATACAAAAGAAGAAAATTCTTGCCAAATCTTTAAACAAACAAAAATAGTGGCCACGAAAAGGTGTTCGGATTTCCCTGAAATTTTTCATTTTTACCTTTGAATACATTCACCTCCTGCCCTTTCCCAAATTCTAATCTCAAACTATTTGTGTTTTATTTCAATTTCATTTATTGAAATTCCTAATTGCTTTTAAATGTTACACTTACTCGTAGTTACTGAAAACATTATAAAACATATTCCTTTACTAACAATATGAGAGGACTTATATTGTTGAATTATAAATTTATATTGTATGTACTGCACTGCTCATCCGTTTCTACTTAAGTTTCATTGCAATTAAAACCGCATTTGTATGCCACAGCACAACTTGCCAATTAAAAAAGCAAAAAACCATTTGCATATTTCAACCCACACCTTGAGAAAAAAAAAATAAATTAAAAACGAAGTAGCAGAAGCAAGTAAGAGGGTGATGTTAAGCATAGCGGAATTCAAGATAGGCTACAGTCAACTAGAAAGAAAAATTTAAAAAAATATACATATTGAAGAGATTATAACGGAGTTTAGAAATTTGCATATATTGGAAAAATTAAAAAAAAATGGCTTCCTTCCTCCTGAAAAAATTATGCCAAAATAGCGTTCTAAAAAGTAAATCGCTACCATATTAAGCGCCCCGGTAGGTGAGCAGGTAGCGTGCTCGCCTATCCTGAGGGGGTCGTGGGTTCGACTCCCACCAGAGGCTTTGGTCTGTCGCTGCAAAAAAAAACTAGCCAATTAGAATCTGCAGACAAGCCACTCGGCTTCGCGGAACTAGGCTTAAAAAAAAAATTAACTATAAACAACTATAAACAACATGTAATTATATCTACATGTACAAAAAGACTGGCGATATCGTCTTTTTATACATGTAGATATTATTGAATTAAGTTATTAAAAATAATTTTAAGCTTTAATAGAGAGATAACACTAGTTTGACTTCCAATATCTTACTTCTCAAAATACTTAAATGATTAAAACGGCTTGCTGCGCTGTAGGGCACCAAAATACCAAACATGTCCACAGACTCCCTTTGCTGTTCACTTTTCATCTACTTTCTTTTGTGTTGTTGCAATTTTCTCTTGTTTTATTGTTTTCGTTTTTTTTTTGTACTTTGCGAAAAATATGTAAATTTCCATAGCCCAAGGAAATAAAACTGACAACTTTTGAGGATTGAGGGTTAACACAGGACATGTAAGAAACAATGAAAAATAAATGTACAGCAAAAAAAAATGACAAGCATGTTACGGTAATTAAAGCTTCAATAACCTCAAATTTCCAAACACATATACATATGTATATAGATAGATATGAGACAAACAATTTGGTGCAGAATAAGAAGCCACAAAAAAAATTGAGACTGAGATCCATTTGTATTCAGATTTTTTTTTTTTTAACTGTAAGAACGTCACATACTGTTAAAACGAAGCAACGTTATAGTTGGAAAATTTTTATAAATACTTGCAAGTGTATGTGAAGTCCTAGGATATAAAATGTTAAATGCTGCAATGGCAGTAGCGTTTGATGGCTAAAGTTTTAATAAGAACAAAAAAAAAAACACCAAATTTACTAAAATCATAAAAAGCGTCATATTAAGGTTTGCACTGCAAACAAATATGACAACAAATTGCAACGACCACGCAAATTTTAAATTAAAGTTTAAAGTGGGGTACATTGAAGAAAAATTTAAACATATATATTATCGTGCAAAAACTATAAGGAGTGACTTCTGACTATAAAATATACACTTTGATCAATTTGATTATTGCTTTTCTTAAATTTTTTATAGAGCCTGTTTTTATGATTTTTCAACCATACCAGTTTATTCAAATTCCACAAGGAGCATTTGCTTTAGCTGTTTTTATTAAATGAACAGTTTTCGCTATATTTGATAAAAATTACTTCGATCGTTTGAAAATCAAATGATTTCAAGCCACTTACAATTGGATAGTAATTGATTTTTCATTTGGAAGTTAGTTTTCAGGGAATGCCCCCTACAGATGCAGTGTTGACCTACGGAAATTAGGTTGTGGGAAGGAGGAAAGAGGGAGTAGTCTTTGCGGCTATTTGACTTACATTTTATTAAATTACAACTGTCAGAAAGACCTGTGGCGAGGAGTTTATTCCACATACGGCTAGTTCGACTGATCAATTCTCTCCAAAATAGAATTTTAAGCTCCTGCTCATATATGGGAGTTGTATTCCATCTTCGATCGTATGTAAGTGGTATAGATTTTAAGGAGATCAGAGGGAGGATTTGCGGAAAATTTTCCGAAAACAATTTCCCGAAAACGATTTCCCGAAATTACAATTTCCCGAATACAATTTCACGAAATGACAATTTCCCGAAATTACAATTTCCCGAACACAATTTCCCGAAATTACTATTTTCCGAAACTACAATTTCCCGAAATTACTATTTCTTCAAACAGCTTGTTGATGGCATTTCCGAAACAATACCATCAGAAATTCCGGCCGAAGCGCGAACAATCAGTTCATGACCACTTGATGTAGTGGTCCGGGCAAATTCCTTCAGCTCATTAACGATTTTTTCTTTAGCAACGAAAGCGGCTTCGGCACTGTGATTGTGAAGAGCCTCTTTTTTTATGGTATCGTTGCAAGTTATGGACATACCGGTACAATCTTTTCCTCGATAAAGAATACAACGCCAATAAACGCTATCAACGGACTGACCGTCGTCATGATACAAGAAACCATTCAAAAGCAACCTCGGTTTACCTTTTTCGCTATCCACGAATTCGAATGGCATAATAACTGAGTATTACAACCCAAATAACTAAAAAACTTCGCTATGCAAGATTGTAACGATTCCGTAGCAGCTACTGCATGGGCAGGATGTGATGGAGTGAGCGTTATCCGTCGGGAGGTCTGAATACCGAAGTGTTCAAAGTCACAATGAAAAAATAAGCGTATGACACTCCAATAAATAGGTCCGGATGACGAGGGAGGGCGGAAGAGGAAGGGCGCGGTGCGGGGTGGGGAATTGCTTTTTCGAGAAGTCGTATACTCGGGAAATTGTTTATTTTCGAGAAATCGTATGCAGCAAGTTTTGTTATGGGGGAAATCAAGAATATATGGGAAGTTGTAAACTAAAAATAGGGAAATTGTAATTTCGGGAAATTTTTTTCGGGAAATCGTAATTTCTGGAAATTGTAATTTCAGGAAATTGTTTTCGGGAAATTGTATTTTCGGGAAATTGTTTTCGGGGAATTGTTTTACGGGGAATTGTTCTTTCGAGCAATTGTTTTCGGGCAATTGTATTTGGGAAATTCTTTTCGGGAAATTATTTTCGGGAAATTTTCCGCAGACGCAGAGGGAGTGAAGTAATTTTTGCACCGTTTTAGAAAACCAAGACACTTGAATGCTTCTTTCGACACTTGAATGAACATCACATTGAATTCTCATGCCTAGAAAATCAAGAGTATCCAATTCCTCAATACCTATACCACCCATATAAACAGACGACATTGTTGAGTCCGTGGCCCCATGGGTCAATATACAACATTAAGTCTTCAGCGAATTAATCTCAACCCTATTCGCTTTACCCCACTCGGAGATTGTTAACAGGTCTTGATTGAGAGTACCATTCATTGTCCGCCTTTTGCCCCCAACCTCCAAAAGGCTTGGCCTACAACTAAAGGAAAATGAATGACAAAGAAGGTCGTTCAGAAATATAAGGAAAAGAGAAGGAGAAAGAACGTAACCTTAGGGTACCCCTGAATTAAGCTGGAACTCGTTAGACGAGACCCCATCAATAACAAAACGTACTGTTCGGTCTCTGAGAAAACTCGATAAAAATCGAGAGAATTTATTACCGATCGAATGCCTCGGAAATATCTAGAGCAACCACTTTACTTCCTCCAAAATTTTGAATGGATGGACTCCAGCGCTCAGAAAGTAGAGCTAACAGGTCTCCAGTGAAACGATTTCTACAGAAGCCATACTGTTGATCATTAGGATGTGAGTTGGCCTCTACGTAGTTCACAAGATGGAAATTGATCATGCTCTCTATCACCTTTGAGAGCGCAGAGCATGTTGCAATTGTATGATAATTTTCAGGGTTATTAGTCGCACCCATTTTTGGGATTGGTTGGACATTAGCAACATTCCAACAAGAGGGGAAGACTCCCGCACGGTAGAAAAGGCTGATAAGGTTGGCCAATGGACTGGCTAGCGTCGAAAAGCACTGTTTCAGCACTAGTGCTGGCATAACATCCGGTCCCGGAGACTTATTTATGATTTAGAAACACTAGAAATTTAAGAGCTCTGCGGAAGTGCTGTTTAGATTAAAAGTGTTGGATGATAACAATCCTCAGGAAAACATATCGGATTTGCTCTATTTGCACTAAAGAGTGTACGTATATTTACACACACGAGATCCAGTATTCTATCATTGCACTTAGGGACGTTATTTATTTGGAAAACACATATACCAGCAAGAAATTTAAGGAAATAACGAGTCCAATCGGTTGGGGTAAATGTAGCTAAGAAATCAGTATCATCTCAGGGTTTCCAAAATGTTGTCGGGATATTAAAATCGCCAAGTGAGATCAGGTGTCAGCTGGTTTATCTGCTACAGATCTAAATGGTAAAGCGTGTTTTTCATATAGTTGGAAATCGAAGTTGGGAGCTATATGAGAGCAAGTAATAAATAGTGTATTATTTCCAAATTTTATGGCCACTGCCACTAGCTACAAATTTGAAGATGTTTCAAGGATGATTTCCTCAGCAGGATACATACTTGACACAACAATTAAAACAAAACCTCCAAGCTATCCATTTCTATCTCGCTTAAAGACATAATATTTATAACACATTATTTCGGAATTGTTGATATTTATTTTTAGCCAGGTTTCCGTAAAAGCAACCATAAGGAATTCAAAATCGAAACTGTTCAGGAATATATTAGACAGCTTAGTGTTTATCCCATTTACTTTCTGATAAACAATGTTAATAGTTGAGATTGATAATATTTTTTTGGATGCTGGTTAGCGGAAGTTGGGAGACGTGCAAAGTCTTTGTCGCGATAAATGAATTCAGGTACCAGTGCATTTTTCGACTTAAATTAATTGTCTATAATTTAGTCAAATAGGTCTACATGAACAATTATTTTGAAGGAGGCCCTATTCCTTGACTTTATTTCACAAACGAGAATGTCATCTGGATAGCGGATTATTGTACTTACTCTTTATAAAATTTTTAGTAACTTCGACAGTCTTGATAAAATAGTACGAAGTTCTCTAGAAATATCCGCCGGTTTCGTTACTAACTTGTTAACATTTGGAGGCGTCAACGAGGGCAAAGATGGATTAGGAAATCCAACATAAGCTTCCAGTGAGTAAAATTCAAAGACATAGACGCAGTTACCGACCAATAAGTTATTAGAGGTATAATCGCAGGCTTAATAACTGTCTTTTTATGTTTTGGCATAGAAATATGTTGTGTATTGTCAAATTTATCTAAATTAAGATAATTTGTAAATAATTCACCAAACTTAGCAAGTTTACCTTGCAGTGACTTAAAGCTATTGCTAAGATGTTCAAATTCAGTTTTGGAATTTTAAAAAATTGAAAAACTCCCCACTAATTTTTCTACAGCAAGGGTAGGGTCAGAAAGTTTCCTAACCAGCAGGATATCACACGTTCATTTCTAGTAATATCGTAATTAGTATATAAACAATTCATAATAGATAATTATAAGATATGATTGTAAATTTATTGCTGACAAGAATAGTTCGCACATTCCAACAAACGGATGTGCGAACTATTCTTCAAGAGATGGTGCTGTCGTAAAAGTTTTACCAAGCACACAAACCAGTTACATATGTTTCATCTATGAGTAGTACTGATATTGTAAATCAGATGTTTTCGCAGTGGTTTTTTTATTCATTTGTTTTATTGATATTGACTAATTATAGTTTTTGAGAATTTTCACTGATCTTCATAACACATTTTCGATTATATCTGAGTCTTTCCAGATTACGGTGGGATTATGATGATTTTTACAGCACTTTAATTTTGTTATTTTTTATACAGCGACATAAGTCTATTATGCATAACGTGAGTTTCTGTCTTGTAGACTTATCTCACGGTGATTAAACACTAGACAGATACATACGTCCGCCAAACGTCCTGCCGTAAGTCAGTTTGCAGCCTAGGAATAATGTGTTTTGCTTAAGTCCATCCTTTGCTAAAGGATCGGGCCGATCTAAATCCCTGTTGCTCCATGGGTCGCAGCGCCCGGTTGAACGCAACTCCACATCGAACTGTGTTCTTCAAGTAATTTTGAGCTACCACAATCACCACGAAACTCCCAGAGGGGCGTTCCCAAAAAAGCCATTTAAGGATTCAACAATTCCTTGTCGATCATTAGCAGAACTTGCAAGTACACACACACCATCTGACACTTCTTGACACCACAACATTATTGTCTCCAACTAATCCTCAATGCTTTCTTGGCACCGGCTCAAGCACATTCTTGAAATTAGTTTGCAACTCATTCTCTCAACACTCTTGCCTTCCCCTTATTCTCAATACCTCTCGTCAGTGCTCGCCGACTCAGCATTCTCAAATTCGTTTCCAGTTCGTGCCATCAATTGACCATCTTATCTTCAACTACTTCTTCCCATCATCAGTGCCCACCCATGATTTTTTACATGGCGATAGCAACGATAACTTTCTGAACTAATTTTTAAACTACTGGTTCGTCGCTTCAACACTCTCGTCTACTACACTCCGTCTTCCTACAATAACTATCACCCCTATGACTAATCATGCGATCATGATAGCTTTCCCAACTCGTTTTTCAACTTCTGGTCCATCTTGCGCCTACTACGATCATTATTATTGATTGTCGCTATCAATCATCTCCCACTCATCTTTTACGCTGTATTGGCATCTTGCTCTACATCAAGCACCTTTAACTCGTCTTTAACCCAACGCTCTTGCTTCCAACTTCTCCGTAATGGTATATTATAAGATTTGGCTGAATTACCACTTCTCGGCCTTATTTTCCCCTCATGTTTCATCAACTCTAGAAAATTGTCCACGCCCACAAAATGTAGATAAGAATTACTTTTAGTACTTTTTTTCTCATTTGACACTACATCGGCTTAGTATTATTATACCGTTTGGATGCCATAATATTGTCTCGATTTTTTAAATCGCGCGTCATGAGATATGCGTTAGTAACTGCACACATCGCTTGGTTCCCTGGATGTGCGACAGAATTCCTGGATATGGCAGTGGTACTTTATCAGATTTTATTTACTCCAATAGGTACTCGTGCGGAATGCTTGCAGTGGACGCACCAGGGAACAGGTTTTTAGGGTATTTTTGTAGAAATCGTTAGTATCTCAGTTATGCAGTAATGGCACATAATGTGCTTACTTTTCGTTGGTTTGACCCATCATCTAATAAGATTAATGCTTCAAGCTCGCTTATATAGTTCATATCTAATTTTATGTGAAAATTTCAAAGAATCCTTTAAGAAACCAATCACACCAACTTACAGTTTGATAAGAATCAGTTTATCTTAAACATTATTCTCAGTAATTTATTTTATGCTAGATTTTCTTCTAGCTGATACTATTTGTCTCATTTTCTTAATGATATTTGTATGTCAACACAATTTATGTATGTTTCGAAGAAGAAAAAAAAACATTACAACAACAACTACACAGGCAACATGCATACTAAACAATCTCAAGCAGCTATGACAGCAGCAAAAACATTTAGTTGTTGATATTTTAAAATTTAACAAATACCAATTCTCCATGGCATATATAAGTGCATACATGCTGAAATACATATCCCATCTTCCATATTTTTTTTTTTAGCAATTCTACTATTATAAAATCGCTGAGACTACCGCCATCACTTTGCGAAGAAGGAAAGGAAACATAAACGTGTATTTAACTACCGCAAATAGCAGCAAGTGTATGAAATAAAATGACGATGACGACGAGATGCAAAACCATTATGTACTTGAAATTTTTAAAAGAATAAAAAAAAAAAAAATGATGAAAATTTTCATGAGTATGCAAATGTATAAATGTATGGGTGTGGAAGAATCCTCCGACAACATGGAAAGAGTTGACAATTCCCTTAACAATGTATGGAACAACATAGAATAAATAAAATAAAAATAAACAACAAATTGCTGTTGCAAATGTTGTCACCCAAGCTAAATAATCATCTAACATAGATATACAATACTGCACAATGGGACTGATATAATAGCTTAAACTAGCTGTGGTTCCAGCGTAACAAAAATACTTAAAAATCTGAAAGTATTTCTCATATTCTACGTCGACTAAAAAATATTCGATTGCTAGCTACCAGCTTTAGATATTTTTGAGACCTGCATCAGGATGCTTTTCTCACCACAAAATACTTTTTTGGCTTGAAAAAAAATCGTAAAATCTAGCCCATAGTACCGCCCAGTTGTCACTCAGTTATATTGCTACATAGTGTGATTGTCGTTTCAAATTAATCGCAAAATTTTATGCACGACTGCAAAACGAAATGCATAAATCTTGGCATATTATGAAATGCATGTTGTTCTATATGAGTTGGATTTCTATTTTGTCGTTTGCAAGAATGTTTCAACGATTTAGAATTTGCAAAAAAAAAAAAAAACAAGAGATATACAAATGACACTTTTAGCTGTATTTTTTCTTAAGATATAGAAGTACATATGTATGTATATTGCCCATTTTTCCAGTATTTTTTAAGTTTTTTTCCTTCTTTCAAGAACAGATTAAGAAAAATGTTGCTTAAATTTTAGCTCGGTGCAATTGCGAATTTTTATTAGCATTCAATTTTAATGGAATATGAGATATTTCATGCTATTTGCTAAAATATTTAAATATTAAACAATAATTGTGACCATTTATTATGAAATGCTGAGCTTTTATAATAAGCGAGAGCTTTGACACATTCTCCAATTGATGGTTTCATAAACATCCCTCTATCTCAAAAATAAGGCATACTTTAAGGTTAGTTGGAAAAATTATGAAAATTATGTTATACTAGCTGAGTCCGGTCCGCGTTGCTGGCCCGAAGAAAACATCTGGATTTTATATTGCATCTAAATTTTAATACCGAGTGTCGGGCAAAAGTAAAGCACGATTTGATAATATAATGAATATGACTGAAAAAAAATATACGTTTTCTTGAATATTTTAACACCAGCGCCACCTACAGGTGAAAAACTTTGTCAGCAACTTTAGTTTTATGTACATAATATTTGTTGCGAATTTGAACTAAATTGGACCGTAAATAAATTTTTTGGGAAAATCTCGACCCCAGCGCCACCTATCGGGTACAAAAAAAAGTTATGAAAATCGGAGAACCAAAGGAACATATGGTTATTAGAGTACCAACATACGCACCAACGTTTTTATATATTAAGATTAGGATCTAATGGCAATTTAAGTCAATCTCATAGGGGTCGTTTGTATGGGGACTAGGTCTAAACATGCACTGATTTTCACCAATTTAATAGATGAATACTGGAAGAAAGAAGCTTACATGTCAAAGTTTATCATTTGCGACCTGTAGTTTCATTACAAGGTTTACATGGATACACATACAGACAGACAGACGGACGGATGAACAGAAATCGATTCTAAATCGATGGGCATAATAAAAGGTAGGTAGCTACAAACATCAGAACAAATACATTTTATTATACTCTGACCACATAGTGATATAGGGTACAAAAATTCCACGTTTAAACAGATCTGCTAATTCCGTATTATTTTTCAATTTCTATTAACTTTCTAATAACGCCTGTTAAGCTAACATTTTACCTAAAGAACAATAAAAAATTTACATTAAAAAAAATAATCTTACAGGGCACTATACACATATCAAATTCCCATCCAGCATTATAGTGGTAATAGTGAAAATTTGTTAGTATGTGTGACACCGACAATGCTTGATGGAAAATCAAACATTTTAGATTTTTGGCATGCTAGATGAGTGATTATGATGAATGTATTGTATTTTCTCATCAAGCACGTACACACTTTAAACGAGATTTCAAACAGAACGGAAGCAAAAATGTCGGCTGAAAAAAGTGATTTTTTTTTATAAATTAATTATTTTCTGAATAAAACGTTAGGAAACTTGGCCCATATAATAAATTTTATTTATTAAAAAGCAAATAAGTTTGAAATCACATTAAAATTAACATTTTATACTTTTTTTTTCAATTTTGTTTCTCCCGTTGTTGACACTTCAAAGTAAAATGAAACATGAATGCTGTACAGGTAAAGCACGAGCTTGATGTCAAGCGTTTGATAAATGTATAGTGGCCCTTATGAAGTCTCAATAAAACCAAATCATATCAAATATTCTTCCTCAGGCAACAATTTTAAAATATTTGATTTTTTTTTTTTTTTTTTTTGCAAAGCCTACCTGGCTTAACCGAATAGAAAAAAGATAGAAAATAAATACAACGATAATATGAAATATATTGGAAATAATATTGCAATAACTATCCATAGCTTTGTATTGCAAATGACGCAAATCATTAAAGAGTTTCAAAAGTTATGAGTGAGAATGAAAAAGATCCCTTAATTACACAGTGATACAAAATCGTACTTTCCGAATCCGAATGGGATAAGACCAAATGCAAGTGAAGCTGAAATTATCCATAACAAAGCCCTCAAGAGATTTTTTTAGTTCAGTGCGATATTTTTTTGCACGCATTTGAAGTTGGTGATTCTGGAACGCTGTCTAGCAAGTAAAAATCATTAAAAATGTGATAAAATATTGCTTATTTATATTTATTATCCTGGAAAGTTGTGATACCTTGATGTTTCTGGGGTCGGGGAATCCATTTTTGATATTTATTTTTACCCAAAACTCACGCTAGATGGCGCCGTCATACAAATAGTGCTATTTCTTGCAGATTTTCATAGAAAAAACGGTGTAATTACTTTCTTCGAGGCTGAAAAATCATTTTTTTGATGTTGCCTTTATTGTAAAAGATATTTTTAATGATATTGCGAAGTACATTTGATTATTTTCAGTACGCTACTCTTACAAAAATGCTATTTTTATGGAAAAAAAATTGAGTTTTTTTTTATATTAATATTGGGAATTGAATTTATAATATAGATTCTCCTATCGGCGTAAATATTTACTAAAGACGGAAATTTTGAAATTGCAATGTTAAGGGGGGAAATGGCCAAAGGGGAAACAACATTTAACTTCTTCTAATTAAAATGGGGAAAAACCGTTAATTTTCGATCTTCTAAGAACACGCATCTCGCGCCGAAAGCGATTTTTTTGTTTTTTTGGATTTTCATATGACTAAGGGGTAATATAGCCAAACAGGGGCAAGTGGTACCATTTGAATTTTTTTTTTTTTTTTTTATCAAATAGCATAGAAATATGAATTTTAACGCATAATTTCATATTTCCTTAAAATATTAATTTCCTTAAAAAGAATATTTTCTCAAAAAAGTACTTTTTCTCAAAAAAGTACTTTTTCTCAAAAAAGTACTTTTTCTTAAAAAAGTTATTTTTCTTAAAAAAATTTTTTTATAAGTACATTTTCTTAAAAACTAGCTTTCCTTTAAAAAGCAATGTTTCTTAAAAAGTACATTTTTAAAAAAGTAATTTTTTTCTAAAAGCTTTTTCTTAAAAATCAACTTTTCTTAAAAAGCACCTTTTCTTAAAAAAAAGTTTTTTTTAGTAGCTATTTCTTAAGAGTACTTTTTGCTAAAAAAACAAGTAAGAGACCGACTATACGATAACCTATACCATGCGTTTAGGTCCAACTTAGGTCTCTTATTACAAGATATAGAAGGTAAGCCTAAACCAAATTTGAGTGATATTGTTATTAATATTGTTACATTCGGCTATGAAAAAGTTCATATTGGATGCTATATCTATGTGGCGACTTGGTTGAAAAATGGACCGATCTCAACCACATTTGGTAAGGTTACTTATTTTTTGCAAAACATATTCAAAAAAAATTTGAGAAAAATCTCTGCAATATTTTTGTTTTTTGAAAGATTTTAGTAAAGATCGGGAATCATACTGATCAATGGATGTAATAAATAATGGGAGCTATAAGTAAGAATTGTCCTATAAAGTTTATTTTTGGACTACTGGCAAATAGATGTAATAAACTTGCCAAACCCCAATTTGACCGAGATCTACATGATAATTTGGATATAATGGCAATTTAAGTCGATCGCATAGGAACCATTTTTATCGGGACTAGGTCTGAACGTGAACCGATTTTCACCAATTTCAATAGCGTTCATCATATGGCCGATAGAAGCTTGCATAGAAGCTTACAAAATGTCATTAAAATATACTCATATTTACGACCTGCAGTTTGATTACAAGGTTAACATGAACACACAGACACACAGACGGACAGACGGATGGACAGCGCTAAATCGACTCAGAAAGTGATTCCGTGTTGATCGGTATAATAAAAGATGGACCTAGGTAAAATATCTTTGATAGTTACAAACATCAGTGTTATATTGTATAATGACTTTGTGGTATGTGGTAAGGGTATAATTGACTTTCTTAAAAGAAGTTAATTTTTTTCTAAAAGTTAATTTCGTTAAAAAAATGTGAACTTGAACTCACGTCCTAAAAACAATTTTTCCTTAAGAAAATACATTTCCTTAAAAAAGTACCTTTTTAAAAAAGTACATTTTGTTAAAAAAGTGTTTTTTTAACATAAGTACATTTTCTGTTAAAATTACCTTTTCCTTTAAAAAATTAATATTGTTAAAAAATTAATTATCTTAAAAAAATTTATATAAAAAAACAAGTTAATGTTCTTAATAATCTAACCCATAACAACAGAGTTTTTAAAACTCTTTCTTTCCTTATGCATAGGAGTTTTAAATCTCTCCGTGATTGTGCGTGACTGTTTGCGATTAACTTAAAATTAATTCTTGGCCACAACAAGTCTATAGACAAAGTTTCAGATCGATCGGATGAGGGGAAATGGGTTTTAAATCACTCCGTGACTATGCGTGACTGTGCGTGACTACGCCGAAATTAATCTGTAGCCACAACAAGACTATGGGTCAAGTTTCAGATCAATTGGATAAGGGGTTGACCCACGACAGACAGACAGACAGACAGACAAGAGTTTAAAAAAGTGAATTCTCTAAAAAAAAGCACATTTTCAGAACGAAGTACCGTTTCCTAACAAAAGCCCTTTTGAGAAAGTACCTTTTCTTTAAAAATAAGTGAATTTTCTAAAAAATTTGCTTTTCCCAAAAATTTTCTTTTTTTAAAAATGTGTTCTTTTTATGAAAGTACTTTTTCTTAGAATAAAAGCTTTGTTCTATTTTGATCACCGTTAAGTGATTGAAAATTCTTCAGGATTAAAAAAATTACTCCTTACTGATTGACCTCGAAAACCGACATTAAAGGAGGAAAACCTAATTCTGAAGAACATTAGACCCCAAATCAGTTCATCATAGATGGTAGTAGCAGCAATAGAAGTAGACATCAAGGAAATTCATTCCAAAATTATTCGCGGAATTCTGCATTGCACTGGTTATAATTGCTTAGTAGCGCGGATAAGTCTCTGCATTTCTGAAGCAGTGTGCTATTCACAGATGAGAGCATGTTAATGATTTTTCAATTTGTGGGGCGAACAGGATTATGGACAAATCCGAAATGCAAACATGAAACGAGCAACATATTTAGCTCATTCAAACACGGATATGGTGCAACAGGTTTTTTTAGGTCGCTGGAAATAAAAATTTCAGAAAATTACCAAGATTCTCTTCTTTAATTTGTTATCGATAGCGGTAATATTGGACGAGTAGAAGTATTTAAATAAAATTTTTAAGAAATTTTTTATTTCCAAACTCTGAAAGGCTTTTCAAATTAAATAATTTATTTATATGAATATGTGTAACTGCAGACATTTCAAGAGCTATTCCATAATTTTCAGTATTATTTTTTCTAAAAATTATTATAATAAAACATATTGTTACATCGATTGCTCTTTATATTTTTTTAGCTCTAACAATTTGAAGACTTAATTACAAATTTTTCAATATAAAAAAATTTTATTTTGTTCCTAAAGAACTCTTTGGAAAACTTATTAAAAACTAAAAATAACTTTGTTTTAAAGTCCATTGCGATTTTTGTAACATTAGTGTTGGTTTGTTTCCAACAAAAAAAAAAAAAAGAATAAAAAAAAAGAAAAATACTTGATCATAAACTGTAATTTTTGCCTAGTGATTTTTTCTTGTTGGTGTTTTTGTTTCAACTATAATAGTTTTGTTTAAATCTACAGCTAGCAACGTGTAACATTGTCATATATATTTTTTTTTTGTTCTAACTTTAAGCGAAAAAAAAAATAAAATATTGTTAGTTGGTTGCTTCAAAACGGAAAATGAACTTCAACAAAAGTTTTCTAATTCCGCTTTATGCAACTGAACTACATCTAACGATATTGTATGGAAACTTTTTGGTTTGTCTAACTACGAGTGTGTATTTGGTTCATAAAACTCATAACACATACGTTACATAAATGCGAGGCAAAAGATGAGAGATGATAGCCCAGACTCATAAATAATCTACTTTTCTTGAAAAATAAAACTGAAATATACACAAACTATTTGACATGACGTGCTAGGAAGAGATGTTATATTTTTTAGCAAATAAATAAAAGAAAAAAAACAAAAAACTATTTCTAAATTTTATTTTTTAGATGTTTGCACGTGTTCCCTTAAGAAAACAAATATGGCGGCTTAGAAGTGATATAAGTTTTATTTTCTGTATTTATCTAGTTATACAAATATGTAACAACTCTGTGTTTAACCATTAGAAGCACAAAGGATTTATATTGAACAACCTCAACCACAAGACATTTCATAAAAGTTCTTGTGCATTAGATTCTGGTTAAAAACTAAAAAGTTGCAAGTTTCAAAATTTCTAGTTAAGTACGCACTCATGACAAACTATGCAGAAATTTAACATTATGGGGTAGCTTTGTTTCGAAAACCACTTAGAAGCTGCGCCAATTTAATTTCGAATTAATTTTGGTCGCACAAATATCGAAAAAATTTAACCTGACAGTCATCTAGATACAATATTGGTAAAATTAGTTGGGTAAATTAGCTACAAAATTCTTACACCCGATTGAAAAGAATGATATTTACTGCACTACCACGAAAATTTATTAAAAATAATTTCAGACTTTGAAAATTTTTGATTAAAACTTTTTATTCTTAAAAAAATTTTTAAATATTAAAAAAAATATTTATTAACTAAAGAATAAAGAAATTATTTGAAAGTTAACTTATATATATTTCAGTGTAAAAAAATATAATTTTTTTTATATAAAAATATAAATTAATTTAGTAACAAAATTTGTAAAAAGAATTGAATTAAAAAAACGTTCCAATTTTTTTTTAATTAATTAACAAAAAATAATATTTAAAAAAATTTACACCACACAAAATTAAATATAAGTTAATTTAGAAATATTGCTAAAATTAATGAGGTAATCAAATTAAGAAACTTTGTAAACAAGCTTCGAAGGACCATATCCATTACTGTATATAAGAAAAATCGCCAAGTCTGAATAACAAAATCAATATAGAAATTGGACAAAATTTAAATATTATATTTTTGTATAATAAAACAAACTTATTAATAATAAAAATATAAAGCGGTCTACAACGAAAGATATAGAAATGTTGATAAAATTAATAGGGTAATTAAATTATGAAGCTACGTGAACCAGCTCCGAAGGACCATATCCATTAGTGTATATTAGAAAAATCGCTAAGTCTGAATAAAAAATCCCAATAGAAACTAAACAAAATTTAAATATTATATTTTGATATAATAAAACAAGCTTATTTAAAATAAATATATAAAGGGATTTACAATGAAATATAAGAAAAAACAAGTCAGAAAATTATAGTCGGTCTAGGCCGACTATACGGTACCTTATACCATGCGTTTAGAGACCCTATCTCTTAGACCAAACTAACTGGACATAGAAAATAACCATTAAAAAATTTTAGTGGGATTTTTATTAATTTTTTTGGCTGCAGATATGAAAAAGTTCATATCGGATGCTATATCTATATGGGGACTAGGCCCAAAATTGAACCGATCCTGACCACGTTTGGTAAGGTCTCCTGAATTTTGCAAAAATATGTACAAACAAAATTTGAGAAGAATCAGTTCAATATTTATGTTTTTTGATAGATTTAAGTGAAAAGCCGGAAGCAGCTCCATTTGGAGCCAACGACTAAGAATTGCCATATGGGGTTCATTTTTTGGACAACTGATAAATGGATATAATAAATGCACACAAAACCAATTTGACCGAGATCTACACGATAATTTGGATATTATGGCAATTTACGTCGATTCGTGGACCGAATTTCACCAATTTTAATAGCGTTCTCATATACAAAATTTCATTAAAATATATTCATATTTGCGACCAGTAGTTTGATTACAAAGTATACATGGACACACAGACGGACGGACAGACGGGGACATGGACAGGCGAACATCGCTAAATCGACTTAGAAAGTGATTCTGAGCCGATCGGTATAATAAAAGATGGGTCTAGGTCAAATATTTTTGGTAGTTACAAACAGCAGCACAAAGTCATTATACCCAAACCACATAGTGGTATAAAAATATAAAATAAAATAAAATAAAATAAAATAAAAATAAAATAAAATAAAATAAAATAAAATAAAATAAAAAAAATAAAATAAAATAAAAATTAAAATAAAATAAAATAATATAAAATGAAATAAAATAAAATAAAAAATAAAATAAAATAAAATAAAAAAAAATAAAATAAAATGAATTAATAATAAAATAAAATAAAATAAAATAAAATAAAATAAAATAAAAAAAATAAAATAAAATAACATAAAATAAAAAAATAAAATAAAATAAAACAAAATAAAATTAAATAAAATAAAAAAGAATAAAATAAAATCAAATCAAATAAAATAAAATGAAATAAAATAAAATAAAAAAGAATAAAATAAAATAAATTAAAATAATATAAAATAAAATTAAATAAAGTAAAATAAAATAGAATAAAATAACGCTATAATAAAGTAAAGTAAAATAAAATAAAATAAATTTAAATATAATAAAGTAAAATAAATTAAAATAAAATGAAATAATATAAAATACTAGCTGGACCCGGCAAACGTTGTT